>CM051238.1:88446134-88795817 GCA_027917425.1 Gastrophryne carolinensis
CATAGCTTGAAAGAGACACTGGAGTTGGCTGCAGGAGCCCAAAAATTGGATAAATCACACCCTGGAATTGCAAGCAGCAGCAGGAGCCCAAACATTACTTTAAAGAGACACTGGAGTTGGCAGCAGGAGCCCAACAATTGGATGAATCACGCCCTGAAGTTGCAAGCAGCAGCAGCAGGAGCCCAAACATAGCTTGAAAGAGACACTGGAGTTGGCTGCAGGAGGCCAAAAATTGGATGAATCACACCCTGGAGTTGCAAGCAGCAGCAGGAGCACAAACATTGCTTTAAAGAGACACTGGAGTTGGCTGCAGGGGCCAAAAATTGGATGAATCACACCCTGGAGTTGCAAGCAGAAGCAGCAGCAGGAGCCCAAACATTGCTTGAAAGAGACACTGGAGTTGGCTGCAGGGGCCCAACAATTGGATGAATCACACCTTGGAGTGGCAAGCAGCAGCAGCAGCAGCAGGAGCCGAAACATAGCTTGAAAGAGACACTGGAGTTGGCTGCAGGAGCCCAAAAATTGGATAAATCACACCCTGGAATTGCAAGCAGCAGCAGGAGCCCAAACATTACTTTAAAGAGACACTGGAGTTGGCAGCAGGAGCCCAACAATTGGATGAATTACACCCTGAAGTTGCAAGCAGCAGCAGCAGGAGCCCAAACATAGCTTGAAAGAGACACTGGAGTTGGCTGCAGGGGCCAAACATTGGATGAATCACACCCTGGAGTTGCAAGCAGCAGCAGCAGGAGCCCAAACATTGCTTGAAAGAGACACTGGAGTTGACTGCAGGAGCCCAACAATTGAATGAATCACACCCTGGAGTTGCAAGCAGCAGGAGACCAAACATTGCGTGAAAGAGACACTGGAGTTGGCTGCAGGAGCCCAAAATTGGATGAATCACACCCTGGAGTTGCAAGCAGCAGCAGCAGGAGCCCAAACATTGCGTGAAAGAGACACTGGAGTTGGCTGCAGGAGCCCAAAAATTGGATGAATCACACCCTGGAGTTGCAAGCAGCAGCAGGAGCCCAAACATAGCTTGAAAGAGACACTTGAGTTGGCTGCAGGAGCCCAAAAATTGGATGAATCACACCCTGGAGTTGCAAGCAGCAGCAGCAGGAGCCCAAACATAGCTTGAAATAGACACTGGAGTTGGCTGCAGGAGGCCAAAAATTGGATAAATCACATCCTGGAGTTGCAAGCAGCAGGAGCCCAAACATTAATTTAAAGAGACACTGGAGTTGGCTGCAGGAGGCCAAAAATTGGATGAATCACACCCTGGAGTTGCAAGCAGCAGCAGGAGCACAAACATTGCTTTAAAGAGACACTGGAGTTGGCTGCAGGGGCCAAAAATTGGATGAATCACACCCTGGAATTGCAAGCAGCAGCAGCAGGAGCCCAAACATTGCTTTAAAGAGACACTGGAGTTGGCTGCAGGGGCCAAAAATTGGATGAATCACACCCTGGAGTTGCAAGCAGCAGCAGGAGCCCAAACATAGCTTGAAAGAGACACTGGAGTTGGCTGCAGGAGCCCAACAATTGGATGAATCACACCCTGAAGTTGCAAGCAGCAGCAGCAGCAGGAGCCCAAACATAGCTTGAAAGAGACACTGGAGTTGGCTGCAGGAGCCCAAAAATTGGATAAATCACACCCTGGAGTTGCAAGCAGCAGCAGGAGCCCAAACATTACTTTAAAGAGACACTGGAGTTGGCTGCAGGAGGCCAAAAATTGGATGAATCACACCCTGGAGTTGCAAGCAGCAGCAGGAGCACAAACATTGCTTTAAAGAGACACTGGAGTTGGCTGCAGGGGCCAAAAATTGGATGAATCACACCCTGGAGTTGCAAGCAGAAGCAGCAGCAGGAGCCCAAACATTGCTTGAAAGAGACACTGAAGTTGGCTGCAGGAGCCCAACAATTGGATGAATCACACCCTGGAGTTGCAAGCAGCAGCAGCAGCAGGAGCCCAAACATAGCTTGAAAGAGACACTGGAGTTGGCTGCAGGAGCCCAAAAATTGGATAAATCACACCCTGGAATTGCAAGCAGCAGCAGGAGCCCAAACATTACTTTAAAGAGACACTGGAGTTGGCAGCAGGAGGCAAAAAATTGGATGAATCACACCCTGGAGTTGCAAGCAGCAGCAGGAGCACAAACATTGCTTTAAAGAGACACTGGAGTTGGCTGCAGGGGCCAAACATTGGATGAATCACACCCTGGAGTTGCAAGCAGCAGCAGCAGCAGGAGCCCAAACATTGCTTGAAAGAGACACTGGAGTTGACTGCAGGAGCCCAACAATTGAATGAATCACACCCTGGAGTTGCAAGCAGCAGGAGACCAAACATTGCGTGAAAGAGACACTGGAGTTGGCTGCAGGAGCCCAAAATTGGATGAATCACACCCTGGAGTTGCAAGCAGCAGCAGTAGGAGCCCAAACATTGCGTGAAAGAGACACTGGAGTTGGCTGCAGGAGCCCAAAAATTGGATGAATCACACCCTGGAGTTGCAAGCAGCAGCAGCAGGAGCCCAAGCATAGCTTGAAATAGACACTGGAGTTGGCTGCAGGAGGCCAAAAATTGAATGAATCACACCCTGGAGTTGCAAGGAGCACAAACATTGCTTTAAAGAGACACTGGAGCTGGCTGCAGGGGGCCAAACATTGGACGAATCACACCATGGAGTTGCAAGCAGCAGCAGGAGCCCAAACCTTACTTTAATGAGATACTTGAGTTGGCAGCAGGAGCCCAACAATTGGATGAATCACACCCTGGAGTTGCAAGCAGCAGCAGGAGCCCAAACATAGCTTGAAAGAGACACTGGAGTTGGCTACAGGAGGCCAAAAATTGGATGAATCACACCCTGGAGTTGCAAGCAGCAGCAGCAGGAGCAGGAGCCCAAACACTGCTTGAAAGACACACTGGAGTTGGCAGCAGGTGCCCCAAAATTGGCCTAAAGAAACACTGGAGTAGCAAGCAGCAGCAGGAGCCCAAAATTGCCAGAAAGACACATCCTGGAGTTGGCAGCTGCATGAAGAGAACATATACAGATTTTCGGCACATATATCTTATCCGAAGAATATTAATAAAAAGTAAGAGTAACGTAAAGCATTTTCTCAATAATTACTTGTGGTCTGATGCGGAGGAATGTCTGTAACTGGAGAGCAGTGCCTTAAATCTGTTTTGCGCGATCCATATTTCTTTAGTGTTGGTCTGGCCCCATCATCAATCTACTCTAATGCATCAGGCATTGGTGGGTGGAAATCTTGGCTGATCCATGCCCGATTTATTTCCACGCAGGCCAGTGTCTCAAAAAAAAAACATGTAGAGTGACAGATTAGTAACATATTAGTAACATAGTGACATATTAGTAACATATAATGCCTCATTTCATCAAGCAGAGGTCTCTGCAGAATAGGGGTGAGTGGCAGCAGGAGTCTCAGTGAGAGGCCTGATCTCCCGGGATCAGCTAGCGGTCGTGTCTTGACCAGCAACCCATCTGCCGTCATTCATTGGTAAACACGATCATCCACTGCATCACAAGTGACATCTGACATCCCCAGTCAACTGTTGTATGTTATGCTTTGGGTTCAGCTCCACTATTCACTGAGGACGATCTGATAATCAGAAAAATCAGCAGCTACTGCCCAGCCAAGAAGTGCAGGAGACACTTGCCACTTCTTCCACTTGGCGGGCAAGTAGTGATAAGGAGAGTGTCGTTGGAGGAGGTGTTGCAAGCGTTTTGGCTCCTTAAGCAGACACTGATGAGGAACCTTAGGAGGACATCATTGAGTTTTGAGAGCACTTTTAAAGGCTTGGAGTGATGGAGAGTGACAGATTTAGTGGCCAGCATGGTGGCAGAAGGGGAAAGTATGGAGGCAAATGTGCTCGGGGTGGACCACTTGCGCTGCAGGCTATCTTCCCAGGAGGTACTGGAAGAGGGTCCCTGGAGTTGGCGGCGGTGGTGGCAGCAGCAGCAGTGAATTATTGCGGACTGTTGGTAGGAAAAATCAGCTACTCGGCGTTGTGGCGGTATTTCACCAAGCATCCGCAGGAGGTTAACATGACTATATGAAAGATGTGTAGGCAGAAGGTGAAGTGTGGCCAGGGTCCCAATGTTGGACCCACAGCCCTGCGTCAACATTTGCAGCGTCACCATAAAGCGTCCTGGGAGAGTGGGCTCCAAAGTGTTGGTCCAGCCTGCTGCATTACCCAGTGGCACGTTGCTCTCTGTTCCAGCCAGCCAAGGCTCCACCACCTCCTGTGTGTCATACCCATCCTCTGTCGCTTCAGATGCTCCTCCTCCTCTTAATCCGAGTCAGTCATTCCGCCAGCAATCTATTGGCCAAGCCATGTCCAAGAGACAACAGTATGTGCCCACACATGCAACGCGCAGAAGCTAAATGTGCTCCTGTATAAGTTGCTGGTGCTGCAGTCCCTCAATTTTGAGTTGGTGGACATTTCAGAGAACTAATGGTTTGTGCCGAGCCGAGGTGGAGAGTCCCATGCTGTCATTTCTTTGCGAAGAAGGCAGTACCAGCCCTGTACAATTTTGTTGAACAGAAGGTGCCAACACACCTTGAGGATCCGCTGGACTTCTGGGAAGCCAAACTTGGCTTGTGGCCGCAACTAGCAAAGTTTTCCCTGGAAAAGCTGTCCTGCCCGGCCAGTAGTTGATTTAGATGGCAACTGGCCTGCTCTATATAATGCTGCAAAATGGCAAATTTACCTCACTATATAAGCTATTGCCACTCAGATTTACACAGGGGCTGCTCTATATTATGCTGCAAAATGGCAAATTTACCTCACTATATAAGCTATTGCCCCTCAGATTTACACAGGGCCTGCTCTATATAATGCTGCAAAATGGCAAATTTACCTCACTATATAAGCTATTGCCCCTCAGATTTACACAGGGCCTGCTCTATATAATGCTGCAAAATGCAAATTTACCTCACTATATAAGCTGTTGCCCCTCAGATTTATACAGGGGCTGCTCTATATTATGCTGCAAAATGGCAAATTTACCTCACTATATAAGTTATTGCCCCTCAGATTTACACAGGGACTGCTCAATTTAATGCTGCAAAATGGCAAATTTACCTCACTATATGATCTATTGCTGCTCTATATAAAAAAAAAAAATTAAAATAAAAAAAAGCCTGGAGAAGCTGATTTAGTATAACAGATAGGGTGCAACGTGCTTGTTTGGGATACCCTGCGGCCTGGTGTTTTGACAGCAGGACAAAAAACTATTCAAAATGCAATAGCTTAATTAAAATGAGGCTGAAGATGCTTATTTAGTATAACAGATAGGGTGCCATGTGCTGGTTTGGGATGCCCATGTGGGCTGGTGTATTTAACCAGACAAAAACCAATTCAAAATGCAATAGCTTGATTAAAATGAGGCTGAACAACGCTTATTTAGTATAACAGATAGGGTGACATGTGCTGGTTTGGGATGCTCATGGGGCTGGTGTATTTAAAGCAGACAAAAACCAATTCAAAATGCAATAGCTTTATTAAAATGAGGCTGAAGACGCTTATTTAGTATAACAGATAGGGTGCAACGTGCTTGTTTGGGATACCATGTGGCCTGGTGTTTTGACAGCAGGACAAAAACAATTCAAAATGCAATAGTTTGATTAAGCTGAGGATGAACAAACGTATTTAGTATAACAGATAGGGTGCTAAGTGCAGGTTTGGGATGCCCATGTGGGCTGGTATATTTAAAGCAGGACAAAAACCAATTCAAAATGCAATAGTTTGAGTAAGCTGAGGATCAACAAGCGTATTTAGTATAACAGATAGGGTGCTACGTGCAGGTTTGGGATACCCTGCGGCCTAGTGTTTTGGCAGCAGGACAAAAACCAATTTGAAATGCAATAGTTTGATTAAGCTGAGGATCACCTAGCGTATTTTGTATAACAGATAGGCTGCTAAGTGCAGGTTTGGGATACCCTGCTGCCTAGTGTTTTGGCAGCAGGACAAAAACCAATTCAAAATGCAATAGTTTGATTAAGCTGAGGATGAACAAACGTATTTAGTATAACAGATAGGGTGCTAAGTGCAGGTTTGGGATGCACAATGTTAATAGACAGGTACTCTTCAAATATTTATGCTAGTATTTGGGATGCCCCCCCGGCGAAAGGTTGTTTAAAAAGTGACTTTCTTTACAAAATGCACAATGTTAATAGACAGGTACCCTTCAAATATTTATGCTAGTATTTGGGATGCCCCACCCGGCGAAAGGCAAAGGTTGCTTAAAAAGTGACTTTCTTTACAAAATGCACAATGTTAATAGACAAGTACTCTTCAAGTATTTATGCGAGTATTTGGGATGCCCCACCCGGCGAAAGGCAAAAGTTGCTTAAAAAGTGACTTTCTTTACAAAATGCACAATGTTAATAGACAGGTGCTCTTCAAATATTTATGCTAGTATTTGGGATGCCCCCCGGCGAAAGGCAAAGGTTTCTTAAAAAGTGACTTTCTTTACAAAATGCACAATGTTAACAGACAGGTACCCTTCAAATATTTATGCTAGTATTTGGGATGCCCCACCCGGGCGAAAGGCAAAGGTTGCTTAAAAAGTGACTTTCTTTACAAAATGCACAATGTTAATAGACAAGTACTCTTCAAATATTTATGCTAGTATTTGGGATGCCCCCCGGCGAAAGGCAAAGGTTTCTTAAAAAGTGACTTTCTTTACAAAATGCACAATGTTAATTGACAGGTACTCTTCAAATATTTATGCTAGTATTTGGGATGTCCCGCTGTTCTAACACACAGGCTGGCTGCTTTTACAGTGAAAAGGTGACTTTCTTTACAAAATGCACAATGTTAATAGACAGGTACTCTTCAACTATTTATGCTAGTATTTGGGATGCCCCCCCGGCAAAAGGCAAAGGTTGCTTAAAAAGTGACTATCTTTACAAAATGCACAATGTTAATAGACAGGTACTCTTCAAATATTAATGCTAGCACGCTTTTTAAAGAATGACACCAGGAAAAGGAAAAGCTAAATAGGCAGGTGTGTTATTAACACTAAATAGACTTGAAAGTTAATGCAAACACTTTAAACTTTCCCTGTCTTTCTCTGTTACTGTCACAGCCTCTCTCCTTCTCTATATGTCCCTCGCTCGGCTCCTTCTGTTCTTTGTTCTATCTATCTCTCCCTTGCTGTATCTATCTATCTATCTATCTATCTGTCCCTTTCTCCCTGTCTGATCTGTTCTGGCCGTAATACAGTGCCGAAATGAGATTCCGCAAGATGGCCGTCGCTTATATAGGTCTGTGACATCATCGGTAAGCCTGTCTGCTGATAGGTAGCATGCGACGCCTACCCAGGATTCCTTGCCCCATGGGACATGTCCTGACATGTGGATCCTCTATTTTAGATGGGCTGGATAGTAGTAAATGGAGTTTTAAGGAAGCGATTCGATCGATCGAATCGCGGCGATATTCGGAATCGTTACGAATCAAATTTTTCCTGAAATTCGTTCATCAGATTCGATTCGCTCATCTCTAATCTGGGCGTAAAAGCAAATGCAAAAACTCTCAGATGTCCTAAACTGGGATGCCCCTGGCCAGGGTCAGTTAAATACGTTACAGCAAGCTTTAAAACAAGGTTTTGGTACAAAAGCAAGAGGTTGATATGTGTAGCCAGGTGTGTGTCACGTCGCTTATATAGGGCTGAGACATAACCGAGGGTCTGGCTGCTGATAGGCTGCATGTGATGCCTTCCCAGGATAGTTTGCCCCATGGAACGTGTCCTGACATGTGGATCCACCATTTTAGATGGACTGGACCGCACTAAATGGAGTTTAAGAAAGTGATTCACATGATCGAATCACGGCGATATTCGGATTCGTTGAGAATCAATTTTTTCCTGAAATTCGCTCATCCCTCTTTATAATAGTATGAAACAAAAACAAGTGAATTTACTACTAGATGCATATTCAGTTATTTTGGATTGTTTTCTTGTTAAACATGTGTACACACTTACCTTAAAGAGTAACAAAACCCAGTGGGGCCTGCCGAAGTACCATTCGGATAGGCTGGAGGCAGGAGTGCACCTGCTGGGGATGCAGTAGCTTGTGCTCCACAAACAGAGCCATTTTCTGAACATTACATGTGCATGGAAAACATCTCTGATTATACAAGAGCCTGCACATACACCGTAGGAATCGGGAAAGTTGAGTTTTTTCTGGGGAGGGGGGCATTTCAAATCCTGATGCCCCTGCGACAGGGGACAAAACCCGGTAAATCAAAGTCTCAGGTTTTGTTCTGGTTTAAAACCTGTGACATGCATTCAACTAAGGTGACAAAAAGGTAATTTATATGCATGCAAACCGCTGAATGCTTATCAGTGACCATGGAGAATATGCGGTCAAGCTGAAGGATTCCTAAAACATCAGTTACTGGTAAGTCTAACTGTGGTTTATCTTTATATTTCAATCATTTTAATGTAAAAATGTATGTAAAATAAAACAAGAGTTGCAAGCAATACCTTGCTGTTTTGCTAAAAACAATGCCGTCTTAGAACATTTGATGTTGTTATCATAAACTAAAATAAAATAAAAAAAATGTAAAAAATGGGGGGACGATGGTGGACAAATTCGATTTAGACCCCATACTTTTAGATTTTTTTTTATTGGAATCATTTTACGTACGACAAAAATACAAAGGTCATCAATTTGTGTCGATTTTTTGCAACACTATCTGGTTCTACTTGAAGCAGTGTGACCTAGGGGTCTCTGTATGAACTCTACACTATACATTTCAGACCATAAGCTCCTTCTCTTAGGACAGGTCCACCATGTAGAAAGAGCTACACCTTCCTCCTGACATTTTCCAAAGCAGGAGTTGAAATGGCATTTACATTTCGGGAGGAAACGGGGAGGCCGATTCATCAATAGCGCCAGGTAGCGACAGATGAGCGACTGTAGCGTGATTTTTTCAGCGCCAGACAGTATTCGCTGTGCTTGGCCGGCATTAGCTTGATGACAGCGACTCAGTCGGTGTGCGGTAATGTTGAATACGGGCTGGGGAGTCGCTGTTTCACAGGTCCAGCGTTGTATGTGAGCGCCTGACAACGAATGGCCAGAGCGAACGGCTAGCTTCATATTCATCAAAAAATCACGCTCCGAATGTGCTGTCGCTGTCCATTCCTTGTTTAAACCCCAGAGCGCTGGCGGCGATCTGTATTAACTAGTTTTTAACCCCTAAACAACCATATTTTTTGAATGTAACATTATACATGTTTTTAGAATCATCCCGTTATATGAATACATTAATCTCAGACCTGTTAGATCAATTCTGCACATATTTTTTTTTTTTTTTTTTTTTGACTTAAAAATAAATCCTAACATTGCAGAAATGGTCTCCGAATTTTTGACATTAAAAAAATCAAAAAAAAAAATATTACCAATTAATCATGAATTATTATAGATTGCTCCATTGAAATGCATTGGACATCGCCAGGGAGCGACAGCTCATACCTGGCGCTGTGAGGGAATTTGCAGCGGCGCTGTTCGGTCCAGGCGGCTTCATGATGAATGCCGCGCTAGCCGTCGCTCTCGCCGGCGCTAGCCTCATTTTGCTTGATAAATGCGTCATTGTGACCGCCGCGGGCGTACTTGAGTCGGTAGTCGCCGTTAGCTGCCGCTACCTGGCGCTCGTCAGACACTACCTGGCGCTATCGCTTGATGAATAAGGGCATAAGTACCATCTCAGTAATGATTGATTCTAATGCTTCTAATGCTAGTGAGCCGATTCTAATGATGTCACATAAATTGAGCATTTATAGAAAGTCTCTCAGATGCCACCCCATTCCTCTTGTGTATTTATAGAAGGCAGATCTAACTCACATTGTCTCTCATAATTAAGGTTATGCTGTTAAGATAACAATAGTGTATTTAGTGAGTTATATAAAATGGTAAACAACCTAGGGACCACAAGATACAACCCCCAAATAGATTCTGTTTAATACATTTCTGACTTTTAGAAGTAACACATGATAAAATCTGCTACTTTCACAGACACAAATTATACTACTTTCACAGACTTTCACATTTGTAAAAATCTTTCCTACTCTGGGACTACATACTTCCAACTATTACCCCCATGCAGTAGACTAAGGACACCCAGAAAGGTTTGTCCCCCAAAGCTCTGAACAAGCATTAAGGACATACAGACTGATCTTCCCTTTACATACCTAGACTGTAGGGTTCCTTTTCTTCTGCCCTAGTACCCCCTGCTATTGTTTTAATCCTGTGAAGAAAATGGGTGCTTCTTTTTCTTTATGCCCATGTAGTTAAAAATATTGAGCAGTAATAAAAGTCCATCATAAAAAGGATTACTTTTTGCTGCCAGTAAACATTTCAGTGCACAAAGAAGCACAGAAAATACAGACAAGTAGGGGCAGTCATGCCCTCTGCACACACAACAAATGGTGTGTCCCACAGACTTTGATGGTAAAAGGGCAGAGATAGGGGTTAAAACATGTGGTCATCCATGAATAAACTCTGGGGACTGGGTGACATGTTAGATCCAACTTTAAAAAACTTTCTTCAGTATTCCCTAAATGGCATGTACACAAACAATATTTTATTTGTATGCTTAGCCTGGACAATCCCTTTAAAGTTGTCCCAAATTAAAACTTCCATATATTGTTATTTAGTTTACATTACGTGGGAAGCTCGGTTATTCCTTGTTGCCTTTCTTATTTAGGTTCCATAGCTTGGCCAGGACTTACTAATTTGAATTACAAAAATTGTGTATGACTGGGGGTAGGTTTAGTTTACCTTTATTGATGCTGACTACAGTACATCAGGTTAATTGCTCTTTACACTGGGCCTAAAACCTAAGTTATCAGTAGTCTAGTATAAGGGCAAGAGGGACTAAAATATTGGTATTATGCCAGTTTAGAACCCACATCCTTATCCACCTCTCTGCCATAGGGTCAACATCTACCACAACTTTCATGGCCTACTTTTTGATGCTGTCTCCAAGCAAATGTTTTCTCTCTAAAGCAATCACCTTTCACACACCATTTGCAGCCAATCAATAAGGAAATTAGAGCTGCCACCATACCCAATGTGCCAGCTTCTTTCTCTTGCTGTCTCTGCTTCATCTTCTGCCTAGTGGATGGCTGCCACAGTAACCCTATACAACTTCTGCTCATTCTCTATCTTCTGAGGGAGGTATCATTTTCTTCCCTGCAAAGACACTATACTGCACATAAATAGAATAATCTAGCCTAAGTGCTATAACCTTTGCTATACTTCTGCCAGAAATAACCTTACAATGATAATCAACCCCAATGGTAATCCGTTCCCCCTCTTAACAATTGTTTATGTTACCCATGAATCACCCAGAATCATGGCTCTAGAAATAAAATGATTACATACATAATAACTGGACATACATGAATGCATTTTCTGTGCTGCTACTTACTTCTAGTTACCAAAGGAACCAACGAAGGAAGAAAAAAATAAAGTATACTAAAGAAAAAAAGTAAAGGTCTTTTTTGTGTCTGGGTTTCTCCCCAAATGCACCAGGTTAGAAAGTAGTGCAGCAGAGACGGAAATCTTTTGGTATCCTAAAGTTTCCTGTGGTGCATGTGTTGTTTGTGGGTTGTCCATGCACAACATAAACTTCTCACAGGAGTACAAACAATATCCTAGCATGTTTCTTAAAAATTGTCTTACATTTTTTAGCAGCTTGCCCAGGGTTACAGCACATACTTCCAATGGTATAAGACATCTTAATTTGCTCCAACAACACACAGCACCAGGGGCTGATTTATTAATATTCCAGCAGTACACACTACTTGTGCCATAGGAAAAGCAGTGCATTGGCTTTTTGGCTTGCGTTGTGGCGTAAAGTGTCTCAGCATGAAATAAAATGGTGCAGTGTGCCTAACTAGTAACATTGAGACAGCCTCTACCAGTGTGTTCTATACAATCCATCCATATTTATTGGATGTTATGGAAATTCTGCAGAGTAGCTAAGACTGGCACAGATAAAACACACACTTCTGGTGAAAAGTGTTGTTTATTTGTATCCAATAGAATTCTAGCAGAAAAACAATAATGGTATAAATGCAAAAGATGTAACAGACATAATAGATGTAAAATAAATACTTTTCAGAAAAGTTAAAAAAAGGACCATATACTACATTTCTGTGATCCTCTTATGTCCCAAATGCAGTTCGCGAAATTTGATTTAAAAATAAAAAACAAAACTGGTAAAATAGCATGCAGAATCATCTACCATTATATCCTATGGGAGTAGCAAAGTATGTGCCACAAAAAGCAGGTGCATCAAAATGGTGAGTATATATGCGCTCACGAATGAATAAATGCCTATTTCACACTTGCATTGACATGTGCTCTTGATAAGTGCAGTTTTCACACAAAACTGGCGCACCATGTGCAAAAGTGGCATAAAATTGGCATAGTGCTTTCATGAATCAGGCCCCAGGCCTTAGCTTCTCCTTTAGTGACTCCAGCTGACCGCACAGCACAGTCCCACTCTAGAAAGTACCTGGGCCTTTTGCTTCCTTTGCATGTCCTAGTGATGGCTGCCTGGCCTAGTCCTGCCTGATCATGATTTTTGCCCTCACTCACTGCTGATCCTCCCTCCTACTCAGGTCTTTCTAGAAAACACTCAGAGGCCGATTTATTAATAGCGTCAGGTAGCGACAGATGAGCAACAGTAGCGTGATTTTCACAGCGCCCGCTAGTATTCGCTGTGCTTGGCCGTTGTTCGGCTGTTGACAGCGACTCAGTCGGTGTGCGGTAATGTTGAATACGGGGTTAGGAGTCGCTGTTTGACTGGTTCCGCGCTGTATGGGAGCGCATGACAGCGAATGGCCATAGCGAACGGCTCCCAGCATATTCATTAACAAATCACGCTCAAAAAATTCTCGCGCTGTGAAATGCATGTTTAAACCCCAGAGCGCTGGCGGCGATGGGTTAAAAGTAGTTTTTTAACCCCCAAACAACCATATTTTTGTTTAAAAAAAATAAACATGTTTTTATAAACATTTTCTAATATGAATACATTAATATCAGACCTGTAATATCAATTCTGCACAAATTTTTATTTTTTATTTTCATTACCTTAAAAAAAATATCTAACATTGCAGAAGTGGTCACAGAATTTTTGACATTTAAAAAAAAAAAAAACATTAATATCAATTAATTATGAATATTTCAAGATTTCTCCATTGAAATGCATTGGAGAGCGGCAGGTAGCGAGAGGTCATACCTGGCACTGTGATGGGATTAGCAGCGGCGCTGTTCGCTGAAGTCTGCAACATGATGAATCCCGCGCTAGCTGACGCTCTCGCCGGCGCTAGCCTCATTTAGCGTGATAAATGCGTGATTGTGTTCGCAGCCTGGCGTTCTGGAGTCGGTAGCCGCCGATAGCTGGCGCTACCTGGCGCTAGTGAGACACTACCTGGCACTATCCCTTGATAAATAAGGCCCTCACACAACATATCAACTAGTTCTACCTGGTTTCCGAGCCTATATTGGTTCTGGTACTTTTATTTACATTACTACGCATGACCAAATTGCAACATTAGCAGAGCAGATCACACAACTGTATGTGAGGATCCTTCCAGACACATTTCTTACTTGTTTCTGTACCTGTTCTATTCCTACTGTGTGTGCTCCTACTAGCTAAATGCAACTGCACATGGCACCTAGGCCCATGAAAGGAAATATTACCTGTCAGGCTAGCTGTCCCCCAATGCAACTGCTAACACTAGAAGGATGGCAAGTGTGACGGATTGAACTAATGTGGGGACATTAGTTCAATCCGTCACACTTGCGGTCCTTCTATGGGACAATGCTTGGTGCCCATGTCTGAGCAGCCTTTCATGAGGAGCAACCTTTCGTTGGGACACTGCTCCTTTTAGTGCACAACACATACACTGGTATCAACATGAAGGGAAACATAACTTTTTTATTTGTGGAATTCTCTATAATTTTGCTGGCTATACTATAGATCCTCCATTGTCTATTTATTACTGGAGAGAATACTATTAGAGAACTGATGACATTTTGGAATTGCATTGCTTTTCATCTTTCTTTTTACAATGGTGTTACATATTTACTCTGGTAACATTAAGAAAAAATATTATAATTATTGATTGTTTTGTAAAAGGATTGGTCATTGAAATTCTGGTGATTATTCTGTCTGTTATGAAAAAATAAAATGACCTTTCCCAGAATGAAAGCACTGCTTCTGTTTACTGTCACAAAATGATAATTGTATTCCAGTCTATACATATTCTCCACCAGAGGAAGCAGTGGCTTTGCTGTAGCTTGGCTTCAGCCTCAAAGGGGATTAAATGCATTTCTTGTTTAGTTCAGTAATCCTGAACTTGTTTTGTGCAACTTCAAAGATAAAGATGTGTCTCCTAATTGTATTCTGCAGACTATTAAAATGATCTGTCATCCCCTTTTTTCTGCAATGTTTCCAATAATTGTTCTTTACATTTGGAATGGATTAATTGGGTTAAAGCATTTGGTTAACCAGAAAAGGTATTCATCAGTTTCTGATATAAACTAATGGTTTTATGGGATTAAAGTCACAGGGCAGAGGGTCTCCGGTTAACCCTTTAAGTGCCAGCCTACCTGGATTTTTTTGTCACCCTCTGTTGTAATACTACGTTTCACTTTTTTGCACTACACATATTCAACTTTGATTTTCGAAGGGATTTCCAGGGATTTTCCAGGAAAATTATATATTGTTTTTTTCAGCAGAGTCTGGGTTTTAACATGAAATGTCTTGTTTGGCCTTTTTAAAGTGTATTCTTAATACTTTTGGGTGAAATATGTGTAAAAAAATGTGTATTGCGTTTGAAAGCCACATTTCTCCCGGTTCCAACGGTACCACATATGTATTGGTAGACACCCTTTCCTGCCCAGGAGACTCCCCCAAACTGAAACAGCACTTTTTCAGATAAGCTACAACTATGCTGTTAATTTAAAAAAAAAAAAAAACGACATAGGGTCCTCCCTCCCAGGGTTGAAAACCCTTAAAATCCCCCCCAAAAATGATGTAGGGTCCCCCCTACCCAGCATAACCGACCCGGGACCAGCTATTCAGGGCTTGTAGAATAGGGCGCAGGAGCCAGCTCTGGTGGCCCCCCACCCTGCAGGCTAAAGCCAGCATAGTGCCTACGGAGCCCGGGCCCTTCTGCCCCCCCCCTGGCCATTGGGGAGGCAGGTGATTGGTGGGTACTATCAAACGAGGGGTCAGGTAAGTCTGTATCTTTTATAGTTTTTTTTTTTTTTATGGGGGTTTAAAGTCAGCTATGTGAGTTTCACGTAGCTGGCACTTAACGGTTGGAGAGGCAGCTACATGAGACTCACGTAGCTGGCACTAGAAGGGTTAAACCCTTTGCAAACTCCTTATGTAAGCCCATGAGCAATGGCAGGCTATTGAGAAGCATACCTTTTTTATGGCTCACCATCAAAAACAGTGAGCAAATATGGACTATGCAACATTCTACATGATAGAAAAAAATATGTTGCTAATTGGTGAAAAATGCTGAAGCAAATCTGGCCACCCTCCCATAAATTATCTGTGTGCAGTTTTCTGAAAGCAGTTATACAGTAGTTTCCAGTTAGCATCTGAAGTAGAAGTAGTAGCACATTATAGGTGCGGGAAGGGGTGAGAGGTCGATCCCACAACAAATTCTCTATGGAGACATTTGATTTGTAATCAAGCTCCTATTCAAATTGAGGTATTAAATTCTTGCATAAGTAACATTTGGTTATTCAACTCCACCAAATGACCTACTTAAACTGGACCAACAGCCTGGCACAGATGGAAAAGAAAGGTAGCGGCCATTTGGGTGCTTCCTATCCCAGCATCTCAGCCATGCTGCTTCCTGGATTCAACAGATGTGGAGGCTGAGTCATTACTAATGCCAGGTATCGGCAGATGAGCGTCTGTATAGCCAAAGCATACAAAATACGTTATCACAATCACAATACACAATCATGAATTATTTGTGATATGATTTGTGATATATATATATATATATATATATATATATATATATATATATTCCTTTTTTAAATATATATATATATTTCAAAAATGACTCTTTTAAGAAAAAAAAATTAAACACAAAAAACCCTGGAAGCCAGAGCGCCGGCGCTATACACTGAGCCACCTATAATGATGAATCGGACGCTACATGGCACTGTTAGAGTCGCTCACCAGAATCACCTTCATAAATGTGCTATTGCGTACAATGCCCAGCGTTCACCAGGCGCTGCCTGTTGCTACGAGGTCCTACCTGGCACTATCCCTTGATGAATAAACCCCTTAGTCGGAAGTCTGAATAACTGTAAAAGACTTCCCTTATACTGTTCCTAGTACACACGGGTGAGGGGAATTCTAGTACACATACATCCACCGGGAAAACTGAATACCAAGCTTGCCAATACTCACCCCCACTGCTTTACATGTTACCACTGGCCACCAATCATGTTTACAGGTTTGCATAGTGCATGTCTGCCCAGTGAACCTGAATGGTGTATAATGGTTACTTAGTTTGCTGCCATTATTGGAATACATTAGTGGTGGGTATCAGATTTCTTTTAGTTAAGGGGCTTGCTGTGTGGGTGTGCAGCTGGGCTGTCCCTGTGCAGGCATTAGACTTAGGAGGTTATTTAAGAAATGCTAGCATCGGCAAGTAGCGGCGGGTGAACGCTGGGTGCTGTATGTGAAAACCACATTTAAGAAAGCAAATCTCGTGAGCGCCTTTAACAGTGTCATGTAGCATTACATGTATTACTAGCGGCGGCTCAGTGTATAGCGCTGGCACTCTAGGTTCAGCAGCGTCATGTAGTACCTTTCAGTAGCGTTCTCCCATACATTTCAATGGGGTTTCATTTGGTTGTGTTTAAATAGCGTGTTGCAAAAGTAAATTTAAAAATTATTTGCTCAAATCATTGTGTGGCCTCTCCTGCCCTGAAAACAAACACTTTTATTGTTTTTTTTTTATTTATTTATGCGGAATTGTATGTACAGGTCTGGCACTGCAGTGTCATTGTCACGATGTTATGCCATTCCATATGTTTTCGCTCTGGTGCTGGTGTATATGTGTTGAGAAACAGACTTTTATCACACAGCTCTATGCTAGAGCGCCCAGTTTTAGAGCGCTGGCGCTGGGTGAGTATAGTTTTTTTCTTGAATACTGCTTCAGTGCAGAGTGCCAGACGCACTTACCCGGCGCTAGCTATCGCTTGCTGCATCATTATCCTGTTGTTAGATGTAGCATAGAGTTTTGGGCGCTTTGACCTTGGAACACCACCTAGCATAGAAACATAGAAACATAGAAGGTTGACGGCAGAAGGAGACCATACGGTCCATCTAGTCTGCCCTTATGTGTATACTGTATGTTCTCTTTATCTTAGGATAGATGTGTGCTTATCCCAGGCATGTTTAAATTCAGCTCTGCTGGAAGTTTGTTCCAAGCACCTACTACTCTTTCTGTAAAATAATATTTTCTAACATTGCTCCTGATCTGCTGTGAATCAGGGAGAGCACTTCTACAGCACCCACCACACATAACATTTATCAATGCTGGACAGGATAGTACAGCGCCACTTGTCCGCCCACTAAGCTAGGTCACAGCGCCACTACACAGACACTCACATGGCCCTACGTGGCGCTAGTATTAAATCAGCCTCCTCGTACTGGGGAAGTACTACTTTAAGGTCTTTTGTTGTGAAACAAATAGAAAGTTATAATATAAAATAACAGCATGATGTATTAAAAACACCATTTATCAATTTTACTCCTCTCTAGCAAAGCAGTATCCTCAGGAGATGCAAAATATTCCCTTTTCAGATGGCCTAGATTCAGATCCATTCCATATCTGTGAAACACCACATACAAGTGTACATTATGAATACATTAATATAAATAAAAATCCATATATGTAATTAAACAAAAATGTAGTAGCAATTATTAATCAAAGCAAATACTGGGCTGCCTATAATCCCACACGTGTCCTAGACATGCCTACCTCATCAAGAGATCTCACATTGCATTACTTGAATATCTAAATAATCCTCTTTTACAGACCAGAAGAATGTACCAGATGGGCACTAGCAGCCATGATTATATCCGGAGACCCTCACTACCTGTAAGACCATCCAGGCTTGCTGTTGTGAATCATAGTTACCGTATTTTTTGCACTACAAAATGCAGCTGACCAAGAGACAAACCTGTGGTTTAGAGGAGGAAGATAAGAAGAAACATATTCAGAGAAGCAAGGGAATCATGAGGGGGGGGGGGGGGCAGTACAGTGGTGTGGCTACTAGTTTAAGTTTGATGCATCTTTTCTCTATTTTCTACAACTTAAAGAGTAAGTAAAGGCAATAAAGACTTTAATCCACTAGTCCCTGGAGCATGAAGGCCTCTTGACTTGGCATGCCCTGCTACATAAATCCCCATCTGGCATGCCTGATACCAGGCAGCAGCCGGCCTTACTTATCTCTCACTTGGCTGCCATTAACATGGCCCCTGGCAACTATTCACCAGGCAGGGTGCACCTAAGCTGATGGCCCCATACTCCCTCACAAGGGTACTGTGTGACTATTTTTTAAATTTCCAAAAAACTTGGTTTGCAGCCACAGGACCTGTCTGACCTTTGTTCACTGATTCCTCTGACTGTCTGGAACAGGGTCCTTCATCCTGGGTGGTCAGACTGTCTGGGACTGGAACTTTGTGCTTCTCTCTGCAGGCATCTGGCTCTAGCACATCTCCTTTCTGCCTGGCTTGGACGCTCCACCAGTCATAGACTAATCTGCTCCCAGAAAAAAAACAATGAAAAAGTCCTGGTGGCCTGGATCCTCTTTTGATGCTCTTTTCCCATCACTGCAAGTCCATCTGGCAAGCCCCCCCCCCCCCCGATCTTGTATTGTTTTACATTAGGATGTATGCAACATAGTTTAGTTTAAGAGTTATGAAATCCATGCTCATACGGATATGCAACTGGAGGCCAAGATTCTGGATATAAATGAGCAACTTACAACACTGATTCATTTTAAATAGAACAGGTTTAAGAGAGATTGGTCTCATCAATCATACCCGATCAGGTTAATGTCTAAACTGGAGTGAGTCATTGGATGTCTTATATGAACTTTTCTAATGCTAGGTGCATGTCAGTGAGGTCATTGCAGTGCACAGGAGGTCTTCACATGTGCCAAGGGAGTGCGAGGGGAGGTGAGTGATGGGAAAGCGGAATAAAACCCACCTGGGCCAGCCCTGGAGTTGCTGGCCTTACCCCGGGGGATCCCCATCTGGATGCCCCGCTGTGCGATCCCCCCCCCCCCAGGGTGCCTGTAAACACTCACTTTTCTAATCCAGAATTGCTGTGCATTGCCCCCTCCACAGAACACCCACAATTCTTACCTTCAGCCTTCAGCCTGCGGCCAGTCAAGGGGCTGCATTCCTGGCTGAGGATAAGGTAAGTATTATGGCCATCCTGAGGAGGCTGCAGCATTGTGGATGCCCCCCCAACCTGTCTAAATGCGGTCAGATCCACACCCGTTAGCTGGAAACGGGTGTTGGTCTGCCTTGAAATTGTCATGGCAGTCCTGGCTGCACAGTATAGTTCTATCCCCCCCAAAGGGTAAACTCATATTGTCCTGGTCTCTTTAAAGTGGACCAAAACCCACAGAGATCGGCCCAGGAATCTATAAGATTCCTGTGCCAATTGATTCCCCCCCCGGGGCATCCAGAATCGGGATTCCCCGCTGTGTGACACCCCCCCCCCCCCCCAGGTCACTTGGAAACTCACTTTTTTTCCTAGTCCAACAGCGCATGCGTGAGCATAGGCCACATCCCTGCTATCCCTCTAGCAGGCATTTGTGTATGGCTGGTGCGGGCACGCTCCCTGTTAGAGGGTAGCGGAGGATGCGAACATCAGCACATTTGGATCCACTCGTATTAGACAAGCTCGAGCTCCTGGATGAATGGGCAGATCGAAGCGTGCCGATTGGACGAGAAGGTGGCACATGCGTCATAGGACCAGGAAGAGGCGAGTTTGTTCGGAGGACCTGGGGTCCGTTTCTGATCAGTTGGTTCTAGCAAGCTGAGGGACAAATTTGGGACACTTATGACAGCTTAACAATTTTAAGTGACAACATTGGTCACACATCATACAATGTTGTCGCTATCGAAAATTCACCTAGCAATTTGTTAAGCCGTCATAATGTAAGCGTCTCACATTTGTCCTTTTAAAAAAATGGGCAGCTTAGTTCTAGTCCTCTGATCAGGCCCGGCATCAGCCCATGGCAAAGTCAGGCAGGCGCCGAGGGCCCGCCTCCTTGGGGGGCCCACTCAGAGCTGCTGTTATGTGTGTCACTGTTAGGGCTGCCGTCAGGGAGGAGAGCTGGTAGCAGTGTATGGGGCACTGGCAAAAAGCATGACCCCAACAGTCAGAGATCCTTTTATTCACACTGCCAAGTGAGATTACAGAGGGTTAAGAAAAGAAAAAGGAAAAGAGGGGCTTTCCTAGAACGGAAAGTAGTTGCACAGTACCCAGTCCAAGGACAGATAGCATTACCCATCTACCCTTCCAGTAGGCGGAGCTATGCAAATCATCTCTTTACATCTCTGTGCCATCCAAGGCCCTTAGAACCGCTAAGGGTGCAATGCCAAGGATTACCTTTAAATTTTATACAGCCAGACACATCCAACTAGTGGACACGTGTTTCGAGCTTTAGGCTCTCATCAGCACTAGGCCACTGCCACTTGCTGTATGGGGGGTGAGACTTGGTGAGTACCAAAACATAGTCACACCAAGTCTCACCCCCCATACAGCAAGAGGCATCCGCCCTAGTGCTGATGAGAGCCTAAAGCTTGAAACACGTGTCCACTGTGTCTGGCTGTATAAAATTTAAAGCTAATCCTTGGCATTGTACCCTTAGCTGTTCTAAGGGCCTTGGATGGCACAGAGATGTAAAGACATGATTTGCATAGCTCCGCCTACTGCAAGGGTAGATGGGTAATGCTATCTGTCCTTGGACTGGGTACTGTGCAAATACTTTCCGTTCTAGGAAAGCCACTCTTTTCCTTTACCTAAGTAGAGGGTTTTTTGGTCTCTTTAGCCCTCCCTATATTAAGCCTAACATGGGTCTCTCCAAATACTGGCTTGCGACTATGCAGAGGGTTAAGAGAAAGCCAGCAGTTGAATGCAGCTGCATTTACTGCCACAGGCCGAGCCGCTATCCAGCCTATGCCCCTATCTTTCCCCCGTGTCCCCCCTCCCTGCATCTAACGTACGGTCACGTGATAGGAGAGGGCAGACAGAGATATGTGATCGGCAGTAGCAGCAACGTAAGTAATGATGTCTCCTGTCTTCCTCAGACTGCTTCATATCACTAACTGTCATTAGCTGCTCCTATCCCTCCTACCAGTAATGAGTTTTTTTTATGTCTGTCATGGCTCACAAGCCCCTTGAAAAGTTGCTGCCCCCTTCCAAGGTGCTGCTGGTTAGTGCAATTTAGCATGCCCCATAAGAGCCTATCTAAAGCAGAACAAAACCTGATTTTGACTACCCCAGTTTTATTCTGTACCCTGGGGAAATCCCAATTTGGCATGCCCCACTGTGGGAAACAGACGGGGGATGTGTCCACTTGTGCAGAGCTGTTTGCTAAATGACTTAGGCACAGAATCGGCTCTGATTGGACAAAAGTCTGTGCATGCGCCCTTGGACTGGGTAAAGGTGAGCTGTTACAGACAAATTGCACATTTTGCACAGTGGAGCATCCCGATTGGGTATGCCATAAGGAAAGGCCGACGGCAGGTCCTGGAATCTTTTAGGGCTTTGTTCCAAATTAGTGATGCTAAAACATAAATTACTTTAAGGTCACTTAGTATTTTTTCTAACAAATCAAGATGCCCTGCTATGATTAACTAAGGAGGTTAAATACTCACCTAGCCTTCAGTGCCTGCAGCTGGTGAAGGTGACATCTCTTGCTTATTCCACTCTGTTTGCTGGCAGAGGCACACAACGGGGGAGCAAATATGCTGCTTCTTGGCAATACACCCACAATGCTAACACCCAGTTCGGTATTTAGCTTGATTTCTGGATTTTTCATTTACTTATATATGAGGGGCATCCCATGTCTGGATGCCCCAGGGAAAATACTAAGTGAACCCCATTTTTTAAACTTTTAAACTTTATGACCGTACACCAAGTCTGTACACTAGCGATGAGCTGGATAGTGGGCAATCATGTTCAGAAGCCCTTTTTTTACACTACAAGTAGTAAAAAAAGAAAATTAAAAGGCACACAGAAATCTCTATTAAAATAAATTTAACAGTACTCACCTCTCAGAATGTTCCTTCTTCTGTCCCCTGCCTGGTGGTGTTCTCTGAGCAGGGCCTGCAGCTCCCACCAGGTCATCTTACATCTTTTTCATGCTAGAAGCAGTGGCTTTAGCAGAAACCCCATAATATCTACTATACTTACAGTGACATGACATAGGGGCCCACTGAGAGTCAATCGCCCAAGGGCCCACGTAAACCTGGAGCCGGCCCTGCCCCTGATGCCCCCCCCCTGCTGCCAGTCAGTAAGGTCAGTAAGTCAGTAAGGGAGCCTGCTCCCACATGACTGGCAGCAGAGATGTGTGGTGAAGCCCGGCAGACAGCTTGCTGTCAGCAGTGCTATAATGGAGGCTTGAACACCACAGGACTCTGTGGCATCGAGAGGTAAGTGCTTTGTTTTTTTCCTGTCTGCACAGGGACATTAAACACTCCCCTGCAAGCTACCCATGATGGAGATGGGGAACCGAAAGCCAATGCACACACTCCAGAGCCACCTTTTGGAGAAGGCAGCACCTGCTGCTGTTCATGTGGCAGCTTCCAGTGCCCCTCAGCATCATGTTTTGGAAAATAATACACACATCATTTGCCTTTAAAATGAACACAGCAAATCTAGATCTGCCTATGGGCAGTGCAGGCAACATTTACTGCATTGCGCTTTGGCCTTCTGGCAGCCATCACTGCAGACTTGCCCCAGTCTCCACTGATTCCTCCACTCACTCGCTGCTGATCCTTTCAGATGTTGTTCTTGCTTTTTTTCCACCCTGTCTCCTCTGCTTGGATTTCTATCTTCTCCTCCTTACTGCTTCTTGGTCCTTAGGTCTTTGATGCAGTTTTGCCCCTGCATTGCTATTTCTGTACAGCTAAAAAAGGCTGGGGGGGCGTAAGCCTAAGTAGTGCCTAGTGCAGCATGAACCCTAAATACAGCCCTGGTTATGCACCTGATAAGGGAATAAAATACACACCATGATTGCATACTACACGGTTGATTCAGAGACTATGTAAGGTTTTGTTTTGCGAAAGCAAACTCTCAACAAGTGAGTTCCCAAAAGCTTGGGTTATTCCCAGTCACTTCCAAGAATTGTACAATGCGAACAGCTGCAAGAGTGTGTTTGCACCAGATGAGACTTCTTGTTTTGTCTGGTAAAATGGCCTATTTCTTCTGTATTTGTTGTCTGCCAGTGGCTGTTCTTCTGGTCCTTTTTCTTCTTTGTATTTGTCATTGTGCTTCACTTTCTTGTCCCCATTATTGTTTATGTGAATGTGTAGATTGTGTGTATTCCTTTGTTATGTCCCCTTTTTACCCTCCTCCCCTGTGTTGTGTGTGATGTTTTTGAGTTTGGAGCATCCCATGCTTTAGTGACTGACCATTGTTACTCATCTTTTTGTTCCTTGTCCCCTTTCTTCTTGCTCCCTGGCATCCAAGTGTTGTTGATAGGTGTGTAGCTTCTTCTGTATGTCGAACTTACCTGGATGGCTGGGTTTACAGTGTGATGATGTTAAGTCCAGCTTAGTGTTTGCTGCTAGTGTTTTTTCCCTTGTCCCAAATGACATGCAATTTTCTTTGGTTACCATTAGAGATGAGCGAACTTTTGAAAAATTTGATTCGGCTAATTCGCCGAATTTTCCGACAAAATTTGTTTCGACCTGAATTTATTCTGAGCTTCCTAGAGCCCCAATAGGGTTGTAAACCATTCTGCCTTGCTGTTACACGCATAGGATGCGTGCTGGGTTAGTAAAATAATACTGTAAATAATTATGACATGCAGATCAGAGGCATCGCTATTAGAATCGCAGAGCGGCACAATTGCAGAGAGTTGAGGTGGCATCACAATGAGGAGCCCCTATATTGCCTGAAAAACACACCCTGGAGCTGGCAGCAGCAGGAGCCCAAATATTGGCTGAAAGACATCCTGGAGTTGGCAGCAGGAGCCCAAAAATTGGCCTGAAGACACACACTGGAGTTGGCAGCAGGAGCCCAAACATTGGCGGAAAGAGACACTGGAGTTGGCAGCAGGAGCCCAAAAATTGTCCTAAAGACACACTGGAGTTGGCAGCAGCAGGGACCCAAACATTGGCTGAAAGAAACACTGGAGTTGGCAGCAGCAGCAGCAGGAGCCCAGAAATTGCTTGAAAGACACAACCTGGAGTTGCAAGCAGCAGCAGCAGGAGCTCGAACATTGCTTGAAAGACACACTGGAGTTGGCAGCAGGAGCAGCAGGAGCCCAACCATTGGCTCAAAGAGACACTGGAGTTGGCAGCAGCAGCAGCAGGATCCCAAACATTGCTTGAAAGAGACACTGGAGTTGGCAGCAGGAGCCCAAAAATTGGCCGAATGACACCTTGGAGTTGGCAGCAGCAGGAGCAGGAGCCCAAACATTGATTGAAAGAGACTGGATTTGGCAGCAGGAGCAGCAGGAGCCCAAACATTGTTTGAAAGAGACACTGGAGTTGGCAACAGGAGCCCAAAAATTGGACTAAAGACACACTGGAGTTGCAAGCAGCAGCAGGAGCAGGAGCCCAAACATTGCTTGAAAGAGACACTGGATTTGGCAGCAGGAGCCCAAACATTGGCTGAATGACACCCTGGAGTTGCAAGCAGCAGCAGCAGGAGCCCAAACATTGCTTGAAAGACACACTGGAGTTGGCAGCAGGAGCCCCAACATTGGCTCAAAGAGACACTGGAGTTGGCAGCAGCAGGAGCCCAAACATTGCTTGAAAGAGACACTGCATTTGGCAGCAGGAGCCCAAAAATTGGCCGAATGACACCCTGGAGTTGGCAGCAGCAGCAGGAGCCCAAACATTGCTTGAAAGAGACACTGGAGTTGGCAGCAGGATCCCAAACATTGGCTCAAAGAGACACTGGAGTTGGCAGCAGCAGCAGCAGGAGCCCAAAAATTGGCCGAATGACACTTTGGAGTTGGCAGCAGCAGGAGCCCAAACATTGATTGAAAGAGATTGGATTTGGCAGCAAGAGCAGCAGGAGCAGGAGCCCAAACATTGTTTGAAAGAGACACTGGAGTTGGCAGCAGGAGCCCAAAAATTGGACTAAAGAGACACTGGAGTTGCAAGCAGAAGCAGGAGCAGGAGCCCAAACATTGCTTGAAAGAGACACTGGAGTTGGCAGCAGGAGCCCAAACATTGGCTAAATGACACCCTGGAGTTGCAAGCAGCAGCAGCAGCAGGAGCCCAAACATTGCTTGAAAGACACACTGGAGTTGGCAGCAGGAGCAGCAAGAGCCCCAACATTGGCTCAGAGACACTGGAGTTGGCAGCAGCAGGAGCCCAAACATTGCTTGAAAGAGACACTGCATTTGGCAGCAGGAGCCCAAAAATTGGCCGAATGACACCCTGGAGTCGGCAGCAGCAGCAGCAGCAGCAGCAGGAGCCCAAACATTGCTTGAAAGAGACACTGGAGTTGGCAGCAGGATCCCAAACATTGGCTCAAAGAGACACTGGAGTTGGTAGCAGCAGCAGGAGCCCAAACATTGGCTGAAAGGCACACCCTGAAGTTGGTATCAGCAGGAGCCCAAAAATTGGCCTAAAGACATAAATATGTTTTGCACCATTTGGAAAGTGTAAAACGTGGCACCATGCTGAATCTAGTTGCATGCATCAGCCATTGGTGGGTGGAAATCCTGGCTGATCCATCCCTGATTCATTTTCACAAAGGTGAGTCTCTCCACATTTTTAGTTGACAGACGAGTTCTCCTCACCGTAATGATGGCCCCCGGTGCATTAAACACCCGCTCAGATGGCACGCTACTTGCCGGGCAGGACAGCTTTTCCAGGGCAAACTCAGCTAGTTGCAGCCACAAGTCAAGTTAGGCTGCCCAGAAGTCCAGCGGATCCTCAAGGTGTGTTGGCATGGTCATGTCAAGGTATGACAAGACCTGCTGGTTCAGGTCCTGCTCCAGATCTTCCTGCTGCTCATGAGTAGCCTCACTATGTGGGTGTAGAAAGCTACTCATTAGCGACTGAAGACTGAGGCTGCTGCTGATGGAGCTGCTGCTGCTGCTCCTGCCACCCCCCCAGCAGGCATGGCAGTGGAAGGTTAGCGCAGAGGTCCCCCCGAGTCAGACCTGCGAGAGTATGGACCATGGCGCAGATAGGCATAGGCCAACTGACTACGTAGAATGTCTTTGTAGTAGGTCAGTTTGTCCTCCCTCTCGGCGGGTTTAAAAAATGCCCCCATTTTGTACCGGAAGCGAGGGTCCAATAAGGTGGAGAGCCAGAAGTCATCCCGCTGAAAAATGGAAACAATTCTGGGGTCACTACGCAAGCACGTGAGCATGCTTCCTGCCATTTGCGCAAGTGACTCAGAGGGACTACCTGTCTCCATCTCCACTTCATACTGCCACGGAGTGTCTGGGTCCTCTGTCTCGCCTTCCTCACAACCCTCTAGCTCCTCTGGCTGCTCCTGCTCCTCCTCTCATGTCAGCTGACTAGATAAACCAGCCATTTCTCCGAGCCTAAACTGTGCACTGTGCCACTCCTCCTCCTATTCCTCTTCCAGTTCAGCTCCAATGGGGTTCATGTGGCTGTAAGATGTAGACGGCATGTCTCCAGTGCCCTGACCAGCCATGGTTTCCAACATGTGCTGTAGTACATGAAGCAGTGGAATCCCGGTTGTTCATCCCGTAATCCTGGTGACTTACAAATAAAGTGGCTTACTCAAAGGGCCTGAGCAAACGTCAGGTGTCACGTATGAGCTGCCACTGGTTGACATTGAAGTTACACAGGGGAGTCCCCCTATCCGCTTGGATCACCAAGAAATTTGTGATGGCTTTTCTCTGTTCGTATAGTCTGTCCAACATAAGCAGGGTGGAATTCCAACGGGTGGAAACATCGCAAATCAGACTATGTTGGGGGCTACCGTTCTGACGCTGTAGCTTAAGAAGGGTATGAGTGGCTGAAGTGCATGCAAAGTTTCCTTGAAGTTGTTAGGATGTCTTGCAGATGGGGGGAAGACTTCAGAAACCTGCTTCACAACCAGATTGAAGACATGAGCTATGCAGGGCGCATGGGTCAGCCTTACTGGTCGCAGTGCAGACAAAATGTTCTTCCCATTGTCGGTAACCATGGTTCCCATTTTCAGTTTTTTGGAGTAAGCCATGTTTGGATTTCCTGATGAATAAATGTAAGCAGTTCCTCCCCCGTGTGACTCCGTTCGCCAAGACAAACCATGTAAAGCACAGCGTGACACCTCTGTGCCCTGCACACATGGTAGACTGGAGGGGCACTGAGACTTGAGCCTACAGTGGAGGGTGAGAAGAAGGCGGAGGATGAGGAGGCCGAATCGCATGGTGTCACAGGCACAACGGCCAGGGAGCACGGAGGCCGAAGAGGCGTGACCTGGCCAAGTTGCTGCTGCTGCAAAGGGACCACATTCACCCAGTGGGCTGTAAACGACATGTACTCTCCCTGACCGTAGTTACAGCACCAGACGTCGGCGCTGCTATGCACTTTGCTACACACCGACAGGCTCAAGGACTGGCCCACCTTCTGTTCAACAAAATTGTGCCGCGCTCGTACTGCCTTCTTGGCAAAGAAATGACGGCTTGGCACTCACCACCTCGGCTCGGCACAAGCCATCAGTTCTCTGAAAGGTGCAGAGTCCACCACCTGAAAAGGGAGCGACTGCAGCACCAGCAACTTGGACAGGAGCACATTCTGCTTCTGCGCCGTAGGATGAGTGGGCGCATACTGCTGTCTTTTGGACATGGCTTCGCTGATGGATTGCTGGCGGGATGCATGCCTTGGAGGAGAAGGAGCAGGAGCATCAGGAGGAGCGACAGAGGATGGGTTTGACGCACAGCTGCCTTCGGCTCGGTGAGGAAGCAGCCGGGACCACCTCTTCGGAGCCTCGGTTCTCCCAGGCCGCTTTATGGTGACACATCACACGTTGACGCAGGGCCGTGGTGCCAACATTTGGGCCCTGGCCACGCCTCACCTTCTGCCTACATATCTTGCATGTGGCCATGTTACCCTCCTGCAGATGCTTCAGGAAAAGCTGCCACACTGCCGAGTAGCTACAGCCCGCACCGATTCACTGCTACTGTCGCCAACTCCAGGAACCCCTGCTCCACTACCTCCTGATAAGGTAGCCTGCCGTGCAGCAAGTGCTCTACCCCAGCCCCGGCCCCGTTTGGTTCCAGGCTTTACAATTCTGCCCCCATGCTGACTGCCAACCATGCTGCTAACACCTTGCTGCCTCAGCTGCTGACTCCGGGGCAACCTGTGCCCCTCTTCTCCTGATGATGATGATGAAGCCCCTTCTGCACCCGGTTCCCAAGTGCGATCAGCTTCATCATCATCATCGAATTGTGGCTGCACGTCACTGATGTTCTCGGTTTCCTCAACAGTGTCTGGTGCAGGAGCTGGAACGCTCGCAACAACCATGACACTCTCCACATCACTATTTGTCTGCCTAGTGAAAGAAGCCACCTCCATTTCTTGGCTGGGCAGTAGCTGCTGACTGTCCTCTATCTGATCGTCCTCCTCACTAAAGAGTGGAGCTGAACCCAAAGCATAGGATACGTTGCTGGGGGAGGGAACGGCGTAGGACAGAGGCAATGGGAGGATAGGGATTGCTCTCGGGCCATGCCAACTCAGGGTTGTGTCAGAGGAACCTACCGAACTTAGACTGGGGGTGTCAGATGTAACTTGTGATGATGTGGATGACCACGTTAACCAATCTACCACGGCAGATGCATTACTGGTGGAGACAAGACCGGTAGCAGATACTGGCAGATCAGGTCTCTCACCGCGACTCCTGCTGCCACTCGACCCTAGTCTGCTGCATCCTCTGCCTGCTGAATCTTGGCCTCTGCCACTACTCTGGGAACATCCAGGCACTTGTCTGCCTGAAATTTTTATGTATTTGAAATGCGCATAGGCAAAATGTGTTTACTTTAAAAACCAGAAGCTAAATAAACTGAGGAAATGTTTCTCTGAAACAGATACTATGAAAATTGGCAATATAGGATGCCCTGTGGGCAGGGCTGTTTGCAGCAGACACAGAAACAATTGAAACTGCAATATATTTATAAGATATAACCCTTTAAAACCTGCTTGTAACAGATAGGGTCAAATGTGCAGGTTTGGGATACGCTGTGGCCTGGTGTTTTTACAGCACACACAAAAACAATTCAAACTGCAATATATTTATGAGAAATAGCCTTTAAAAGCTGCTTTAGTGTAACAGATAGGGTCAAATGTGCAGGTTTGGGATACCCTGCGGCCTGGTGTTTTTACAGCACACACAAAAACAATTCAAACTGCAATATATTTATGAGAAATAGCCTTTAACCCTTTAAATGCCAGCCACATAAAATTTACGTGGTTGCCTCTCCGTCACTTAAATGCCAGCCACGTAAAATTTACGTGCCTGGCATTTACCCCTGCTAGTGGGCAAAAAAAAAACTCACCTGACCCCTCGTTGGATCCAGCCGGGTCTCCTCTTTAATTTGGTGCCATCCGATCCCCCGTGGGAATCAAGCTCAAGTTCAGGCTGAAAAAAACAATATATAATTTTCCTGGGAAATCCCTTCAAAAATCACATATGAACATGGGGAGTGCAAAATAGTGCAAAATGGTCTGGCAACAGAGTGTGACAAAAACTCCAGGTAGGCTGGCACTTAAAGGGTTAAAAACTGCTTTAGTGTAACAGAACAGGAACAGGGTCAAATGTGCTGGTTTGGGATGCCCATGTGGGCTGGTGTTTTTACAGCACACACAAAAACAATTCAAACTGCAATATATTTATGAGAAATAGCCTTTAAAAGCTGCTTTAGTGTAACAGATAGGGTCAAATGTGCTGGTTTGGGATGCCCTGCGGGCTGGGGTTTTTACAGCAGACACAAAAAAAATTAAAACTAATCGAGTTATAAGAAATGCTTGTGTGTAACAGATAGGGTTAAATATGCCACTGCCAAGATGGGATGCATAGTGGCCAGGAATTTTTACAGCACAAACAAAAGCAATTTAAAACTGATCTGGCAAATGAAGTGAAATGAAAATAAAAAAAAAAGTTTCCCTGTCACTTTCTCTGCTGTCCCTGTCTGGATCCTTCCCGATTTTTCCCTATCTTCCCCTGGCTCTCCCTGGCACTCTGTGGGTCTCTGTGGGTCTCCCTGCCTCTCTGTTAGTCTCTCCCTGTCTGTAGCAAGCTCCGTTCTGGCCGCAATACAACGCTGAAATGCGCACAAGCAAGATGGCCGCCGTTTATATAGCACTGTGATTTCACCGGGCTCCCTGGCTGCTGATAGGCTGCATGTGACCTTCCCATGATAACTTGCCCCAGGGGACATGTCCGGACATGTCCATCCACCATTTTACAATGGCTGTAATTGAAAAAAATGGAGTTTAAAGGAAAACTTCGATTGATCGAATCGCCGGAAAATTCGGATTCGTTCAGAATCGAATTTTGCCTGAAATTCGGAACGAATTCGGGTTCGTCCGGATCGATTCACTCATCCGTAGTTACCATATTGCAGCATTGTGCACCATCTTTGATTTACTGTTGAGTGTGCTCTAAAGTAGTCACTGAATTTAAATGCATTTGACTTCCCTCCCCTGAATGTGCTTGTACTTACCTGCTTCCACTAGGTAGTTTGCATTTGCAGCCCCCCACACAGTTCCCCCTTAACAACAACTTGCAGTCAACATGGCGGCGTGAAAGACACAACACAATGATTTTTTTGTATCACATTTTTTAAGGTATTATTAAAATAGCAATTTTGCAGTAAACTGGGCTGGTTGTGCATTTTTTTAAAGAATTTAAAGAACTAATCAAAGTTTATCAAGAAAGTAATTAAAACCTTTAATAAAATGTGGTTTTCATTTTCAGGGGGAGGGGGGGCTGTGCTCCCAGGGGCGTCCCCAAAAGTTTTCAGCTTTACCATAAGCCTATGGACAGTGGCCTTGATTTCTTCCAATCTCTTCTGTGTGTATCCACTGTAAAGTGAAAAATCTACATGTCAGCATTTCATGTGGATCATTTGTAAAAGGAAAAAGGTGGCCGTGGCTGAGGCAGGGGAGAGGCATAAGCAGGGAGGGCAGGAGTGGGGAGGGATGGGTAGAGGCTTCCTACGTAATTGTGCTGCTGATTTACTAGCTGTGGTGGCAGTGGTGGAAACACATGGGAGGGTCCTGCTGAACCACCAATGCATGCGCCAGCTACATTATTACAAATGTAAAACAATGTAATAAATTAAATAATAATAATTATATTGTTGGCCGCCACCCTTACCCACTCCCGGCTGTAAGCGTCTCCCTAGGCACATGCCTATGTTTGACTTGTGGCAAATACGGGCCTGGTTGTATACCTGTAAATATGCTCTTGCTCTAATATTTGCTTTATATGTTTACTAAGTTAATTCAATATATATGTGTACTTATCCTTTTGCTGTTATATTGTTTACTATGAGGCTGATTCATCATTAGCGGCAGGTAGCGACAGATGAGCGTCTGTAGCAGGCATTTTCAGAGCGCCCGCTAGTAGTCGCAGTGCTCGGCCGTGGGTCGCTACTTTATAGCGACTCAGTCGCAGTTCAGTAATGTTGAATACATTGTGAGGAGTCGCTATTTGACCAGTACAGCGCTGTATGGGAGCGAATGTTTGCGACTGCTCATAGCGACCGACACACACCATATTCAGCAAAAAAACAGCCTCACAAATCTCTGGCGCTGAAAAATACTTGTTTGAAGCCCAGAGCGCAGGAGGAGGTGTGTTTAAAGTGTGTTTTCCAGCATCTATCAACTAGTAACAAAGCGAAAACATATGCAATTACATTGTAACAACATTGTAACATGAACCCTTTAAGGCCAGACCTGTAATGTCATTTCTGAGGAAATATATAAAAAATGAAAAAATTATGAAAAAACTGCTATTTCAATGCCAGAAGAGGTCAAGGAATTATTTGTGATTTTTTTGAAAAAAAAACCCTGTTCAAAGAGAAGAAAAGGATCGTCCATTGAAATGTATGGGAGAGCGATGGGTAGCGAGAGGTCATACCTGGCGCTGTGCAAAGCTGAACGCTGTTGCTGAGGCTGTGAAAATGATGAATCAGATGCTACATGGCGCTATCCCAGTCGCTAAACAGATTCTGCTTGATAAATGTGTAATTGTGTGCCGTGTCCGGCGTTCACCAGTCGCTACCTGTCGCTACCTGTCATTAACCAGGTGCTACCTGACGCTATCCCTTCTTAAATAAGGGCCTTTAAAGTTAATATAATGTAAAATATGATTGCAAGCCTTAATCTGTATCATGGATGTCTCCTAGTCAAATAACATTCCTTGTGTGTGCTCTGTATATTCTGTACTATATACCACAGATTATTTAAAGTGGACCAACACCCATGGCTGATCAGCCCGGGAATCTATAAGATTCCCGGGCCGATCAGCTCCCTCCCCGTGGGGCATCCGAAATCGGGATGCCCCGCTGTGTGAAACCCCCCCCCAGACGCCCACCAACCTTACCTTCTCCCATTCCAACGGTGCATGCGCGGGCCGCCGCCACGCGTCCCTCTAGCATGGCGCGCACCCGCTCCGGCCGTTTGTGAATGGCCGGCGCGGGCGCGCTCCTTGTAAGAGGGACGCGCCCGCGCCGTTTTTTTGGGGCTTTCTGGGGGGGGGGGTTGGGCTTTCTGGGGGGTTTCACACAGCCGATCGGGGTGCCCCGCAGAAGTGGACCAACACCCAGGATAGTGAAAATCCTGGGTGTTGGTCCACTTTAAAGCTGTATGTACTGAAGAAGCGGTCCCCCTGCAAAATGCATCTACATAAAAGCTTATTGTGAATTGACTTATACCACTTGCTACAGACTGCTTGCTACAAACTACCAATTTATTGCTACAAACTGACAACATTTAATGTCAATTAATTACTGTCATTGTACATTGAAAAAAAATATATATTTTTTTATTATTCTACATATGCTTTGAATGAAAACAATTACAATATATATAATGGCACAAACTCAATTGCAAGGGTCACGGGACTCCCCCTAAGGGTCACTCAAGACTCCCACTTAAGGTTTCCTCCCCAAATATCAGACCCCTATCCAACCATAACTGGAAGGAATAATGGGTTTCTGTTAAAAGACCTCCCCCCCCAAAACCAATTAATTTTATTTAGGAGTCAGGCCCACGCCTAAGTTTAAAAATTAATTACCCTATAAATAGAGCCAGAAATTGAGGTGGTAACACCACACTTGAGTGCTACTCCCCTCTCCCCCCAATTCACACAGTAAGGAGACAGGTGGTTCTTTATGCCACATTTGAATATAGTGCTGGATCATGGCTTGGAAAGTGTGGGGGTTTTGGCAGACAGTTCATCTGTAATTCCAACCATGGGACATTGCAAATCAGGATGCCCCTGAGGAATCATAGTCATATTTTGGGGCTTTTGGAGCTTTGCATTACAGTATGTGCAAAACAGGTTCACTTTTAGAGACTGCCAGACTACAACACATCGGTGCAAATTAGAGTGGTACAAAATATATATATTTTTTTTTTATAATGCTGCATGTTGCTGAAGTACATACAACACATTTACTTAAACACTGGAAGTACAGCAACATGCTAAAAAATTTAAATTATATTTGGCACTAGTCTAATTTGCACCCATGTGGCATAGTCTGGCAGAAGTGCTTGATAAATCAGGCACATAATCTACTATGAGGCCGATTCAGTAATAGCGCCAGGTAGCGACAGATGAGCGCCTGAAGTGCGGCGCTGTGAGCGCCGCTAGCGTACGCCACGAACGCCTGTGATTCGCTATAGCAGGCCTCCTCAGTCGCTATCTGGTGTTGTTGGGAAGAATGCCTACATTAGTGAACATGATGTTTCAGATCTGCTTTATAGGCGCTGTAATTTTTTCACACGCTATTCAAGACAGCGCCTGAGCGTTGGTTTGCTGTTGGATTGAAATCAATGTTATGACCTTCAGTAGTAAACACATTGCACCATGTTTCTTGGTTTATATTTTTTTTATTTTTTTTGTGTTTTTGGCTTCAAATAAAAATTTAAACAAATGTGGCTTTCTCTTCATGGTGCCTAAAAAAGAAGAAAAAGTGTAGTTAGTTTTTATTACTAATTTTGGTTTGTAGCATTTAATGACATTGTTTTTTTTTTAGGGTCAATTTTTGTCAACTTGCACAACACCCCTAATTGTTATGTGGGTCAACTTTCACACCTCCCCTTATACTGCTTTGGGTCAACTTTCACCCCCCCCCCCTTATAGTGGTTTGGGTCAACTTTCACCCCCCCCCCCTTATAGGGGTTTGGGTCAACTTACACACCTCCCCTTATACAGCTTTGGGTCAACTTTCACCCCCCCTTATAGTGGTTTGGGTCAACTTACACACCTCCCCTTATACTGTTTTGGGTCAACTTTCACACCCCCCCTTATAGTGGTTTGGGTCAACTTTCACCCCCCCCCCCCCTTATAGTGGTTTGGGTCAACTTTCACCCCCCCCTTATACTGCTTTGGGTCAACTTTCACCCCCCCTTATACTGCTTTGGGTCAACTTCCCCCCCCCCCTATAGTGGTTTGGGTCAACTTTCACCCCCCCCTTATAGTGGTTTGGGTCAACTTACACACCTCCCCTTATACTGCTTTGGGTCAACTTTCACCCCCCCCCCCCTTATACTGCGTTGGGTCAACTTTCACCCCCCCATAGTGGTTTGGGTCAACTTTCACATCCCCCCTTATACAGCTTTGGGTCAACTTTCACACCCCCCCCTTATACTGCTTTGGGTCAACTTTCACACCCCCCTTATTGTGGTTTGGGTCAACTTACACACCTCCCCTTATACAGCTTTGGGTCAACTTTCACACCCCCCTTATAGTGGTTTGGGTCAACTTACACACCTCCCCTTATACTGCTTTGGGTCAACTTTCACCCCCCCTTATAGTGGTTTGGGTCAACTTTCACACCCCCCCTTATACTGCTTTGGGTCAACTTTCACACCCCCCTTATACTGCTTTGGGTCAACTTTCACCCCCCCCCCCCCCCTTATAGTGGTTTGGGTCAACTTTCACCCCCCCCCCTTATAGTGGTTTGGGTCAACTTACACACCTCCCCTTATACTGCTTTGGGTCAACTTTCACACCCCCCTTATGATTGGATCCAACAAATAGTTCCCCTGTAGTGCAGTACTTGTATTATAGTGAAGGTGAGGTAGCTTACAGAGAAAAACGAAGTGATCATGCTTTCCCTTAGATCAAATCCAGTCTCACTCGTTTCTGCGGCGATGTTGGGGACTTCTGGCACCAGTGCTGTTTCTTCAGGGGGTTGTATTCTGTGACATATGCAAATATTGTGTAGCACACAGCATGCAAGGATAATTTTGGAGACCTTTTGTGGACTGTACAACATTTCTCCTCCTGGGCGTGCCAAACACAGAAAGCGCGCTTTCAGCAGTCCAATGGTTCTTTCCACAATGCTTCTGGTTTTGTGATGTGCTGCATTGTAGCGTCGTTGGGCAGAGGTCTGTGGGTTTCTGACCGGAGTCATGACCCACGTTCTCTGCCCATATCCCTTGTCCGCTGTGGAATAAACACAATGAGAGAGACAGCAATTAGTACTGGTACATGTTATTTTTTGCAAAATTTAAAATTTAGGTTACTGTTGGCAGAGGCTAGGCCTCAGATTCTTCTAACAAAATGGCTGAAGCGAACAAAATGGCTGCCAGATATAGTTACATGCAAGGCTTTACAAGATAGAATATTTTGTAAGCTGAGTGGAAATTTATTGCAGAAATGTATGCTAGCGAAATTTAACTGTCAAACCGCAATAACAGCTAAATGGTGCAACTTCTCGGTAACTGCTACGTGCTGACCTTTCCTCTGTGGAAACTGTCAGTTTGCACTTTTCTGTGGTTTTGACATATATGTCGCAAATGTTGAACAAATGCATACTGTGTCTGTGGTTTTTTGCTTTCTAAGTCCCCCCTAAAGCGGAAGTAAATTAGAATTTGTACTGGGTCTGTTGTATGTCGTTTATTATCGAACCCGGGTACAAGTTCTCTAAGATATCTTAAGTCACAAATTAGAATTATTTCAATTGTCAGACAGCGTGCCTTCAAAAGGGGATCCAGAGAGATCGCCCTAGGGCATATAGGCTCTTTCTTTCAGTGGTGGAGTTTGATGCGGGCAACACACCTTGAAGGGGGTAAGTAATTTTATTTACTAAACCCCGAGGGAAGGTTAAAAGTGTTGGCCCTTTAGTTGCCTCTCGCAATTAGGCGAGTTGTACAGGGACACGGGTTGTCGCCTGAGATATAGAAAAGCGCGCTATAGAAATTCATAGGACGTGTCTGCACTTGGATACTTCTAATGTGTGATTAGTCTGTCTTGGTGTTGTTGTTCATAGAGTTATAAGTTTATCTGTTTGTATTGTCGGACAGTCCTGAAGGTGAGCAGGACTCAGGCAATTGACTTTAGAAGTATAAGATATATTTTTTTTTGTTGTCATCATCTGTCAGACGAAAGCAAGATCCCCCATGTTGGTGAAGATTGTATTCACTATGTAGAGAGATTAACGGGAGGGGCGTATTATACCTTACCGTTTGGGGAAAATATGGCAGGTTAAAGGAGGCTATGGGTAGCCCCCATCCCTTCCCTAGAACAGGAGGTAGTGACCCCTATTATATGGAAATGATAATGGGAATTTGCCTTGGAGATAAAAAGGCGTGGCCCTATTATCCAGGGGATCCTAATTGGGATAAGTCCTATATGAGAGAGTGTGGGATAAAATGGTTAGAAATAGCACCAGGGTGTTATAGGAGAAATGGATTAATGAGTCTCAGGAAAAAAGTTAGTAAAAAGGAATTAGAGAACAGACAGAAAAGTGAGAAATTGAATTGTGAAATTTGAAATCATTGCAACCCCGACATTAAACCTAGCGCTCCACCCCCACCATATGATACGAAGGAGCTCAGACCTAAACAGGTAAAAGTAAAAACTGTAACTACCACTCAATATCCCTCCCTAATGCCATTCCAAGGAAATGATTTGAGTCCCACGGCAGCCGTGATAACAATGGCGGCAGTGGAACAAACTAAATACAATAGGAAACATAAAGAGGAGAGAATAGATGTGGAAGAAACAAAGAGAAAAAGAGAAAAAAAAAAAAAAAGAAAAAAAAAAAGAGAAACAAGAGAAAGAAAAAAAGAAAATGTCACAAAATATCCTTCCTTCGAATGAGAACCAGTGGTCACATGCTGATGAACAGCAACCAGAAAAGACGCTAGGAGAGGAGGAGGATAAGGTACATGAAGCGGAATTAAACACAGAATCTTTCACAGTTAATATTACTGATGAACAAATTAAACCAACCAAGCAAACACGCCTGTGTGAGGACAAACAAATCATACTTAACGTTAACATAGGGGAGTCCCCGAAACAGACCAGGAACCAGTCTAAACGAACACTGGATAACACACTTAAAAAAACGGAGACATAGATTCCATAGAGACCCCCGGAGTAACAGCAGCAGCAGCGCCCACTGCATCAACAAGCTCCATGACCATGGTCAGTACATACAATCCTTTCATAACAGCAGGAGACATTCTGGTCATCACCCCTCCTGATATGAAAGAATTAGATCACATGGCCAAACACTGTCCACACCCCTCCAAATCTTCCAAAGGTACAATTGCTTACCTTCGGAGGGCAATTAAAGGAAAAAATTATATGCCCGAAGACATTAAGATGGTTTTAGAGATGGTAGTGGGGGAGAATAGTCCACTTAGCTGGGTTGGGATACCACACATGGAAAAGGACACACCCACACATACAAGGCCAGGTGAAATACACCTGTACCAAGAAGGAAATGAAGCTGAAATGTGGGAAGCATTAGAACATCACTTGAACCAGGTGTTTAAGCCCAGAGCTGACATGGCACCCTCTCTTGCATGTAAACAGAAAAAAGGTGAAACATTCCCCTCGATTCAAAGAGCAAAAGTTAATTGATTTCGGATCGAGAATCGTAAGTTTGGGTGGGTGTTTGTCATTTTTTCCTGTTTTTTTGGCCATTTCCGACTCGCACGAGCCTACGTACGAATGCGTATATGCTCTTACGATCATCGGAAGTTCATTCCTAAATTTTAGGATCAAAACGTAAAACTTAGGATCAAATCCTAAAACTTAGGATCAAAACGTGAAACTTAGGATAATCGGATGTGTTTAGGTGTGATTCAGAGAACAGTTTTCAAACCTCTAAATACGTTTTAAAAGAAAGCCACTGCCGACACCTTTTAGCAGTCGGATTGCTGTTCTTGAACAGGTTTTTTGGCTATGTGGAGGAGTCTGCGCGTCTTGAGCTCCAATGAACTGCATGTATCAGCATGGCCGAGGCCATAAATTGTATGGCAATGCATACCTGATTCATGTATGCCTTATAAAAGCATTTTAATGTGGACCTTAATTAGTCCTTTGCATGTAAACCTTTATTTTGCAATATATTTGTGTTAATTAAAGAAACTTATGTCCTTTGTTATTTATTTTTAAATTGATGTACTAGAATAATATTTTTAGATTGCATTTATTGGTGTAGTTGTTTACCTTTGCTTTGTTTAATTATTTAAGCACATCTTTGGTCAGATGCATCACACTTACTGAGGAGAGGAGAGCGGGATAAAGTGCAGGATGTGGGTTACTGCTGTATTTTGCACAGACACAGCAGAGCTGGGGGCACGGAAAGGTCAGAAATCAAAGAATGCAGAGCAACACAGTCACAAGGCCCTTTCTGTTTGCAGGCTGCCCGAGAATACCTGAGCCGCCATCTTGGCTGTTTCTAGGCTCATAACATGCTGAAGTTGCTGGGTGTTTTTTAATTTTTGAGAGCAATCTGTATGGAGAGGGTGTGGGTAACCACACCCAAAATTTTAAGTTGTACCATTTGAAGCCAAAATATTAAAATTAAATCCACAAGTAAAAAATGCAAGTTAACTAAAAATTAAACAAAGTAAGATTTACTTATGCAAATGCATTCATTAATGGTTGGTTACTACAAAATGAATGAAATAAAGAAAAATAAAAGACCAAATATTTAGAATGCACTTTAATGAGGTAAGTTTGTAGTGCGCAGCCGCAAGATCAGAAGGATTTACGTCCAGACAAAAAAGGAAAAAGGGCAAAACCAATGTTGCAACCTGAGAAATGAAACGGAAAATTCAGGATGGAAACTGACATAGGTCTGATTCCCGAACTGCCATACGAACGGACGTACATTTTAGGATAGAAACGTATTTGCTTATAGAATCACTCGCAAGTTCATACGAACGCACGAGCGTACGGGAAAAATAGGATGATCGGCACCTAAATCAAAGCTGTTACATGTTTCTTTGAATCGACCCTATTGACTGAGTTTTGGAAGAGATTTCTACAGGTTTGGCGATTAGAAAGTCAGATGGGAGATGGCCCAGGGATACCCGCCCTGTGTATCAGTACATTTATCTCCAACTGCCTACCAAGTTTAGGTTTACAAATTAAGCAGCAAATAGAGAGATGGACTGAGATGCCAATAGAAGAGTTTGGTAGGAGGTTAATAAGTAAAGATGCAGCAGGATGCTTTGAAGTAATAAGACCGTCAGTGACACACGCAGCAAAGCTCAGCATACCAGAGCCAGTTCCATATCCCTATGGGGACCCGTGGGGACAGCAGCAATACTGGGAAGAGAAACGCAGGTCAGCCCGTACAGCCCCTAGGGGTAGAGGGCGAGGCAGGGGAAATAGAGGAAATCTCAAACAGCAATGGGGAGACAGACAGGGACCCCCCAAACAGCAGGCCAGGAATGCTGGCTGTTTTAATTGTGGTGCAATGGATCATTGGAGAGCCGATTGCCCATACCCTGCTACACACAAGCAGGTTTCAAACAGACCTCCGCAGGCTGCTCCCGCCAATGTACAACACAATACCCCTCGCCTCAATGTTGACTGGCAAAAATGTAGGACCCCAATGAAGGTGCCCAGGGGCAAATCCCACCTTCCCAGTAGTCTCACAGCATTTCTCCCAACAACCCTGCATTGATTTGATGATTAGTAAAAAGAAGTTAACATTTTTAGTGGATTCTGGAGCTACATGTAGGGTATTGGGGAAAAATGCATACACAGGACCAAGGGAAGAGGCCGGCCCCTCCATGGGTATTAATGGGATATTAATACAAACATTTGCAACACCACCGCTCACGGTGACGGACCTCCATCAGAGCCCCCCGATCAACCATGTCTTTAAAATCATGACCAGCTGTCCTGTTAACCTGTTAGGCAGGGATTTAATGGCGAAAATGGCTATTTCCCTCAGGGTAAATTCTGAAGGCGGTGTCCGAGTTGATAGTGACACTTATAGGCTCACACCTGTTAACAAGAGGAGAAACTGCCATGCAGACTCCTACTTCCCCGTCATCCTCCCAGATGACCCCTGCCTCAAATTGGTCCCTCCGGAGGTATGGGCTACTGGGGACTACGATGTGGGTTTTACAAATGTCACTCCTTATCGAGCCGTCTTAAAGAAGGGATCACAGCCAGTCTATATTAAACAATACCCCTTGAACAAAGAAAGGGAAGAGGGTATAAGACCTTTAATAGACAATTTTCTACAACAGGGCATATTAGAAAAAGCGATATCACCGTATAAATTCCCCAATTCACCCAATTAAGAAACCTGATGGGACTTACAGATCCGTTCAAGACCTGCGTGCTATAAATAGCCTGTAGTACCGCTGGCTCCCATTGTGCCCAACGTGGTGTCACTTCTAACCGCCATTCCCGAAGACGCCAAAATATTTAGCGTCTGCGATATAAAAAAAAACGCCTTTTTTGGGATCCCAGGGCATCCCGAGACACGCCCGCTCTATGCATTCCAATACCGCAGAGAATCCCTAACTTTTACCCGTTTAGCGAGCAGATTTTGAATTCGCCTGTTTTTTTTTTTTTTCATTGTTTTGAGAGAAGTGCTAAAAGCATATAAACCGAACTGTAACTCGATTGTTCTGACCTACTGTGATTGGCCAGTCAATCAATAACCGCAGCCCGAGAGGATGGAATCCTCCTATTGAAATGTCTCTGTCAGCAAGGGATAAAGATTTCTGTTAAGAAATTACAATGGTGTCAGCAACGTGTTGAATATTTGGGATTCGTGTTGTCACAGGGAAAAAGAGAGTTAAATCCCAAACGTGTAGCGGCGATCGTGGAATTGGGGCCTCCACAGAATAAAAAAACATGCTAAGCTTTCTTGGAATGATTAGCTATTGCCGTTATTATGACAAGATACTGAGAGTTACCAAACACGTGCTGATCAACCTGACACCATAGAATGGTCAGATGAAATGTTAAATGCTTTTAAAAAGTTAAAGGAGGCACTGACAAATTCTCAAGGGCTCGGTTTACCAAGCTATGTGAAGGTGTTACACCTGTATGTATGTGACTTTTGTAAGGGATACAGCTCGGTTTTAGCCCAAAGCCATGGGGTTAAATTAAGACCCGTGGCATACTTCTCTAAACTTCTCCTGGTTCAAGTCTAAGGAGTGCTATTTACAATCATTAGCATCTTGTGCAATGGCGGTTGAACAGGCCATTTCGGTCACGCTGGGACACCACACGATACTGCATGCAGGACACAATGTAAAACAGTTAATGAACAATTTACATACCCAACATATGTCAGCGCAGCGATTCAGCGGATATGAAGTAATCCTTTTGTCAAAATCCCCATCTAGAGATCAAATATGCCCCAAATACCGAAGGACCTGCCCCGATATTAAATGCATTATTAGGTTAAAAAAGTGAGGCTGACAAAATTCCTCCGCGACAGCCCAAACGGAAATTGCAAGAGGAAATGCTTTTGGAGAAACAGCCAGACAGCAAACTCTGACAGGAAGCCATCTGGGTCCTAATGCTCACATTAACCCTTCCTATGCTAATACTAGATGCTATTGATTTTACAATAGGATGTCTGCAGGAGCAGACATCTGTTTCTGAAGTGGGGGATTGGGCACTGGCAGGGGCACAGAAATCAATGGCTGGAATTTGGGGCATCGAGGGTAAACCATGCATACCCATACATAGTGCCCCCCTATTTATTTCTCAAGCACACGGCATAGGACACAAAAGTGCACCACACACTTACATGGTGGTGAAACAAAGTTTTTTCATTTTACAATGTGAGAAACAAGTGAAAGCTTATGTAGAGAAATGCATAACATGCCAGATGAATAACCCCAACATTTCACATAAGCCACAGCATGACCATCTAGTCTACCCCACAGAACCCTGTACTGATTGGAACATTGACCATACACACATTACAGTTACACCAGAAGGTAAGCCTGAAATTTTACTAGTTATGGTAGACATGTTTTCAAAATGGCCAGAATGCTTTCCAGTCAAGAAAGAAAATGCTAAGACCGTAGTGAAAATTTTGACACAAGAAATAATACCGCGCTTTGGATGCTTTTCGCGCATACGCAGCGATAACGGCACAGCCTTTAAAGCCAAAATATGTCAAGATTTAGTAGAACATTTAAACATTGAATGGCAGTTTCACATCCCATACCATCCTCAAAGTTCAGGGATAGTGGAGCGCATGAATAGAACAATTAAAGATTAGAGATGAGCGAGTAGTGAAATATTCGAAATTTCGAATTTCGATTCGAATAGACCGCGTTACTCGACTACTCGACCGAATATCGAATCCCATTATAGTCTATGGGAAAAAAATGCTCGACACTTGGAAATCTCAATTCGACCACTTGGAGGTCACCAAGTCCACCCTGAAACATCAGAAAATGATGCCAACACTGCTGGAATGCAACTGGGACAGCAGGGGAAGCATGTCTGGGTGCATATAACGCGCCCAAGTCGCACTATTACGCCACTATCACAGCCTCTCAACAATACACTCCAAACACAATATTACTTCTACGTAAAGTGAGACAAGACAAGGAAACCTTCTTTCCTCTACATTGCCATGGACCCCAAGCCAAACTGTACAAAAAAGAAGAACAAAATTCTGCACCCCTTAAAATCACGTTGCCTAATGACAACCACAGATGGCATAGGCAAGGGGGAAAATAAATATACCCCACCCCTAATTGTCATTGTGTGTGTGTGTGTGTGTGTGTGTGTGTGTGTGTGTGAGATGTGGTCAGACATGTCCTCTTGTGTCATTGTGTCACCCCAGCAGTAAGGGAAGCTTAAAGGAGGAGGTTTGTTACAGTGTGTCACCCCAGCAGTAAGGGAAGCTTACAGGAGGAGGTTTGTTACAGTGTGTCACCCCAACAGTAAGGGAAGCTTACAGGAGGAGGTTTGTTACAGTGTGTCACCCCAGCAGTCAGGGAAGCTTACAGGAGGAGGTTTGTTACAGTGTGTCACCCCAGCAGTAAGGGAAGCTTAGAGCTGAGACCTCTTAAAAATTGTGTGGAGTCCCAAGAGCTGAGACCTCTTAAAAATTGTGTGGAGTCCCAAGAGCTGAGACCTTTTAAAAATTGTGTGGAGTCCCAAGAGCTGAGACCTCTTAAACATTGTGTGGAGGCCCAAGAGCTGAGACCTTTTAAAAATTGTGTGGAGGCCCAAGAGCTGAGACCTTTTAAAAATTGTGTGGAGGCCCAAGAGCTGAGACCTTTTAAAAATTGTGTGGAGGCCCAAGAGCTGAGACCTTTTAAAAATTGTGTGGAGGCCCAAGAGCTGAGACCTCTCAAACATTGTGTGGAGGCCCAAGAGCTGAGACCTTTTAAAAATTTTGTGGAGGCCCTAGAGCTGAGACCTCTCAAACATTGTGTGGAGGCCCAAGAGCTGAGACCTTTTAAAAATTGTGTGGAGGCCCTAGAGCTGAGACCTCTCAAACATTGTGTGGAGGCCCAAGAGCTGAGACCTTTTAAAAATTGTGTGGAGGCCCAAGAGCTGAGACCTTTTAAAAATTGTGTGGAGGCCCAAGAGCTGAGACCTCTCAAACATTGTGTGGAGGCCCAAGAGCTGAGACCTTTTAAAAATTGTGTGGAGGCCCTAGAGCTGAGACCTCTCAAACATTGTGTGGAGGCCCAAGAGCTGAGACCTTTTAAAAATTGTGTGGAGGCCCAAGAGCTGAGACCTTTTAAAAATTGTGTGGAGGCCCAAGAGCTGAGACCTCTCAAACATTGTGTGGAGGCCCAAGAGCTGAGACCTTTTAAAAATTGTGTGGAGGCCCTAGAGCTGAGACCTCTCAAACATTGTGTGGAGGCCCAAGAGCTGAGACCTTGTAAAAATTGTGTGGAGGCCCAAGAGCTGAGACCTTTTAAAAATTGTGTGGAGGCCCAAGAGCTGAGACCTTTTAAAAATTGTGTGGAGGCCCAAGAGCTGAGACCTTTTAAAAATTGTGTGGAGGCCCAAGAGCTGAGACCTCTCAAACATTGTGTGGAGGCCCAAGAGCTGAGACCTTTTAAAAATTGTGTGGAGGCCCTAGAGCTGAGACCTCTCAAACATTGTGTGGAGGCCCAAGAGCTGAGACCTTGTAAAAATTGTGTGGAGGCCCAAGAGCTGAGACCTTTTAAAAATTGTGTGGAGGCCCAAGAGCTGAGACCTTTTAAAAATTGTGTGGAGGCCCAAGAGCTGAGACCTCTCAAACATTGTGTGGAGGCCCAAGAGCTGAGACATTTTAAAAATTGTGTGGAGGCCCAAGAGCTGAGACCTCTCAAACATTGTGTGGAGGCCCAAGAGCTGAGACCTCTCAAACATTGTGTGGAGGCCCAAGAGCTGAGACCTTTTAAAAATTGTGTGGAGGCCCAAGAGCTGAGACCTTTTAAAAATTGTGTGGAGGCCCAAGAGCTGAGACCTCTCAAACATTGTGTGGAGGCCCAAGAGCTGAGACATTTTAAAAATTGTGTGGAGGCCCAAGAGCTGAGACCTCTCAAACATTGTGTGGAGGCCCAAGAGCTGAGACCTCTCAAACATTGTGTGGAGGCCCAAGAGCTGAGACCTTTTAAAAATTGTGTGGAGGCCCAAGAGCTGAGACCTCTTAAACATTGTGTGGAGGCCCAAGAGCTGAGACCTTTTAAAAATTGTGTGGAGGCCCAAGAGCTGAGACCTTTTAAAAATTGTGTGGAGGCCCAAGAGCTGAGACCTTTTAAAAATTGTGTGGAGGCCCAAGAGCTGAGACCTCTCAAACATTGTGTGGAGGCCCAAGAGCTGAGACCTTTTAAAAATTGTGTGGAGGCCCAAGAGCTGAGACCTTTTAAAAATTGTGTGGAGGCCCAAGAGCTGAGACCTTTTAAAAATTGTGTGGAGGCCCAAGAGCTGAGACATTTTAAAAATTGTGTGGAGGCCCAAGAGCTGAGACCTCTCAAACATTGTGTGGAGGCCCAAGAGCTGAGACCTTTTAAAAATTGTGTGGAGGCCCAAGAGCTGAGACCTCTCAAACATTGTGTGGAGGCCCAAGAGCTGAGACCTCTCAAACATTGTGTGGAGGCCCAAGAGCTGAGCACTTATTAGTGCTGCAGCTACGGCTGCTTTAGTGAGGGGTAGCTGCTGCTGCTGGAATAGGGACAGAAAGACTTCAGTGGTGTATTACCACCTATATACAAAACTATATACACTCTGCTCAAAACGGCTGCTTTAGTGAGGGGTAGCTGCTGATGCTGGAATAGGGACAGAAAGACTTCAGCGGTGTATTAGCACCTATATACAAAACTATATTTTGCACTACTGTTTTGTGTCCTCTGTGCCAACAAAACACTGTTTTATAAACGGTGCGTATAGGCACCATTTCACCTTCTGGCAGTATACGGCTGTATAGCCAGGTGTTTTTCTTAAAAATATTTTTTATATTTGGCACTACTGTTTTGTGTCCTCTTTACCAACAAAACCTTGTTATATACCCGGTGCGTATATAGGCACCATTTCACCTTCTGGCAGTATACGGCTGTATAGCCAGGTGTTCTTAAAAATATATTTATATTTGGCACTACTGTTTTGTGTCCTCTGTGCCAACAAAACACTGTTTTATACACGGTGCGTATAGGCACCATTTCACCTTCTGGCAGTATACGGCTGTATAGCCAGGTGTTCTTCTTAAAAATATTTTTATATTTGGCATAACGCGTGGCCAAAAAAGTAAAACGTCTGAAATGCGGAGGGCTAGCGCAAAGGGACGAGGACGGGGGCGCGGAAATGCTGGTGGGGGCACAAACCGCGTTGAAGCCAGTGGGGATACAATGCGTGCTGGTGAGGGGCAGCCAGCATTACGCTCATCCAGCTTCCCTGCCTTTATGGGACAGTTATGCGGGGGGCGGGGTACACCTCTGTTAAGGCCTGAGCAGCGTGAACAGGTGGTGCAATGGATGGCCGATAACGCTTCCAGTCACTTGTCCACCACCCAGTCATCCACACAGTCTCACTCTGACCCTCCTTCCTCCCAACCTGGCCAACAGAGTCAGCCCAACCTTGACCCCTCCCAGGACCTCTTTTCTGGTCCTTTTCCAGATGTGCTGCAAGAATCCCAGGAGCTAGCAGAGGAATTTGTTTGTAGTGATGCCCAAACACTTGAGTATCCGCCATCTGCTAGTGATGTGGACCCGGAACCAGCATCTGCTATCATGAGCGATGATGATGAGACGCAGTTGCCATCAAGGGAGGCTGTTGGAATGTCCAGTGGGCAGGAGGAGGAGCAGAGAGAGGAAGTGGAAGAGGAGGTGGTGGACGACGAAATGACCGACCCCACTTGGACAGGGGTGATGTCCAGCGGGGAAAGCAGTGGAGATGCGGTCTGCGCATCACCGAATAAGGCAGCAAGAGGCAGAGGACAGTCCAGAGTCAGAGGACAGTCCAGACAGAGAAGGCAGGCCACAGCCAGCAGGGCCGAAGCTCTTCCCGGCAGCAGGCAGTCGCGCGAAGCTCCCCCATCGAGGCCTCGTACTTCTGTGGTGTGGAGATTTTTTAACGTTTGCGCGGATGACAAACTGAGCGCGGTTTGCGCAATCTGCCACTCAAAACTGAGTAGGGGCTCTGAGAAGAGCAATCTGACCACCTCAGGCATGCGCCGTCACTTGGAATTCAAGCACTGGGCTGAGTGGGAGAGAGCAAACGCAATACAACCTGCGCCCCGTCTTGCTGCCACTGCCTCTTCCCCTTTGTTGTGTGCTGCCACTGCGGACCAGACCTCCAGCCAGGACACCTCCACATCTGCCTCTGCCTCGGCTACTTTGGGGCCTTCTCCTTCAGCCCCACCTTCCCCCGCATCTTCGTCTGCACCTTCCATCTCCTCGTCCCATCAACTGTCCATCTCGCAGGCGTTCAACCGCAGGCGGAAGTACGCCTCCAGTCACCCCCAAGCCCAAGCCTTAACCTGCCTCATCTCCAAACTGCTGGCCCTGGAGATGTTGCCGTTTAGGCTTGTGGAGACGCAGGCCTTCCGCGACCTGATGGCGGCTGCCGCACCTCGCTATTCCGTCCCTAGCCGCCACTATTTTTCCCGGTGTGGCGTCCCCGCCCTGCACCAGCACGTGTCGCGTAACATCAGGCGGACCCTGAGGTACGCAGTCAGCGCAAAGGTCCACTTGACCACCGACTCGTGGACAAGCGCTTGCGGCCAAGGACGCTACATCTCTTTGACGGCACACTGGGTGAATGTTGTGGAAGCGGGGACGGGGTCGCAAACAGGGACGGCCTACATACCACCCCCGCCCAAGATTGCCAGCACGGGTTCTGATAGACCCCCCTCCTCTTCCTCCTCCTCCTCCTCCTCCTCCTCCTCCTCCTCCTCCTCATCCTCATCCTCATCCTCATCCTCCTCCTCATCCTCCTCATCCTCCTCCTCCTCCTCCTCATCCTCCTCATCCTCCTCCTCATCCTCCTCCTCCTCCTCCTCCTCCTCCTCTGCCTTAACATCGCCCTCAGCCCCTAGCTGGAAGCGTTGCAACACTGGCACGGGGAGACGTCAGCAGGCGGTGCTTAAGCTCATCAGCTTGGGAGACAGGAAGCACAGCGCCGCAGAGGTGAGGCACGCCATATTGCAGCAGACAGAGATGTGGCTGTCGCCGCTGCAGCTAGGACCAGGCATGGTCGTGTGCGATAACGGCCGTAACCTGGTGGCGGCTCTGGAGCTTGCAGAACTCAATCACGTACCATGCCTGGCCCACGTTTTTAATTTGGTAGTACAAAAGTTTCTAAAGACTTACCCCAACCTGGCAGAGCTACTGGTCAAAGTGCGGCGCTTGTGCGCTCACTTTCGGAAGTCAACTGTAGCTGCTGCTAGCTTAAAAAAAAATCCAGCAACGCCTCCATTTGCCTCAACATCGGCTGTTGTGCGACCTGCCCACTCGCTGGAATTCCACCTATTGCATGTTGGCCAGGGTGTGTGAGCAGCAGAAAGCATTGATGGAGTACCAGATGATGCATCCACGCGTGCCTCCAACTCAGCTCCCTCAGTTTGCCAACCACGAGTGGCCATGGATGGCAGACATATGCGATGTATTGCGTATCTTTGAGGAGTCCACTAAGAAGGTCAGCAGCGAGGACGCTATAGTGAGCGTAACCATCCCGCTCCTAGGCGTCCTTAAAGAATCGCTCATCGCAATAAGGGAGAACGCATTGCACACAGAGGAGATGGGGGTAGGAGGAGACGCAACGCAGGTAGACAGTCAGACCACACTTTTGTCTGCTGCTCGGTGGCAGTTGCAGGAGGAGGATGAGGAGGAGGAGGACAACGTGGAGGTGGCTGTGGAAGAGGATGCTGGCGGCGAGGGTAGCAGTCAGGCTGTGTGCGTCCCATTGGTTCAGCGCGGATGGGGCGGAGAGGAGGAGGAAGAGGAGGAAATGGAAAATGATCCTTCTGGTGGGGGCAGTGACGTCATGCCTACTCAGAGTCTGGCACACATGGCTGACTTCATGCTGGGCTGCTTTTCCCGGGACATACGTGTTGTCCGGATATTGGAGAACAAACTATACTGGGTCTTCGCACTCCTGGACCCCCGGTATAAAGATAACTTCTCCTCTTTTATTCCGGTAGAGGAGAGGACGAATCGATTACTGGAATACCAGAGGGAACTCTTGCAGAACATGATGCAGATTTTCCCACCCAGCATCGCTGGCGGCAGAGAGGAGAGTGTCTCCCAGAGTCTGACAACATCGATCAGGCCCACAGCCACCAGGGGAACACTCTCCAAGGTGTGGGACACGTTCATGTCACCCCCTCGTGCAACTTCCATCACTGCGGGGCCCGCTATCAGCAGGAGGGACAAGTATCGGCGGATGTTGCGGGACTACCTGGCAGACCACACCCCTGTCCTCCCCGATCCCTCGGCGACCTACACTTACTGGGTCTCCAAGTTGGACACGTGGCTGGAACTGTCCCTGTACACCTTGGAGGTGCTTGCCTGCCCTGCCGCCAGCGTGCTATCAGAAAGGGTGTGTTCAGCGCAGCCGGGGGGCATTATAATAAGCGCAGCCGCCTGTCAACCGACAGTGCCGACAGGCTGACGCTAATCAAAATGAACAGCAAGTGGATTGACCCGGACTTTGCTTGTACAACAGTGGAAAGCAGCCAAGAGTGAAGTGCCATCTGTATGAAGTGCCATTTCCTCCTCCTCCTCCTCCTCCTCCTCCTCCTCCTCCTCCTTAACCGCCGTAGAATTGCTGTATTAATGAAAAAAATTATGGCTCACCTCTTAGGCTTAATACAATCAATTTTTAAGAGGTCTCAACTCTTGGGCCTCCACACAATTATTAAAAGGTCTCAGCTCTTGGGCCTCCACACAATGTTTGAGAGGTCTCAGCTCTAGGGCCTCCACACAATTTTTAAAAGGTCTCAGCTCTTGGGCCTCCACACAATGTTTGAGAGATCTCAGCTCTTGGGCCTCCACACAATTTTTAAAAGGTCTCAGCTCTTGGGCCTCCACACAATTTTTAAAAGGTCTCAGCTCTTGGGCCTCCACACAATGTTTGAGAGGTCTCAGCTCTTGGGCATCCACACAATTTTTAAAAGGTCTCAGCTCTTGGGCCTCCACACAATTTTTAAGAGGTCTCAGCTCGTGGGCCTCCACACAATTTTTAAAAGGTCTCAGCTCTTGGGCCTCCACACAATTTTTAAAACATAGCAGCCCTAATAAGGGCTCTCAATGACTCTCTTGTCTTCTGGTAGCTGGTATATATGGTGGTAAATGCGATATTCTGAGCTTCTGGGGCCCTGCCTGACTACATAGGATATGAGATATATACTGTTCAACATAGCAGCACTAATAAGGGATTAAGGACTGTCTTGTCTTCTGGTAGCTGGTATATATGGTGGTAAAAGGTATATTCTGAGCTTCTGGGGCCCTGCCTGACTACATAGGATATGAGATATATACTGTTCAGCGTAGCAGCCCTAATAAGGGCTCTTAAGGACTGTCTTGTCTTCTGGTAGCTGGTATATATGGTGGTAAAAGGTATATTCTGAGCTTCTGGGGCCCTGCCTGACTAAATAGAAAATGAGCTATATACTGTTCAACATAGCAGCACTAATAAGGGCTATTAAGGACTGTCTTGTCTTCTGGTAGCTGGTATATATGGTGGTAAAAGGTATATTCTGAGCTTCTGGGGCCCTGCCTGACTACATAGGATATGAGATATATACTGTTCAACATAGCAGCACCAATAAGGGATTAAGGACTGTCTTGTCTTCTGGTAGCTGGTATATATGGTGGTAAAAGGTATATTCTGAGCTTCTGGGGCCCTGCCTGACTAAATAGAAAATGAGCTATATACTGTTCAACATAGCAGCACTAATAAGGGCTCTTAAGGACTGTCTTGTCTTCTGGTAGCTGGTATATATGGTGGTAAAAGGTATATTCTGAGCTTCTGGGGCCCTGCCTGACTAAATAGAAAATGAGCTATATACTGTTCAGCGTAGCAGCCCTAATAAGGGCTCTTAAGGACTGTCTTGTCTTCTGGTAGCTGGTATATATGGTGGTAAAAGGTATATTCTGAGCTTCTGGGGCCCTGCCTGACTAAATAGAAAATGAGCTATATACTGTTCAACATAGCAGCACTAATAAGGGCTATTAAGGACTGTCTTGTCTTCTGGTAGCTGGTATATATGGTGGTAAAAGGTATATTCTGAGCTTCTGGGGCCCTGCCTGACTAAATAGAAAATGAGCTATATACTGTTCAGCGTAGCAGCCCTAATAAGGGCTATTAAGGACTGTCTTGTCTTCTGGTAGCTGGTATATATGGTGGTAAAAGGTATATTCTGAGCTTCTGGGGCCCTGCCTGACTAAATAGAAAATGAGCTATATACTGTTCAGCGTAGCAGCCCTAATAAGGGCTATTAAGGACTGTCTTGTCTTCTGGTAGCTGGTATATATGGTGGTAAAAGGTATATTCTGAGCTTCTGGGGCCCTGCCTGACTAAATAGATAATGAGCTATATACTGTTCAACATAGCAGCACTAATAAGGGATTAAGGACTGTCTTGTCTTCTGGTAGCTGGTATATATGGTGGTAAAAGGTATATTCTGAGCTTCTGGGGCCCTGCCTGACTAAATAGAAAATGAGCTATATACTGTTCAGCGTAGCAGCCCTAATAAGGGCTCTTAAGGACTGTCTTGTCTTCTGGTAGCTGGTATATATGGTGGTAAAAGGTATATTCTGAGCTTCTGGGGCCCTGCCTGACTAAATAGAAAATGAGCTATATACTGTTCAACATAGCAGCACTAATAAGGGCTATTAAGGACTGTCTTGTCTTCTGGTAGCTGGTATATATGGTGGTAAAAGGTATATTCTGAGCTTCTGGGGCCCTGCCTGACTACATAGGATATGAGATATATACTGTTCAACATAGCAGCACTAATAAGGGATTAAGGACTGTCTTGTCTTCTGGTAGCTGGTATATATGGTGGTAAAAGGTATATTCTGAGCTTCTGGGGCCCTGCCTGACTAAATAGAAAATGAGCTATATACTGTTCAACATAGCAGCACTAATAAGGGCTATTAAGGTCTGTCTTGTCTTCTGGTAGCTGGTATATATGGTGGTAAAAGGTATATTCTGAGCTTCTGGGGCCCTGCCTGACTAAATAGAAAATGAGCTATATACTGTTCAGCGTAGCAGCCCTAATAAGGGCTCTTAAGGACTGTCTTGTCTTCTGGTAGCTGGTATATATGGTGGTAAAAGGTATATTCTGAGCTTCTGGGGCCCTGCCTGACTAAATAGAAAATGAGCTATATACTGTTCAACATAGCAGCACTAATAAGGGCTATTAAGGACTGTCTTGTCTTCTGGTAGCTGGTATATATGGTGGTAAAAGGTATATTCTGAGCTTCTGGGGCCCTGCCTGACTAAATAGAAAATGAGCTATATACTGTTCAGCGTAGCAGCCCTAATAAGGGCTATTAAGGACTGTCTTGTCTTCTGGTAGCTGGTATATATGGTGGTAAAAGGTATATTCTGAGCTTCTGGGGCCCTGCCTGATGAAATAGAAAATGAGCTATATACTGTTCAGCGTAGCAGCCCTAATAAGGGCTCTTAAGGACTGTCTTGTCTTCTGGTAGCTGGTATATATGGTGGTAAAAGGTATATTCTGAGCTTCTGGGGCCCTGCCTGACTAAATAGAAAATGAGCTATATACTGTTCAACGTAGCAGCACTAATAAGGGCTATTAAGGACTGTCTTGTCTTCTGGTAGCTGGTATATATGGTGGTAAAAGGTATATTCTGAGCTTCTGGGGCCCTGCCTGACTAAATAGAAAATGAGCTATATACTGTTCAGCGTAGCAGCCCTAATAAGGGCTATTAAGGACTGTCTTGTCTTCTGGTAGCTGGTATATATGGTGGTAAAAGGTATATTCTGAGCTTCTGGGGCCCTGCCTGACTAAATAGAAAATGAGCTATATACTGTTCAGCGTAGCAGCCCTAATAAGGGCTATTAAGGACTGTCTTGTCTTCTGGTAGCTGGTATATATGGTGGTAAAAGGTATATTCTGAGCTTCTGGGGCCCTGCCTGACTAAATAGAAAATGAGCTATATACTGTTCAACATAGCAGCACTAATAAGGGCTATTAAGGACTGTCTTGTCTTCTGGTAGCTGGTATATATGGTGGTAAAAGGTATATTCTGAGCTTCTGGGGCCCTGCCTGACTAAATAGAAAATGAGCTATATACTGTTCAGCGTAGCAGCCCTAATAAGGGCTATTAAGGACTGTCTTGTCTTCTGGTAGCTGGTATATGTGGTGGTAAAAGGTATATTCTGAGCTTCTGGGGCCCTGCCTGACTAAATAGAAAATGAGCTATATACTGTTCAGCGTAGCAGCCCTAATAAGGGCTATTAAGGACTGTCTTGTCTTCTGGTAGCTGGTATATATGGTGGTAAAAGGTATATTCTGAGCTTCTGGGGCCCTGCCTGACTAAATAGAAAATGAGCTATATACTGTTCAACATAGCAGCACTAATAAGGGCTATTAAGGACTGTCTTGTCTTCTGGTAGCTGGTATATATGGTGGTAAAAGGTATATTCTGAGCTTCTGGGGCCCTGCCTGACTACATAGAAAATGAGCTATATACTGTTCAGCGTAGCAGCCCTAATAAGGGCTCTTAAGGACTGTCTTGTCTTCTGGTAGCTGGTATATATGGTGGTAAAAGGTATATTCTGAGCTTCTGGGGCCCTGCCTGACTAAATAGAAAATGAGTTATATACTGTTCAACATAGCAGCACTAATAAGGGCTATTAAGGACTGTCTTGTCTTCTGGTAGCTGGTATATATGGTGGTAAAAGGTATATTCTGAGCTTCTGGGGCCCTGCCTGACTACATAGGATATGAGATATATACTGTTCAACATAGCAGCACTAATAAGGGATTAAGGACTGTCTTGTCTTCTGGTAGCTGGTATATATGGTGGTAAAAGGTATATTCTGAGCTTCTGGGGCCCTGCCTGACTAAATAGAAAATGAGCTATATACTGTTCAGCGTAGCAGCCCTAATAAGGGCTCTTAAGGACTGTCTTGTCTTCTGGTAGCTGGTATATATGGTGGTAAAAGGTATATTCTGAGCTTCTGGGGCCCTGCCTGACTAAATAGAAAATGAGCTATATACTGTTCAGCGTAGCAGCCCTAATAAGGGCTCTTAAGGACTGTCTTGTCTTCTGGTAGCTGGTATATATGGTGGTAAAAGGTATATTCTGAGCTTCTGGGGCCCTGCCTGACTAAATAGAAAATGAGCTATATACTGTTCAGCGTAGCAGCCCTAATAAGGGCTATTAAGGACTGTCTTGTCTTCTGGTAGCTGGTATATATGGTGGTAAAAGGTATATTCTGAGCTTCTGGGGCCCTGCCTGACTAAATAGAAAATGAGCTATATACTGTTCAGCGTAGCAGCCCTAATAAGGGCTATTAAGGACTGTCTTGTCTTCTGGTAGCTGGTATATATGGTGGTAAAAGGTATATTCTGAGCTTCTGGGGCCCTGCCTGACTAAATAGAAAATGAGCTATATACTGTTCAGCGTAGCAGCCCTAATAAGGGCTATTAAGGACTGTCTTGTCTTCTGGTAGCTGGTATAGATGGTGGTAAAAGCGATATTCCGAGCTTCTGGGGCCCTGCCAGCGACAGCCTGTCTTTCCCTGCTGTGAGCGTCTGTCCCTCACTAAGTTCAAGCTGCTAATGCTGACGAAGAGGAAGTGCTGAGTTTTGTATATTCGAGGTCACATGGTTTTTCCAGCCAATGCGTGTAGACGCCGTTTTCGCGATGCCAGCGTCCTCCCAGGACCTGTCCCACCCCCCCTGCATGGTGATTGGTGTAAAAAACGCGCCAGGGAAGGTGGGAGGGGAAACGAATTGTGAGTGCGCCATCGCCGCTGTACTCGATCGAAATCGAGTATGACGAACAGCGTAGTATTCGATCGAATACCGGCTCGGTCGAATACTACTCGCTCATCACTATTAAAGATAAACTTAGAAAAGCTACTGAAGGAACTTTTAAAAAACTGGAAACACAAGCTACCCGCAGTTTTAGCTGAAATAAGGATGACACCTAATAAAGTAACTAATCTTTCTCCTTATGAAATATTAATGGGTAGACCATTTCCCTTGCCATGGAACAGGACCATTAGAGAGACTAGCGAAGAAGGGAAGTGCAGGCAGGAGGAATACACCGGTGGAGAAGCTCACTGCTAGTGAAACACTTGTCTGTCAGAAGTTTCCTTCTCTTTTACAGGACTCGTTTCATGACATAAAGATTGGAGACACAGTGTTAGTGAAAAAGCACAGTAATCAACCGAAGATCGAGTTCCCATTCGAGAAGCCGACGAAGGTGATAGCAGTCGCTCGGACGGCCGTGCTTGTGGAAGGAAATCAGAATTGGATTCACGCCACGCGGGTGAAAAGAGTCCCTACACTTCAGATACTGGATGAGGATGAAGTACTGCAAGTTAAAGGATCGGACGCCCCACTAAGGGGGCCACAGCCAGACATCCCACCAAGGGGACAAGAAGAAGCTGGTTGCAGACCCCCAGCTAGGAACAATGGGTCCGAAGAAAGGCCAGCACTGGCTTGCCCGCTGGTTCTATGGCTCCAATCATTTTTGCACTGCAATGATTCTGTCTTTTCTGATAGTGTCAGTAATATGGGTTGTGTGTAGCTGTGTTTATGATCGCCCCGCCATAGGTCCACTTCAGCAGGTATGTGAACCTTTGGGTTTGAGACCGAGTGCCCTTATACCCCCCTCCCTGCATCCGCAGCCTGAAACTCCCATGCCCCATTTTGTAAAGAAAAGGTCTACAGGAGATAAGCTCATCTCCAAATACGTGAGTAAAAACGCCAAAGGCGAAGTAACATTCTGGTTCAATACCTCAGAGCCCAGCATGATTTATACTTTTGATCTGTGTGATGTATATCCTTGTGCCTCCTAAATGATGCTAATTGGTCCAGTTGGTTTAAAGATTTATTTTCCAGCTGGAAAGGTTTTCTCACACAGTTCTGTATTATTGTTATGCTGGTGATCATTGCTATTGTTACATTTAAGATCATTATGTGTGTCATTGCTATAAAAACTAATAAGCAACAGGGAGCTTACGCTGCTTACTTGGCAGAGAATGAAGCTCACTATGATTATATAGTTCGCAGGGTAGAATCTGAGACATATGATGATGCCATGGTTGGTGAGTCTGAGAACTTGTAATAACTTGTAAGAAGGCTAGGCCTCAGATTCTTCTAACAAAATGGCTGAAGCGAACAAAATGGCTGCCAGATATAGTTACATGCAAGGCTTTACAAGATAGAATATTTTGTAAGCTGAGTGGAAATTTATTGCAGAAATGTATGCTAGCGAAATTTAACTGTCAAACCGCAATAACAGCTAAATGGGGCAACTTCTCGGTAACTGCTACGTGCTGACCTTTCCTCTGTGGAAACTGTCAGTTTGCACTTTTCTGTGGTTTTGGCATATATGTCGCAAATGTTGAACAAATGCATACTGTGTCTGTGTTTTTTTGCTTTATAAGTCCCCCCTAAAGCGGAAGTAAATTAGAATTTGTACTGGGTCTGTTGTATGTCGTTTATTATCGAACCCGGGTACAAGTTCTCTAAGATATCTTAAGTCACAAATTAGAATTATTTCAATTGTCAGACAGCGTGCCTTCAAAAGGGGATCCAGAGAGATCGCCCTAGGGCATATAGGCTCTTTCTTTCAGTTACTAGGCCACATATTTTTAACCAAATACTTTGTCATGGTTATTTATTTACCCAGTAGCCAGCCAGGTGGCATTTCATTGTTCTCAAACTTCCAGCACAGGACTGACTGCTGGAGCACGTAAGAGTCGTGGCATGAGCCGGGGAAGCCAGATCTCACGGCCCGCAGCTTCATATCATGGTCACAGACCACCATGACATTCATGGAATGGTATTGCTTCCTATTCCTATAATGCAGCTCCTGTGCACGGGGAGGGCGGAAAGGGATATGTGTACCATCCACGCACCCTAGCACATTGATTTGGGCAACCTCATCCGCATCCTCAGGAAATTTGATGCAAACAGGGATAAGGTCACAAATAGCCAGTACTACCTGGATAAATATGCGGCTCATTGTAGCCTGGCTGATCCCGCTGAGGAGGGCAGAGGTTGCCTGGAAATTCCCTCTTGCCACAATATTAAGCGTGGCACATAGGTGAACTATGCCTGGAATGGATTGGGTGCGTTTGGTGGATGGCTCGATTTTGGTCTTAATCTGATCATATAGGGACTGTAGTGCTGCATGATTCAGACAAAAGCGGCTTCTGATCTGCTCGTCACTTAAATCCCACACTGAAAGACAGATGCCAAAGGATCGGGGTGCCCTAAGCCTCACAGCACCCTCCTCCCTGGCCTCCTGTTCTTCCAGCATTCTACCACATCCATACACCCATAACCCATACATCACCCTTTTATCCATCTCACACTCACTGACCAGATATCCAAATGAAGGCAAAACAAAATAAATCCACAAACACACCACAGACACAAGCACACTCCTCACACAATCACAACAATGCAGCTCACCATAAAACCAGATCTATAGTGGTCAGAACCACCAGACTGCTGAAAGTGTGCTTTCTACGTTAGGCACAACCAAGAGGGGATTTGCTGCACAACCCACAAAAGGCCCCAAAATCAATCCTCACTTGCTGTATGCTACACAATATTAGCATATGCCAACAAAATAAATCTCCTAAAGAAACAGCACTGATGTCAGAAATCACCCAACAAGCCACAAAGAGTAAGGCCCAAACCCAGCCAGACAGTAAAATGAACTAAGGGAACAAAGTACCACACCACAGCCTTTGCCACAGTGTAACAATACAAGAAGGTTGTCAAATAAAGCCATTTATACTTAACTTTGGGAAAGGACTGGTCCGCTTTGCCGCCTTTTGCGTTGCTATGCTATTTCCGGTCTGCAATTAGGTGACCCAGGTGTGCTAGAAACAGTTTGCGCATGCGTACGCTAAAACATACTAGCGTACGTGAGCAGATACTTGCGTGCTTTAGCGGACATGTTTGAACATTCCGTTTGGGACCAATCAAAGTTAAGCTGCTCTCAAATTAAATAGCCGTTTGTAGAGCCACATTTAACAAGTGTTTAATATACCTGATTACATTGTTGTCTTTGGTTGTGTTGTTTGCATAATTAGTTAATTGGCTTCCACACATGCTTCAAACAAACAGCAGTCATTGCAGTGGAGCTGTTGCTACAAGCACCTGGGCAATATTTGTGAAGCAATTAAGTGGACCTGTTTGTGATTGGTTGTTAGAGCACATAAAACCTGCCACCCCCCAAAAGATCTTGTTGCCATTCTGTAGTTTGTATGCGTGCTTGTGTGTTGGCTAGTGGTGTGTGTGTGCAGCTACATGATGGAGCCAAATTCTGGACATCTGCCGGCCACAGCTGGCCCAAGTAGGAGTGTGTTGGGTGCTGTGCGCAGACCTCCCTTAAGGAAAAGGGCCCAGGCCGAAGGTGAGCCTGCACCCAAGGCCAGGCGCCCATTTGCCAAGAGGGAGCCAGAATTTAATTTGGCGGATAACAATACTCTTGTGCGTCTTACCCTGGCAAAATGGGAGCTAATCTTTGGATCCCAAAGCCAGTCTATAGGCAAGCAAGAAAGGAGCAAATTGTGGGATGCCATTGGTGAGGAGCTTACTAGCAGTGCTCAATACCCACATAGTGGCCCATCCTGCAAGAAACGCTTCTACACTTTGAAAAGGGCCCTTATGCAAAAGATGAAGCATGATCTTCAGGTCGAGACCCCATCCAGGGTCCAAAGAGTACCTACAGGCCATATGAGGAGATGCTGAAGTCCAAAATTTCCCCTAATTCGGCTGCAGGGTGTGGATGCTGGGGATGACACCACAGGTTGGGCAGAAGGTACATCTTTTTATACAATTGTTTTCTGGTGATGTTAATGTATGTGATTTTCTTTGTCTCTTTCTGGGCAACTAACAGTAGGACATGTGAACTAGTACATTATACCTCATAAATGTTTTACTTTCCTGTCTGTTGCTTTATGCATAGATGCACATGGTGATGTCCATGATTCGGGGGAGGAGGACACCCCAACTCCTGTCCTTCAACCAACCTCAAGCCTAACCCAGTCTGCCATTGAAGGTATCACGAATTAATGGGATGGTTTGTTTAGAATAAATGGGTGTGGGAGCACCTCAAACAATAGTTTTTCACACATTTTAGGATTAGTAATATGGGCCTGGGAACTAATTTCACACCCAGTTTAACCCTCTCATCAACTAAATAACAAGGGCCAAACATGTGTAGCTATGTGGGAAGCCAGAGATGTGTTTGCATATATCTGCAGATACATGTGGAAGCCACACTGGCCTGCCAAGGCACTCTGTGTTTTGTGGTTTCCCTACTCTTAAATCTGACTGCACAAAGTTGGGACATGCAATGCTGAATAATGGAATCTCCAGTTGTCAGGCCCGGCGTAATCTGACTTTTGGTGTGTAAATATTAGTGATTGAGCTGCTCACAGACACCTTGATTCATGGTTTATTTGGTGCCGCACATTACCAGTGCCTAAATCCTTACTTTGCTTTTGGATAGCTGCACCCCCATTGGCACCAGCATCTCCTCAGGAGCCAAGCTACTCTTTGGATGCCGGTAAGTGCATGTGTCAACCTTGCTGTAGCTGCTTTAACACAAGTGCATGTCTTTCATTCATCTTTTTTCTTTGTAGGCCAAGTCACTGCTTCATCTTTGGACACCACTTCCTATGTTGCAGGTCAACAGGACCCTGTTGGTGTGTATTGCCAAAAACACTGTATCCTTTATGCTGGTTATGTTACACTGGGTCTATTTTGTTCCTCTAATAATCTACATGTTTTCAATGTCAACTTGAAGATGGCTATTTAGAGTGGATTTGCCATCCCCATGCTCATTAGTAAACTGTTTTGAGTGATTTCAATGCATTTTTGTGGTATATTAAAAGAGAAACATTCACCAGAGTAGTGTTGTGAATATTTATAGACATTCATTGTGTATTTTAGTTGGCCGGAATATAGGAAGTGGCTGTCCGGAAAGGGCCCTTCAACGTGAGGCTGCTAGAGATGAGGGTAAGTTGGGTTTGCTTTATTATCTAGTAAGGATGTTTGCGAACCTTTTTTTGGAATTTATTAGTCCAACTTGTGTTTAAACATTGAATTTTCAAGGGCAAAGCTCGAGTGAGGGCCTAACGCTGGACATATGTGAGATGGCGGGTATGTGTAATTTGAGCAATGTGTCTGTTAGTGTTTGGGCCAATGATTGCCTACTCCTACTCTTACATACATGTTTGCAATCTGAGTTGCCAAGTTCCATTTTGGCAATTGTGCAATCTGACACTTTGTCGAGGTACGGCCTCCATAGTCTATCCATCTAAAATTTGAAAAATCTCAACTGACCTACTAACATGACTTTCCTGTTTAGCATATGCCAGCTTGCCCCATCTCTCAGATGTGGATTTGCCCCTTTCTGGCAGCCAGACCCCAGAAATACTTAGGGCGGACGACACTGAGGTAACATGGCTGATTTTTGGGAACACTAACCACATTGACATGTTCGTGGGTGGTCCAGGAACCACCATGTAACCTGTTTTTTGGTTTTGGCAGGAGGCCATACCTGAATCCCAAAGTGTGCCGTCTGCCCAAGTGCCATGTGGACAAGCTACAGAGGCTCAAGCAACGGTAAGTTTGAGTTTTACACTTTGGGTAAATGATTGGAAGGGGCATACCTGCATTGTTTAAGCTTCACTACAATCTTTTTTTTGTTTTTTTTAGGCTGAACACCCAAGAAGAGGAGGTCTTGCACCCACAAGTGCTGATTTCTATGAGCTAGGGGTCCGGATGCTGGAGGACTACAGTCACCAACAGCCGCGTGATGGAACTAATGAGCGCATTGCGGCGTTGGAAAATCAGGGGCTGGTGTATCGGCAACAAATTGAGGACCTGCAGCGCCAGCTACATGACCTGCAAAATCAGCAGCAATCGGAAAACAACATGGTACTCCAACGAATGGCACATGCCATGGAGCAAGCTGTACAGCGCCAGGACCAAACTTTGTTGTTGATCCATCAGCTGATACAACAGCAGTCTATATTTTTTACTGCACTGTTGTCCCCCAACACCACCCCTAGCAATGACTCACAACCTCCAAGGCCACCGAGCGAAGAATTTTGAATTATTTTGTTTCTTTGAATATTTTTTTGGAATAAATTTTAGTACCCCACCTCAAAATAGTGTTTTTGAAAAGACATAGCTACTAACACAGTCAGGGATGAGTCTCTAGATCTAGATATGTACATGTAGCCAGAAATGTATGACACACATTGTTGGCCTTATATTACTATGGTTTACACATTAAATGGCTACAAAGGTACCCCAAAATTTCCCAACTAATGGGTTGCTAGACACTTAAACTATGCTTGATAAGGCACAACACACTGTAATTAGAAAAATATAAAACATTTATTGTGGCTCAAGGCGGCCAACATGGCCAACATTCCGCCGCACAGCGGCCAAAACCATACCCCCCACCCTAATGACGCCTCTTCTTGCCCAGCAGCATAAGGCGTGTCCAACGGACATACTGCCACAGTCTGCGATGCTCGGTTTCACAAGCTGTAGAGAGTGTAAAAAAAAATATTAAAAACATATACTGTGATCTCAACATACACATATGTAGCAATGTAATGAAATTGCCTCAAATTAGCTGACCCACACATTCCCATTGTTGTAAACTGTGCCCTTATGTGTTACAATTATATGAGTACTAGTGCCTGCCTTACATGTGGCTACAACATCCCAAGCATACATTTACTCTGAACTCTTGGGAATAAATTAAGGGATAAGTCCCAGTGTGGACATTTATTTGGTTATTTACAGCCAAACATCAGGGCCTACGTCCTAACGATTAAACTGCTTGGCCCAAGCATATTACAGTTCACCACCTTAGCAGCCCAATTTGTTTGTTCTCAAAACACATTTTAACACTACGTGGAAAAAACAAGAATGTGAGCCAACAATCAAGCATGCAGACATGCATTTAGGATTGTAGGACAATCACATGTAACCTAGATGTGTGCTTAGAAAAGACATAGGTACATTGTCAATTTCTAAAGAATTTACAATAAGACATAGGTGTCCAAAGTCTTTAGGCATATGAAGTGGGATGTACTCACCATCGCAGCTGTGGCTGGGGCCCATGCTGCTGGATGTCCCGGGAGCTGGGGTGGGGAGTATGGTCACCGGCTCCGTCTGCGTGGCAACAGGAGAAAGCAAAAGAGAAAAAAAATATTAGTTGGCCAATGACACATGAAGATTTGACATCCATCTGTTTAGGGAGTCTGCCAAACAAAATGCTTGCATGGTTACACACATGTTGTCAGCATATTTACTGGTCCATGAGTTAATGTAAATTATTTATGTGGGCAACATGGACACATCAAGATAATGTGCCAATAACCTTTACAGTGCAATGCTAAGGCCTAATTTGAAGTTGAGTGTCGAATCTTACTTTGAGAGTGTGCAACATGTGTTAGCCGGAACAACTTACAAAAATAACACATTTGCACTGTAGTGGGGTTTGTGATGTTAATTTAAATTACAAAACCATCTTGTACTATGGACCAGGAAACATGTGTATGTTTAAGGAATGTCATAACATATGGAATGTGAGGGATAACAACAAACACTTACCACGACTATGCTCGCGGCCAAGGGCTGGCGCATAGCTGCTGGAGGTGGTGGCTCTATGATGCCCTAAAAGCCAGATAACAAGGGCACAGGATTAGTGTTAAGTCACCAGGATCACCTGTAACAGACAAACAAGAATTTGAAATGCACTCACCAGGGGATGACCTGCCGATGCTTTCCCAGGGAGGACTCTGAGGAGGAGGCGTGGAGCCTCGACTCCTCACAATTGGCCCTGAAGATCCCAAACCACTTGGACTCCCCACTTGAGAGTGGCCCACAGGGTTTGCGGACTCACCAGAGTCTAATTGTGAGGAGCTGAGGCTCCAGACTGCCCGCCCCCCAGCAGCACGCTCCTCTGGGGCGTCATCCCCTTCCTCCCCTGGGTCTTCTAGATTTGACTGGTGAGAGGGCCCCTCCCCCGCAGAGTCATCCGACCCCACCACTCTGCTGCGGGGGAGGAAACCCTTCCCACGTTTGCCCAGGGGAGGACGCTTATCTGTGTAAAAGGGGGCAAAAAAAAATGACAACTTTAAAACCCAGAATTTAAAAAATATTAAAAAAATCATACTACATTAGTGGATTGATTTACATGTGAGCTGACACTTACCTGAAGCATAGGCATCATAGAGCCTATACACGCCCTCTGGGTCCCGGCGCTTGAAGTCCGACCACTTCTGGACAATTGACCAGACGGTGAGCTTGGTGTGGAAGCGCCGGGACACAGTGGCCTTCACCTCCAATGCTATGCGCCTCTTCGCACCACGGGCATAGTCATATTCCCTCAGCAAAAAATCCTAAAAAAAAAACACATTTAAATAAACAAAAAAATTAAATATATATATATATATATAGACTAATAAGCATAAATAACAAGCTATATGGTTGCACAGCATAAATGCAAAATATACTTACTTTGACCATCTGGCCGTTCACCCGAGGATCCACCCTTTTCCGGCGTAATTTGGGGGGTGCAGGGGATGTTGAGGGACCAGGGGAGACAGGGGGAGGAGGGGGGGAAGGGATTGGGGAGGAAGAATCGGAGGTGTAGCTGGGGAGGGGGACAGCTCTGCCTCATGGCCGCATGGTGAATCCTCAGAGGTGGAAACCGGAAGTTGCAAAACAAAAGTAAAATTAAAAAAAAAACAAACATGCATCGCTAAAATACGCTTGAATACGCTTAGCAATTGAATACGCTTAGCAATTCGCTAGGGTACGCAACATCACAATAACGTGTAGCGCCGAGTCAGCGCCGGCCGTGTCTGCTGCGTATTCATCAACAGCGACTGGGGGGCATGACAAGTGAAATAGCGAACCAAAACCAAACACATATGTATGATCTTCATAGTGCCGCGGCCTGCTACACACAGCAACTCGGCATAGCGACTGGGCCGCGCCGCTATACCACGGATTCATCAAAGACATTACTCTCATAGAGCGTTGGCGCTGTTGTTCAGTGACTGCGGCACAGAGCGCCTGTAACGCTTTAATAAAAAAGATAGTTTGGGGGGGTTAGACACCTTCGAAAACGCTAACAATAACTGAAATGACATTGGGAGAGTGCTGTGATTTGGACATCCAAGTGACACAGTCCTAATTTAAACTTTAAAAAAAAAAAAAAAAAAAAACAAACAAAAGCATTACAGAAAAATCCAAAATTATGTTTTATGCATGTCAGAATTTATTTTCAAAAAACACAAAAACAATGTCTGCCATTGAAGTGTATGGGAGAGCGCCAGGTAGCGAGAGGTAATACCTTGCGCTGTGCAAGGCACAACACTGGCGCTGTTCACTGTGGTTGAAAATTTGATGAATCTGCCGCTACATGGCGCTATTCCAGTTGCTACACAGATTTCGGATGATAAATGTGCTATTGTGTGCCGTGTCCGGCGTTGACCAGCGTTCATCCGTCGCTAGTTAGCGCTACCTCACGCTAACCAGGCGCTGCATGACGCTATCTCTTGTTAAATAAGGGCCTATGCTTACACTCCATTTAGCCCTGAGGTAAGAGAGGTTGCCAGGCCCAATTTGTCTTGAGATGTTAGCTACCAACAGGTCAGGTTTTGCAGATCTTCACATAGCTGCCACTATAGCTCTGTCAGAGCATTAATAATTCCCCGGTGCATCTGTGTGGAGATCTACAAAACATGGCCTGTTGCTGGCCCTTGAAGAGAAGGGTTGGGCATGTCTGTTCTAAAGTATATTTGTATCTATGCACATAACATTCCATAAAAACAAATATATATATATATATATATATATATATATATATATATATATATATATATATATATTTGAAAAAAAGCTCAGCTCTTATAGGATTCATGAAAGCTGTACTTTCATATGCCCGATAACATTACCGGTATGTTTATGTACTTTTACAAGATGTCCTACAGCTGGAAATAAGTAATTGGGGCATCAAAATGTTTAGGCACAAATGGGAATAGACAAGCAAGTTATTGGATAGTCAAATTAAGGAAATGTTTATACTGTCTTGACCCTGTGTGTGTTTGCATGCAGAGATAAAATGTAGCACTTACAAAGATCAAAAAATAAGCAGAACAGTGGTTGGGCCCCTTGCAATGCATTAAGACGCCAGGCAACTCCCTTGACTGCTTCGTCTGCAATATGTCTCTGCTAAAACCTGTTGCCTGTAAAACACAAACATATGTAGAAAAATGTAAATCATTACATAGGTGAAAATGTACTTTGAACTTTGTTTAATTTTAGAGGTTAAATGCCTCCCCTCCCAAGCCAATTATTGTGAGAATTTCTTGACATTCAGCAGCAGACCTAATAACTGATAACACAAAGGGCTTTTAACAGTGGAAAGTGATGGAAAGCACAAAGTAATTACAGCTTGAGGGCAGTACAGTGATTGCCAATTTTTGGGGACAGCATAGTGATGTTTTAAGACAAGTAAAAGCTGATAGTTGTTTCAGGACAGTACATACAGCTTGGCTTGCTAGCTTTTGAGTAAAGTACATGCTGATGGTTGCTTTAGGTTAGTACTCCTGCTTCCTCCCCATCTTACATGACAAAAAGTGCTTATCTTTGCTATCTACAGTATCCTCCAACTACTTCACATCACTTTCTCTGGGCAGTCTATAGCAAAGGTTCTCTTAGTTCATTGCTGGGTCACTGGTCCCAAAAGATTGTTCTAGAGCAGGGGTGCACAATCTTTTTTGGTCTAGGGTAGAGATATGTGAATCGAATCTGACGAATCAGAATTTGTTACGATTCGTTAATCAAATCCGAATATCTCCAGGATTCAATCGCTCGAATCTCTTCCTTAAACTCCATTTAGTGCAATCCAGGACATCTAAAATGGTGGCTCCACATGTCAGGGCATGTCCCATGTGGCAAAGAATCCTGGGTAGGCATCACATGCAGCCTATCAGCAGCCAGGCAAGCTCATTTTAGCGGTGTATTGCGGCAAGAATGGGTCAGGGAGAGTTGGATCCAGGGAGAGATAGAGCCAGGGAGAGAAAAAGACAGTAAAAGAAAAAGACAGGGCGAGGAAGAGAGAGGCAGAGAAAGAGACAGAGAGAGACAGTGACAGAGAGACAGTTTACAGTGTGTTTGCATTTGGTTTTATGCCCAGATCTTTCAAGCCTATTTAGTGTTACTACAGATCACACACACCTGCCTATTTTGCTTTTCTACCAAAACCACGTTTTAAAATTTTCTGTAGTGCTTTAAAATCACTTTCACCAGGGGCATATTATTTCAGGCCATGATCTGACAATGTGTTTGCATTTGTTTTTAGCAAGAGCACCTGTCTATATTGCTTTTGCTTTTCTACAAAAACCACAGTTTAAAGTTTGCTGTAGTGCTTTTAACTAACTTTGAGCATGGGGAATCCCATTTCAGGCAATCTGACAGTGTGTTTGCATTAGCTTTAATCATGGGCAGCAGTCTATATTGCTTTTGCTTTTCTGAAAAAACAAATTTTAAAGCTTGGTGTAGTGCTATTAACTCACTTTGAGCAGGGGCATCCCATTTCAAGCAATCTGGCAGTGTTTGCATTTGATTTTATCCTCAAGTGTTGATGGGCTAGTTAGCGTGAAAGGCCAGACACCTGCCTCTGTTTCATAAAAATGGGGGCCTTTTTTACACCCACTGGGAGGGAGGACAAACTGACCTACTACAGAGACATCCTACGTAGTCAGTTGGCCGATGCCTATCTGCGCCATGGTCCATGCTCTCACAGGTCTGACTCGGGGGCCTTCTGCGCTCAACTTCCACTGCCATAGCTGCTGGGGAGGGGTGGAGTGGCAGGAGCAGTACCAGCTCCATCAGCAGCAGCCAGAGTCTACAGTCGCTAATGAGTAGCTTTTTTCACCTGCATAGTGAGGCAACTTATGAGCAGCAGGTAGACCTGGAGCAGGACCTAAACCAGAAGGTGGTGGCATGCCTTGACATGACCATGCCAACACAGCTTGAGGATCCGCTGGATATCTGGGCAGCCAAATTTGATTTGTGGCAGCAACTAGCAGAGTTTGCCCTAGGATAGCTGTCCTGCCCGGCCAGTAGTGTGCCATCTGAACGCATGTTGAGTGCGGCGGGGACCATAGCAACGCCAAGAAGAACTCGTCTGTCCACGAAAAATGTGGAGAGACTCACCTTTGTGAAGATGAATCAGGTATGGATCAGCCAATATTTCTACCCACCAATGGCTGATGCATATGAGTAGATTGATCATGGTGCCACACCAACACTTCACAAATAGTGCATAACAGATTTACGTCGCTGCTTGCCAGTTACAGACATTATGTAAAACTTTTTTTATATGTTCTCCTCATGCTGCTGCCAACTCCATTGTGTGTCTTTCAGGCAATATATGGGTTACTTATGCTGCTGCCAACTCCAGTGTGTCTTTCAGGCAATATATGGGCTCTTCATGCTGCTGCCAACCCCAGGGTGTGTTTTTCAGGCAATATATGGGCTCCTTATGCTGCTGCCAACTCCAAGATGGCAGGCAATATATGCGCTCCTCATGCTGCTGCCAACTCCAGGATGTGTCTTTCAGGCATTATATGGGCTCTTCATGCTGCTGCCAACTCCAGTATGTGTTTTTCAGGCAATATATGTGCTTCTTATGCTGATGCCAACTCCAGGATATGTTTTCAGGCAATATATGGGCTCCTTATGCTGCTGCCAACTCCAGGATGTGTTTTTCAGGCAATATATGGGCTCTTCATGCTACTGCCAACTCCAGGATGTGTTTTTCAGGCAATATATGTGATTCTTATGCTGCTGTCAACTCCAGTATGAGTTTTTCAGGCAATATATGGGCTCCTTATGCTGATGCCAACTCCAGGATGTGTTTTTCAGGCAATATATGGGCTCTCATGCTGCTGCCAACTCCAGGGTGTCTTTCAGGCAATAAATGGGCTCCTCATGATGCTGCCAACTCCAGGGTGTGTCTTTCAGGCAATATATGGGCTTCTTGTGCTGTTGTCAACTCCAGGGTGTCTTTCAGGCAATATATGGGCCCCCTATGCCGCTGCCAACTCCAGGGTGTGTCTTTCAGGCAATATATGGGCTCCTCATGCTGACGCCACCTCAAGCTCTGTAATTGTGCTACTCTGGCCAGGTCTGATCCTATGCCACCTCATGATGGGCTGCCAATCTAATAATGCTGATCTTGTTCCAGTCCCTAGTTCCTGTCATAGCATTCCCATCACTAAGTTGTGCCATTTAAATATACATGTCTATTGTTACCCAGTATTTGCCTGCCTTTGACTTGAAGTCTGTTTGACTTTTGTATGTTCTCTTTATTCTGACATTTGTAGGACTGACCACCCACTGCAGACCTTTCCCGGAGCATTCCATGCCATTTTAGTTCCAGTGTGCCCTGGTTATATGTCAGCTGTCACACCCTTTGTGCTTATAAGTCCTGGAGGCAACTGTGTCGGGTAGGTGTGTTGTGTCTCTCAGCAAGTGGGGGCTTGATTATACTGTATGTGAAGCAGTGGTAGAGATAGGGGTTGTCACCTGAATTAAGGCCTTAGTTTGGCCAGGCATTACATCAAATATGTATGCAAGTGCATCCAATAAAAGACAAACACAGAATAAAAATAATTAAAATAACAAGATGCATGATGCATAAATTAAGCAAAGCAACCTAATAAAGTTTATTAACAGGGTCAATGTAGCTGCTACCAGGAGACAGGCCTAAGTTACTGATTGAATTGGCAAAAGCCTAAGAGGTTGTTCTGCTGATTTTGGTCTCCCTTTCGTTACACTGGATGCTGCAGGGCAGTTTCTCTTTAGGCCAGTAGCCTTAGGGAAGGTCCAGGCCCACGACCGAACATGGGGTCCAAAATGATTTCATGTTGGGCTTGGCACCCCCATCACAATAAATGGAAAGGTAGCTCTCCTGTGCCTGATAGTGGGTCTGACATGCCATCTAGCCTGATCCCATATTTAGACCTGGGGCAGCATGGGATTCAGCCATCAGGTGAGTGGCCGATCAGCTGTATGGGAAAAAAGATGGTGTATCTTGAGGTAAATCACTATATATATATATATATATATATATATATATATATATATATATCAATATGCAACCCACACCATAGTAGTTCTACAGTCTACAAAGAAAGTGAGGAGGTTTGGAGTTTCATTCCATGACTCAATTCCATTCCTTACAATGGAATAAAAGAAGCCTGAAGAAATCCATAAAAGGATAATTGATGTACATGGGGATGATGCAACCTTCTACTATCAAGTAAAGTTTTGGGCCAGTTTACACATCACTCCTGATGTTTTCATGTCTAAGATCAGTTTCCTAGTGGTGCCACAAAAAACATTTTACCAAGCTTAGGGAAAATCCAGGTCAACCATCATGATCCTGAGACCAAACACAAGTACATACAATGGCAGCACAAGGCATCACCAGCTCCAGGAATTTTGTGTGTAGCAGTCAGCTGGAAAAGTCAAGGTAATAGTTTTTTGGGATACAGAAGATGTTTTATTACTAGAACTCACGCCACATAAAACAACAATTACTGTAGACACAAATGCTTTAACGAAAAAGGGGTTACTTAAGGCACTCGAAAATAAAAGCAATGGGAAGTTGTTGACAGGTGTTGGTGATAATGTGTTAGCTCTCAAGTCTCCTGAATAGCAGGCTGCTATAAGGAGATGAGGATTTATAAAGCTTCACCATCCACCCTACAGTCCAGACCTGGTTCCCAGTGATCCCTTTCTATTTTGTAACCTGCAAAAATATCTGCATAGACAATGATTTCCTGATTATAATCAAGTCAAAGAGGCAGTAACTGGGTCCTGCTGTATTCGTCTATATTAGGGACATTCAACCACTTGAGGTGAAGTTAAAAGATTGTGTTGAAATTGCACTGAAAATTGGCTGGGAGTCATGCACACATATGCACACCTATCTTCAAGTTAAGACCTCCAGCCTTATCCACCTCTCACCCAGAGTGTATATGTCTACAGGAAAACCAGTGTCACACACAGTCTACATTTGGAACCTAAGTTCTAAAGTGCAATTTCTGCCCATCAAAAGCTTTCCACATACCCCCATACAGCCAGCCAGTTGGGGAATAATGCCATTTAAAATGTCTGCTCCAAACCTATTGTGGTAGTTGAAATACCCAAATCATGGTCCCCTTTTCCTGACAGGGAGACCTCACTGCTCTGCTCTTTCTGTCAGTCCAAAGGCTGGTCTATCACAGCTTCCCTGCCCATCTTCCCCCTCTCTTGCTTAAGAAGGTAAGTATAATAACCCTTCTATTGCAAATACACTACACTACAGAAAACAATATTTACTAACATAATCAAAGATACATCAAATTATATCCCTACCAGAATAATCTTACAAATAAGTAGCAACACCATCATGGTGTCCTCTATCCCTGGGGAAAAATACAAAAGCGCAGACAGTGGATGCATTCAATTCATTCAACTACTGTAGCTGTTATTAAGTGTGTACTTAGTACATAGTACTTATTACACTTATGACACTTAGTACTTATTACTGAATACTCCTGTATTCACTACACATTTCCATTATTAAAATATAGTAAACAATTCATATAAACATACAGACTTATAAAATAAAGCAATGTTATTAAATAAAATCCTTTTATGCCCATTATTGTCACCCCTTCTATTGCTAACTTGGTATGTGGCTCTTATCTCTAGAAATGTCCTCAATGTCCTTTATTTACTTAAATGGCACCAGCATTTGGTTTTAATGTTAATTCACTGAAACAGAAAAGCTCTGTTTTCCAATGGGATTTTAATGTTATAAATTGTTAAGGATAAAGGAATAAGGTATTTATTTTCTCCCAGGGAGTTTGGTCACTGACAATGACACTGGTGAAAGTCAGCTTAGACTAAAAAGAATACTCTTACACATCTCCATTAACTACTTTCTAATCATTTTAAATGCCCTCATCAATTTATAATAAGCACAATTTTTTAAATGGGTGAAAGAAAAAAGATAGAGAGCCTAGGCACGTTCAACTATTAAACATATTTGCAGTGCAAAGAGGTCACTTAAACATGACTCTGTGGAATGGCTGAGCTGAATTTTCCTGTAGGAATGTTAAAGAGGACCAAAACCCAAATTTTTAAGAAGCATCCCCTCAATTGTCCCCCCCCCCCATGAAGAGTAACGATTTTTAGTGCTCCTGCTTCACTCTAATCCTAGATAATGCCGTCTGTTTTAGCTGTAAAGCTCATCCTCCCCCATTCACCTGCCATCTTACAGAGAGGGGCGGCAAAAAATACAATTCTGTGATTACTCACCTGTAGAATTGGTATTATGAGTATACAGTACATCCTGCTCCAGATTAGATTACTTACACTTGGGTATTACTCCGCCAGATGGCGCTAGACTGCAGAGACATCAAAAACAGGCTCCTCCCGGCCCCTCAAATACCCAGGGACCTCCCACAATCCCCAGCATTGAAAAGCAGTTAACGAGAAGCCGGGAGAATTAAAACAAACCCAAACTGGTAACTATAACAATAACAATCACCATACAGGGGATCCAAGATAATGCAAAACCAAGGGTGGGGTGGAGCAGGACGTACTGTATACTCATAATACCAATTCTACAGGTGAGTAATCACAGAATTGTATTATTCTAGGTATACAGTACGTCCCGCTCCAGATTAGATTACTTACACTTGGGACATCCAATAGCAGTGTCCATAAAGAAGGGTGGGATCCCCAAAGGTAACAGCAGACAGGTCATACCACTGCCGCCTGCAGAATCATACGGCCAAAAGCAGCATCAGCTGAGGCCCTAACATCAACCTTGTAAAACTTTGAAAAGGTATGAACAGAAGACCAAGTAGCGGCCTTGCAAACTTGTTCAACTGAAGCCTGGTGCTGAAAAGCCCAAGAGGCACCAATAGCACGAGTAGAATGAGCAGTAAGGCGGAAGGGAGGATTCTTCCCCTTAGCAGAATAGGTCTGAATCACAGCCTGACCGATCCATTTGCTGATAGTAGACTTGGCAGGAGCCAAACCCTTCCTAGGACCAGAAGGGACCACAAAAAGAGCATCAGTTTTCCTGAAAGGTGCAGTAGCAACCAGATAGTACTTCAGACACCTAACCACATCCAAAGAATGCAAGACCCTCTCTTTAGCATTACTATGATTAGGTCACAATGAAGGAAGAACAATGTCCTGATTCAAATGAAAGGCAGACACTACCTTAGGCAGAAAGTCTGGCTTGAAGCGAAACACCACCTTGTCCTGGTGTCTCTCAAAGTAGGGGGGCTGGATGGAAAGCGCCGCCAACTCAGACACACGCCTAACGGAGGTGATAGCCACCAAAAAGACAACTTTGAGAGTAAGAATAGCCAGGGCAGCCTCCTGCACAGGTTCAAATGGAGCACCCTGCAAGGCTGACAAAAAGTTCAAATCCCAAACAGGCAACATAGGCTTACGTGGGGGACGCACATGAGTAACCCCCTGGAAAAAAGTCCTGATCAGAGAATGCTGGGCAAAGGACTTCTGGAAGAAAACAGCCAGGGCCGAAACATGACCCTTCAGAGTACTGAGTGGGAGACCCATCTCCAACCCATGCTGCAGGAACTCCAGGATCCTGGGAATAGAGAGCACACGACAGGGAAGAGACTTAGACTCACACCAGTCAATGTAGGCATGCCAAACCCTGTAGTAAATGTAAGAAGAAGACTTCTTCCTAGCTTTTATCATGGTATCAACAACAGAGGTAGACAGCCCCTTCTCCAGAGTTTGTAAATTGGGATGGCATAAGGGAGCATGAGTGAGCAGGTCTGGCACCCTGGGCAGAGCGTACTGATTTACTGCCAGCTGCACCACGTCTGCGAACCACACTCTTCTTGGCCACCTGGGGGCAACCAGAATTGCTGGCACCCCCTCCAGAGCAATCTTGCGCAGAACCCTGCCCAACAGGGGGAATGGAGGAAAGACATACAGGAGCTGAAAGTCCTGCCATGACATTGCTAGCGCATCCGTGGCGAAGGCCAGAGGATCCTGGGACAGGGAGACAAAGGCCGGGAGCTTGTGATTGTGACTGGACGCAGACAGATCCACATCTGGCTGGCCCCAACGGTGACACAGAGATTGAAACACCCTGTTGCAGAGGGACCATTCTCCCTGGCGAGAAGTCCCCCTGCTCAGAGAATCTGCCTGCAGATTCTTCACCCCCGGGATGTACACAGCTGAAATGCAGGGAACATTGGCCTCCGCCCAGGTCAGGATCAGAGACACTTCCTGGAGGGCCCTCTTGCTCCGGGTCCCTCCCTGATGATTGATGTAGGCAACTGCCGTCTTGTTGTCCGAGCGCACCTGAACAGGCAGGCCCCGAAGGTGATGTGTCAACTGATTCAGAACCAACCTTCTCCAGTTCTAGAACGTTGATAGGTGTGTGGGCCTCCTGAGGGCCCCACCTCCCTTGGAACTGCAGGGACTTCCAGAAACCCCCCCAACCTGTCAGAGTGGCATCCGTGGTGACTGTCTCCTAGGAGGGGGTCAGAAAGGATCTGCCCCCCAACAGGTTCCTGGAGTCCAGCCACCACGAGAGGGACCACCTGACCAGGGGGGGAAGCACAAAGACTCAGTCCAGGGACGCAGGATCCTTGTCCCATACTGACAAGAGGTGGAGTTGCAGAGGCCTCAAGTGGAACTGAGCATAAAGGACCACCTCGAAGCATGCCGCCATCAGGCCCACCAGCTGCATTCCCTGCCTGATCGAGGGATGATGACAAGTTGGCAGGAACTGGACCTGCACAATCAGACTGCCCACCTTCTGCTGAGGAAGAAAAATCCTTGCCTGAACTGTATCCAGATTTATTCCCAGGAAAGGAGTCACCAAGGAGGGTGACAGGAAAGACTTGGGATGGTTGATCACCCAGCCAAATGACTCCAGAGTGGACACTACCAGCTGAGTATCCAACTCTGCCTGATGTAGGGACTGGGAAGTGACGAGAATGTCCTCCAGGTAGGGCAGCACGCGGATGCCCTGAGACCTGAGCAGAGACATCACTCCTGCCAGCACCTTGGTGAAAACTCTGGGAGCTGAAGTGAGACCAAAGGGCAATGGCCCAAATTGGTAGTGCTGATCCTCCAGAGCGAACCTGAGGAACCTTTGATGACCTGGAAACACAGGAATATGAAGGTAAGCATCTTTGATGTCCACAGACGTCGTGAAGTCCCCTGGACGCATGGAACTGATGGCAGAGCGCAGAGTTTCCATGCAAAAACGCCTGCACCTGACAAATTTGTTGAGGATCTTCAAGTCCAGGATGGGCCTGACTGACCCATCTTCTTTGGGCACGGTGAAGAGGTTGGAATAGAAGCCCTTGCCCCTTTCTCTTAAAGGGACCTGGCAGATGACCCCCAGCTCCATAAGGTTTTGCACCGCCTGCACTAGAGCCTGAGCTAACACAGGGTCCTGAGAAATCCGGGATCTGATGAATCTTGGGGGGGCAGGCAGCAAACTCTATCTTGTAACCGGAGGACACTACCTCCTGAATCCTCCGGTCTGAGACATGAAGCCTCCAGATGTGAGCAAAGTGCTGAAGCCGTCCCCCCACCCGGATGGGTGAGGGCGCCCCTTCATGCCTGAGGGGGCTTGGGAGAGGACTTAAGCTTGGAGCCCGAGGAGGAGCCAGGGCATCCACGTCCTCTGCCCCTACCCCAGAAGTCTCCTGAGGCCCCAGTAAGGGATACCCCCCTCCCTTGTCTAGCGCCACGGTAGAGGGAGGAAAAAGAGCCCTGACCCCGAAAGGGCAGAGACTGACGCCTGCGCTGGGGTAACCTGCCTCCCATAGCCAACAGGTCCAGGCGGTCCCCAAACAGGCGTAGTCTTTTGAAGGGAAAACCAGTGAGGGCCTTCTTGGCAGCATTGTCAGCAGCCCACTGGAGCAGCCAAACCAAGCGGCGTATAGCCACCACAAGGGCAGAGGTTCTGCCACACATTCCAATGGTGTCATCCAAGGCAGAGAGGACATAAGTCATAAAAACATCACAACGAGAGAGTGCATTAAACTCCTCACTAGACACATCATCAGGGGCACCATCAAGGATACTTCTGAGCAGGGTCCTAATAGCCACAGCCATAATGGCAGGGGCACAGACCGGGCGCAGCACCGTCCCCACACATGCAAAGGCATGGGACGCCAGCTGATCAATGCGCCGGTCCTCAGCATCACGCAGCGTAGTAGAGTCAGGGGAGTGCATGACAGAGGTGTTAGATAACCCTAGGACTGGGGCATCCACTTCAGGAGAGGATGACCAACACTTCACCACATCAGCAGGAAAGGGATACCTCTTATCCCAACTCTTAGGTACACCGGGAAGCCTGCTGGGGCGCTCCCATTCCTTGAGCACAAGATTATTAAAATGGGCTTGCTCCGGAAATTCCAAACGTGGCTTAGCAGTATGAAACAATTCCCCCTGTTGCCTGGGGGCCGCAACCGGGGGAGAAATAGACAGAACCTCAAAAATCTGAGCCAACAGCCTATCAGTATCATCTGGGGCCCAGGGGTCAGAGCCAGAATCTTCATGACCCCTGGGCCTCTCATCAGATGACTCTGAGTCAGAGAATAACTCCCCTTCTTCCAAAGGGGTATAGCCAGACAGTTCCAAAAACTCATCAGCTTCCATAGGGAAAAGAGTGACATCAGGCGTTAAGTGACGCTTTTTTTGCAGAGGCCTTATGCGCCAAGGTATTAGCAAGCAACTTCTCAACACTAGCCAGTCTGGAAGACACATCAGGCTGAGAATCCCCACTTGTATGCAACTCAATGGGAGTGAGATTTAAGCTCGAGGCCCAGGCCCAACCACTGGTAAACAAGGCTGCAGCTCAAGCACCTGCTGGGCACAAGGTACACAGACCCGCACATTGTCAGCGCTAATAGGGGACACCCCACAAGCTACACACAGCCGGGCTTGTCCCGAAGGACCCCCGAGCACATTATCCTGAGACGCCTCCATATGGTGATTATAGCGGCACAATAGGCCGATAGGGATTCATGCAATAAAAACAACCCGGGATACCCCAATAGCCCGCTAGGGAAGTTGGAGTAATTACACACTAGGCCTCACAAGTTAAATAACTAAATAGAGGGAGTAGGGCCAGGAGAAGCCAATAGGGTTCATCCCATCTGAAAGACATAAGCAAAGGGGAACCGTGACATGTGAATGACAATGGTAAATAAAGCCGCTCGCGAGGGCACTCACGGACCGCGGTAGGTAGATGCCAGTCACGTAGCAGCCGGATCCAAGAAAAAATGGCGCCGGGTATACCTCGAGGGGCGCGAAGCCGTACACGTGACAAGCAGCCAATAACGGTGCATCTGCGCCTGAGGTAACGCTGCCGCCAAACGCGGAACACAGTGCCGCTTGAGGTGGTCACCTCACATGGCCTCGTTATAGGTGCACCCCTACTGATACTGCCCTGCGCACTAACAGGAGAAACCTTACCTTTCTTTCTGGTAACGCTAACGACCGAGTGCCGGCACCCATGGGACTGTGGCGGCAGGATTTCAGTCCTGTATTTCTCTGCAGGAATGAGAAGAAAGTTAAGATTTCTCCCACAAGCGTCCGTTAATGAGCAGAGGGCATACACAATTGGGATGCCTCTCTGCACCTGGAACAACACCCATTTTGTGAAATAGTCTTGGGGCCTTATTCATGAAGAGATAGCGCCAGGTAGTGCCTGTACAGAGCCAGGTAGCGCCAGGTAGCAGCAGGTGAACGCCGGAGACGGCGCGCAATTACACATTTATGAAGCCGAATCTGGTGAGCGACTAGAACAACGCCATGTAGCGTTCGATTCATCATCATCCCTGCCTCAGTGTACAGCGCCGGCGTTCATCCTTGCAGAGCGCCACGTCTAACCTCTCTCTAACCGCTCTCCCATACAATCCTTAAATCCCTTCTCTGATCCAAATTTTTTTTTCCCTAAAAAAACGCAAAACTTCTGACGTATTCTGGGCAACAAAATTACATTTTTGAAAGCTTTTTAATAATATTTTTATGCAGAATTGTCCTTACAGGTCTGGTATTAAAGTATTCATGTTACAATGTTATAACAATGTAATTCCATATGTTTTCACTTTGTTACTAGTGGATACATGTTCAAAAACAGCCTTTAATCACACAGCCTCTGACGCTATGGGCTACTGCCCGTGTTGGGCTACTGCCCGTGTTGTTATGCAGTACCCCCTTTTGTTTTGTTTTTGTTGTGATTAAACAACATCACAAACAATTTTGTCGTGCTTGTCCTTGTTTTAGGGTAACGGATCTGTAGTGCCCTACAAATTGGGTGGATAATGGCCAACACAGGGTCTCCGGATTTGCCTTATGGCACAATAACGGGTTCCCCCAAAAAAGTCCACCAGGCCTGCTTATGGGAATGTTGCCTGGTCCACCCTTTTGGTTTGTGGTATTAGTGTTAGCCACCACTATTGGGACCAGCAGAGCCTCCAAGTTGTTATTCTTTGCTGCTGCCCCACCGCACCCTTATGGATCAAACCTGCGGCCCAATGCACCACTTTAAAATAGCGGATGGAAATTCCCCCTGAAAAGTGGTGCTATTGGCCTGCCAGTTTTCCTACATTACTTGGCATTGGCGTAACAAGGACAGGCGCCATCTGGGTGCAGAGCTTCGCTGGCTGGCTTGGGGCCACTTGGGGGAGGTGGTGGTGATGACAGACTCTTGCCATCTTCCAGGGTCAGGGATGTGGGCTGGGGGTGGTGGAGTCCACACCACATTTGGACAGAGCTGCACACACAGGTCAAGAACATGTTCCATGAGAGGTACAGTCTGTGTGGATAAAGAGTCACGACAGACGGTGCAGCTAAAGTCACAGGGGTTGCCGCAGGTGTAGGTCGAGCTGCTGGCTGGGTGGTGACTGCAAGGCAAGGGCAAAGCAATGTAAGGCAAAACCATTCCTTAGCTGTCCTCCTTCCTATCCTTAACATGAGTTACACACTGGGCCCCACTGCTATGTGTGGTCACAGCACATTTGCTTCCACTTCAATGGGCTGCCATTGGAATTGGAGGTAACCCCATCTGTGTGCTATGTGTCCAATTATATGTGTCACAGGCAAGCACTTGCATTTTGGGTGTGCATGGGTGGCTGTGGCTCCACCGCTCCTCCTTGTGACCCTGGCTACCTGTTAAAGGGCCAGACATTGAACAGGTTAACACCATTGGTGTGCCAACTCACATACGCCAAAATGAACATGCCATCAGGCCACTGTCACATGTGCCACTCTTGCCTGTTTGTAGCGGATGCTGGGGCCCAAAGATGTATGTAGGGAGGAGGGAATGGAAACAGTGCCAGGATAAGACAGGAGACAGCACCGAGACCTTACAATCATACAGTAAGGGCAGTACAGTATCAGCCTGTACTGTCAGCTGCTAGGTTGCAGAACTGTGTCAGTATACGCAATCCCACAGTACTAGCAGAGGGGACAGAGGGGTGCGTCACTTGGCCTAAGTGCATCAGCAACTCCTATCCACCAGTACTGTTGGCCTGGAGAGCTGTGAGCATTTTGGAGATGCCTAGGCACTTGCTGGTTAGAAGTCACGTCATGCACCTACTCAGTGGTGCATATGCACATATTGGCGAGGTCACTCACGAGGACAATGGGGACATGCATTTTCTGGATACACAGGGGGAAATGTAATAAACATGAATTTAAATGGGAAGATGAGTGTGCATGGGGACCTAAACTGGGCCAATCCAGGGCATGGTGGAAAGTAACATTTGGATTGACTTTTGTCTTTGCAGACTTTTATAACAAACTATGACTTCAAACTCAACACCCACACCAAGAGGATGTTGGCATTGGAGTTGGCATCACATCTGAACAGTCAAGGGATTGCAGCTGAGGGACACCCACACACAAATAATACAGCACTAGTTAGACCTGGTGTGCCAGTTCTACAGCTAGAACTTCCCAGGTAAGCTGATGCCCAAGAGAGAAGGTGAGCACTCATGCAGAACTGCGTAAGTAAATGTTATTTTTTTCTTCTAGCTGGGGAGTTCTGGAAATTAAAACCACCCAGAGGAAAGGGGTAGAACAAGTGAGGTAAGCCCCGATGGGGTTTGGGTGTAAGACATCGGCTCCAACCACTGCCAGCGTCCTCATCCTACTCCTCAGCCTTCCTACCAACAGCCCAGGAACACGCTGAGGAGGAGGCCCAGGTATTGGGTTTGGATTCGCACACAGCCCTGGAGCAGTCAGGTAGGACATTAGACACAAAGAACATTGGTTGGGGGACGGACATAACAAATTACATGTATGGTAAGTGCTGGTGTCTTGTGCTTCACTTTCCCTACAGACTCGTTAAACCCGGGTGAATGTGCTGTGAAGGAGCCGCCTGAGACAGGAACGGTGCCAGACTCAGTTGGGTGCAAGTCAATTCAAGCAGACCACTACATGAGCAGAACACACATCACACATGTGCCAACTTTTAACATCTGTTTGCATGTCATTACAGACCCAAACAAAATGATAAGAGGATGGCCCCCTAAAAGGACAAATTACAGTGTGTTGGTAAATAGTGAGCATTTGGGAGGCCTTTAACAGGGGGAACTGACATACATGGCTTTCAGCAGATGTTGACATGAATTTCTTTTGTCTTTACAGGCACCATGTTGTTAGGCAACACCCAATTGTGAGGGTTGGGCACTATATTATTATTTTTATTTATAAAAAAAATACAAAGAAAAAAAATAATTATTTTATTGGGCCAAAAAATATAGCGAATGTTTGAATTAAAAAATAAGTTTACCAAAGATATATGCTGTGTGGTGTCCTTTATTAAAGCAACAGAGGCGGGTGAGGTTGTGGAACCATAGGGTAAAAAGTAAGTCACAATACTGACAGGCACACTACATGGGATGCCCCGACAGGAACCAAGAGGGAAAAGGTAAGTCACACTACAGACAGGCACATTACATGGGATGGCCCCCATTTACCACTAGGTGAGATTGGGCTCCCTGGGGAGTTTCACACAGCGGGACACAGACTAAACCCCAGGATAGTCAAAATCCTGGCTTTTGGTCCACTTTTACAATAAGATGAAATTATGGACAGAATTAGTACATAAAAATGTTTATGATTCCTTCCAGATACAGAGAATGTGTCTGACACACACATTACAAGAAGGTCACCTAAGTTTGCCCCTACTTTCAGTTTCTTTCCATCAGAGCCACACACAGTTGTTGCCATGTGGCTGGGGTTGTCCCTCAATGCTCCCAGCATGATTGAGCTAGGAAAACTACATAGGTGGTATGTGCCTGGCTTACTCATGCTGGGGGTTCTGAGGAACAAGGACAGACATGTGACTACATTTAGAGTGTGGTCATGAAAAAATGGAGCCCTGCTACAAGGTCTAAAATGAACTGCAGAAAATGGAGAAGAGATACATTTGACAGGCTTCTGGTGAACCCCTTGTTGCATTCATATTGCCAGTACCTGCATTAATATTGCCAGCACCCCTTTAAACAACATATTATCATATAACCAAGTGGAAGAAGCTACCACTAAATATACTGACCCACATTACAATGATTAAAATGTACTTTCTACTACAATTCATTTTTAAAATCCTAAATCTTCCTATTCTATCCAAATTTCCAAGACTTTTTAGACTCAATATACAAACTCTTGGCAATTTTTTATTGGAATAACAGAAAACATAGAGCGGCATACCAACAGACAATAAAAACGTTATATCACAATGGTTGGACCGTACATCATAGCTTCCCATATACAGTGCCTCTTTAAATGGATATATACGGTGTGGTAAGGTGCAAGGTGCAGTCATTGACGGAAGGTATGTGGCACCAAGGTACCTGGCCTTGGTGCACTAAAGCCGTGTAGTTTGTTTCCCAGCATCAGCTGCTAATGGCAGTCTGGTGCTGAAGTTTTAGTATACCCGAAAGGCTAATCCGGGCCGGTTTTACTGGGATGGAGTAGAGCAGGGTGGGGCTCCATACCCTACCCAGGTCCGGGTTTTACAGGCCGCATAAATAGCCTGGGGAGTCAGCTGTGAAGTGTCTGTGACTGGAGCTCACTTGTGAAGTGAGACTCTGTGTGCCTGGCTGAAACTCCTGTGCAGGCTGTTTCATGTGGACCAGAGGCGGATTCGGCTGCAACTTTGCAAGTTTGCATGAGGACTAAAAAGGCCAATGCCTGTTTGGTTCATTTCTGCTGTATTTTCCTGAAAAGGTGATGTAACCCAAAAGCACGTTCCGTATGGATTTTGTGTGAATAAACACAGACTTTAAGTTGAATGTTCGCCTCTGAGCCTCTATACTGCAAACATCCTGCTGTCTACCAGAGCTGATCACCACAATGGATAAAGACACAGTTTTAGTAAGGACAGAATTGTATCCATTAAACAAGACATAACTTGACTAACATTAGACCCACAAAGACTTTAATCTATTAAACAGTCATCGAAACACCCGATTGTTACCTCAGTATTAGACTCTTTAAGAAAATTAATAAAAAATGCAGAATATTTCCCATATTCAGACCCATTGATAACCCCAACACTAGCAAATGGACAGCGAGCGACTTAGGAATGAAAGAAGGCACTTACTTTATGAAAAGCCAACCAAGACAGCGGAACCGCAACTAAACCAGAACAAATGAAATATGAAGGCAGATCATATATGAAAGCATTGCACAGTATCTTCTCAATAACCTTAATCTACCCAAGGCACCCTTCATCCCAACGGAACTACAACAAATATTTCTAGAAAAGGATGTTAAATTAGCACCTCTCTCCTACTACTATTCCCTCTTGAATCATTTAGGCAAAGCACAGGATAAAAGATATATAAAGAAATGGGAATATGACTAAGGAGTGGAGATAACAGAAAAAAAGACAAATGGAAATGGTAAATATACTTAAACCGGACCAACACCCGCTATCACATTAACGGGTGTTGGTCCTGCTCTTTGCTGCTAGAAAGAAGCTTGAGGGGGCATCGAGAACGCTGGAGCCCCTCGCACCTAAATGCACACGACACATAGAATACTCACATTCCTTACAAGCCAGCGCCAGGAAAGGAGTCCCGTGATTGGCCACCAACCGGTCACGTGGGCTGTAGTCGCGTTCTCTGTTCCCGCCGCCGGCAGGACCCGCCCACGTGACCGGCCGGCGGCCAATTGCGGGACTCCTTTCCCGGCGCTGGCTCGTTAGAAAGGTGAGTATTCTATGTCTCCTGTGCATTTAGGTGCGAGGGGGCTCCAGCGTTCTGGATGTCCCCTCGAGCTTCTTTCTAGCGGCAAAGAGCCGGACCAACACCCGTTAATGTAATAACGGGTGTTGCTCCGGTTTAAGACTATCAATAACATAAAATCTCCAGCACTTAGAATCTTCCGCTTAAATATTTGTTTAGATATTATTACATCTCAAACTATAATCAAACCTTTAAATATTATGATTGCTGGTGGTGTAAAGAATCTGAGGCAACGGTTGAACATCTATGGTGTGAGTGCAAACATGTAAAACCCCTAACCAAATCATACAAAAAATAGAACAAGCAGACAAAACCAACACTATTAAGGAGGCTCTTCTTATTCCTTCATAATCTAGGACAACCCAAAACAACAATAATACATCCATCCAAGAAGAAAAAAAACTAATCTCTCTAATTACATGGATAACGAGGAAGAGTATAATAAATAGATGGGGAGAACCTCAACCTTTAGACCTTAAAAGGTGGAAAAGTCACATGATCCAACAAATAGAGAATGAAGCTACCTTAGCAACAGTAATCAAATACAGAAACATTTTATTAAAAGGACTGAAAATAATTCAGGATACTAAAATGCAATAAAGATAACCAAATATAATATATTATATACATATAAAAATAATAACGTATCCATAGCTGAAGAATATGGGGGGTGGGGTAAACTAGATTAGATAAGAGTAGAAGGAGTAAACAAGAAGTATTTATAAAAAATAAATGGGGGGAGCAAATTAAGGGGGGGGGGAATAGAGAGGGGGGAAGAAGAAGAAAGGAAAAGGGCTCTGAATATGTCCTCATGGACGTTCATAAAGAGTAGCTTACACACAATAGAACATTATGATGAAACACCAACTGATGCAGAGCAACTGAATGGCAGTTTGTTAAAAAAACAAACTGCAATTCAGTTGCTTTGTTAGAAAAAAAGTTTGTTAAAAATCAACATATTGGAGAGTTATGGTTTGAAAATACGTTTTGAGTTCAATTGATAGAACTGAGAGCTCAATGACATTGATAGAAACTACATTTTGGGTTCAATCCATCCAATACAAAAAAGTCAACAATGAATGTCTATATTATCTTTCTGTTGCTGTTTATTGTTAAAGCCACATTCATGGACCACAATGTGGAGGCTGATTTATTAGTAATGCCAGGTATCGACAGATGAACGTCTGTATAGCGACACTTAGAGCGACCGCTAGTAGATGCTGTAACAGAGCACCTCATTCGCTGTAGTATCCTGGCCCGCATTGATGAATGTGATGTGTGTTGGCCGCTCTAACACCAATACAGTGAGCGAGAGATAGCTCCAGCACAATGTGATTGACTCTTGTCGCTACACACCATACTTATCAAAAAAAGGACACACACAGCGTTGGTGCTCTAAATCTGGTTGCTCTAGCATAGAGTGCCAGATGCTGTGTGATTAAAGTCTGTTTTTGAAAACATATACGTCAGTAGCAAACCGAAAACACACGGAGTGACATTGTTTTAACACTGTGACATTAACACTTTAGTGCCAGACCTGTAATGACAATTCTGCATAAAAATATAAAAAGTCAAAAAAGTTTCTGAAAGTGTTTGTTTGCAGCCAGGAGAGGTCACACAATGATTTGAGCAAAAAAAAAAAAAAATGGTCAAACACGCTATTTAACCCTTCCATTGCCAGCCACATAAAATTTACGTGGCTGCCTCTCCAACCGTTAAACGCCAGTCACGTAAATTTTACGTGCTTGATTTTTCCCCCTGCTAGAGCATAAAAAATAAAACAAAAACACTTACCTGACCCCTCATTCGATTCGTCCGGGTCTCCTCTTCAGCCTTGGGGGCTCTGATCAACCGTCGGGGCTCCCCCGGCTGCAGGAGAATGCCCGGAATAGGTAACCCCCCCATTTCAGCCGCCACCGCCTTTCCCTGTAAAAAGGAAAAAAATAAAAATTACATTTACTCACCTCCATGTTTGCTCGCTCTCACCGGCCCTACTCTTCATCCGGGGGGCCTCTGATCCCCCCCCCCAGGGCTCTTCTATCTTCAGCCTGTCAGGCTCTCTCCCCCTCTTCTCCCGACGGGCGCCGCCATCTTGCCGCAAAGCCCCGCCCCCAGACGGGTGTCATGCCGGCTCCAGGACTCTCAGCTGTCAGATGCTGGTGATCGGTGGTGAGAAAAGGAGGGGGCAGAAAATCCTCTGATCTCCTGCCCCCCCTCCTCTGGTTGCCGGTCACCGACATCTGTCATCGGATCAGCGAGGGACAGAGGAGCTGACGATCAGAGGTGAGTAAAAAAAAAAAGATTATTTTTTTTTTAATAAAATTTTTTTTTTAACATATGTTTGTGTTTCATTTTACTGTTAACCCTTTATGAGCAGGTAAGGGATCCATAATATGTGGTATGTATGGGCCGTTGCATTTAATTATGTTTAAAACAAACAAAACAGCCATTTGAAATTGCACAGATATAGTTTTCCTAGCCTGTTTATCACCAGTGGATATGCTAATTAGTTTACCCCAAACATTTATTAATCTAAATATTACAGTATAATCCACTAAGTACAGTCACTCAAAAACTCTTATATACTGTATTAAGAAGCATGTCTCCACTGTAGGATTATGTTTTCCTTTTTTATATTTATGATAGATGTTACTAGTAATATATTTGCTGGGAAAATTATCATTTTTCTAAATTGTTGTTCCTGTCCAGCAAATCTTTTTCATACTTCCCAAGAACCCTTTTCAGTGGGGAATTCTATGGTAGTTAGGTTCTCCAGCTAGTGTTGTACCAGATTTCACTTATAGAAGGAAGAGATCAGAGGTTTAAAGGCAGGACTTGTTAGTAATGTTTCTTCTTTGCTTTAGAGTTTCTGTGTTTTGCAGTTTGCACATATGTGTTTCTGTATCGAAATACCGGTGAGCATCATGGGGATTGCGCTGCTGTATTCCATATGACACTTGTACTCCATTACAGAGATGTTGTTAGGTGATGAATCTAATAACCTACATGCTTTTTTTGTTTTCTCTCTTTGCCACTTGCTCCCTTTAGTCTGCTTTCAGCTGAGTGGTACTAACATTTAATAACACGTTTTGTGGAAAAATTAGAGTATACCATCTGTTTCTAAACTATGCATATTTGTATAGAAATGAACTGTTTCTTAAGTGATGGTCTACAAAAGTCAAGACAATTTTTTCAAGCTTTATTTTTATTGTTAGTTCATGCTGACCCATCCAGCTTGCTGTTCAACCCCACCTATCCCACTGCACACAGCAGATGCATCTGCCCACAAGAAATATGATGGGTAAAAGCTGTTTGTCTTTGGGTCAGAGTTACATTTGACCCCAAAACTATCAATTTAGTTTTGAGGTACAGATGCCCATATTTTATCAATATTTAAAGCTAGTCCTCTTTAAAGAAGCACTATCGCGAAATTGTGTAATACTAAAAACACATATAAACACAATGGCTAATGAGAGGAGGGGGTCACTTATACACCTGAACTGAATAAAACTCACACCAAGCTTGTGCTTTTCTTCTCCTGGTAGGAATAAAATCCAGGGGTCACAGGTAGAGATGGGCGAACTTCTTGAAAGTTCGGTTCGGGCGATTCGCCGAATTTCCCCAAGAAATTCGGGTTCGCCCGAATCGAACTTTCACGAATCGCTCATCTGAAAAAAAAAATGCCGGCATGGTGGGAGCGGGCAGGCCGGCTACGCCTGTCAGCGGGCCGCCGGCGGCCCGCTGACAGCGCAGCCGGCCTGCCCGCTCCCACCATGCCGGCATTTTTTTAAAAAGCAAACACTTACCTGCATGGTCGGAGCGTGGAGGCCGGCGCCGCTCTCAGCTGTCATCAGAGGACGCGTCATCAGAGGGCGCCTGAGAGCGGCGCCGACCTCCATGCTCCGACCATGCAGGTAAGTGTTTGCTTTTTAAAAAAATGCCGGCATGGTGGGAGCGGGCAGGCCGGCTGCGCTGTCAGCAGGCCGGCTTCCGCCGCCCGCTGACAGCGTAGCCGGCCTGCCCGCTCCCACCATGCCGGCATTTTTTTTTTTTATTTCAGGGAAAATTCGGGTTCGTGCTGAATCGAATTTTCCCTGAAATTTGGAGCGAATTCCGGTTTGTCCGAACCGGTTCGCTCATCCCTAGTCACAGGTTTAGTGTATTAGGGGTGACAGAACCTGTCACCTGATTACCTTTTCCTACCATTAATAAAAATAAAAAACAAGCCTGGCTGGATATTTCTTGATGCTGGGTGTATAAGTGACCTCTCCTCCCGCCATCCAGCATATTTATATGGATTTTTATTATTGGCCAATTTTTTCGCGATAGTGCTCCTTTAACAAAAAAAACTGCACTTCTATTACAAACGATAGTAGAATGTCTATCTATGCATGAGTTCCCATTTAGCCTTAAAGACTCTCTGCAGGCACACATTAACTTTTTCCCACCTTATCATCCTTGGGAACAATGTAAAATGAGCCATTTCAAAGCACCTGAAAATCGTTGATCTGCAAAAATCCAATGTTGCTGGTGCACTCTTACAAACGCATTATTGGTGGGTGCCAGGGCCGCGGTGGCGCCGCTGTATATCAAAAGTGGATAAATAGGTACGGCACTCCAAAGCATAAATTTAACTGCTTATATTCAATAATAGTGATCAAAAAGTCCAATAGCACACAAAGTATAAAGGAAATCATGGCCACACATAGGAAACAGTCTTGTCTTCCAACGTTTCGGGGGTCGGGTGCCCCCTTTCTCAAGGAGGACTGTAAACCGGATTGTGCTGCATCCCCCATCTATAAGTACACAGACTAGAGTGCAAAGTTCACAGATTCCCGCCTGACGTCATTATGACGTCATTATTCACCGTTATTGTGTTTGTTAATACTAGTGCGCACATCACTACGGTGCTGCTGGAACCTCTTTTTAAAGAATCTCTGGACTACGATAAGCCTGTGGCAGTCCATTTTGTGACACATAAACATCAGACTCATGAACTCCGTGGCATGGTAATTGAGCATGTAGAAAGACCACGTCGAGGAGGGGACCGACACCTTAAACTGCTACAGAGAGAGACTTATTGGATCCATAAACTGGATACTGTCCAGCCGAGGGGACTCAATACCACGTTTGGTTTTGCCTGTTATTTACCACGACGCTGAAGAGACTGTAGTGGTCCCTTGCTGAATACAGCTCCCTTCTCTTAAACTTCTGCATATCATGTTACTGCTCCTTTCCCCTCCTTATACATCACGCCTCCCTTTTGACCTCTGCCTATATCCCTAGGTACCCTCCTTCTTGTCCCCCTTCTCCGTTCCTTCCCCCCCCCTTTAGCATCTCCCCTTCCCCCTCCCCCTTCCCCCCCTCCCACCCCCCACTCAGTATGTTCCTTCTTCTTAGCTCTCCCTAGCCCTTCCCAGTCCCTCTTCCCAGTCCTGCCTATATCCCCACCACTGTTCCCTTGCCCCCCCTGTTCCCTCCCCCCCTTCCGTGATCCACCCATGACCCCATCACCAGTTCACTCTTTCCGTCCTCCCCCTCATGCCCTATATTTCACCCCTTTCCCTGTTTTGTATCCTCCCATCTTTTTATACCTTCTTTTCCTTCTCCTGGACTCCATCTGTGGTCCGCAATTCTTTATTGTTCCCCCACAATGTACATAATGTATATATAATGCTTAACATCTTATAAGTATTCCTTTGCCTGCTCCTACTAGCCCTCTTCTGGGCTTTCACCGCCACCCAGGGACACTGACAGTCCCGTGACAGCGGTCCTCTATGTACTGCAGCTTCTATGTTGAGACTGCGGTGCTCTGACAGACGCTGTCGTGACAGCGGTCCTCTATGTACTGCAGCTTTTATGTTGAGACTGCGGTGCTCTGACAGACGCTGTCTGTCTCACGGGCTGGTGGCAGAGGCAGGACCCCGCCGCGTCATCGGTTACTGGGCAGCCTTGTTGAGCCCGGCTGCCAGCTCCCTGTCCCCGCTGACAGACGGGGAAACCGCCGCTCGTGGCATCGGCGGGCGGCGGCTGGCGGTGACGGGACCTCCACAGCCTGGAGTCCCGGTGGACGCAGGTAAGTAATCACAGCCCCATTGTTATTATTTTTTATACTGTATGTGTTTATTATTTACATGGGGCATACCCGCGCGCCCGCTGACGTCATAATGACGTCAGGCGGGAATCTGTGAACTTTGCACTCTAGTCTGTGTACTTATAGATGGGGGATGCAGCACAATCCGGTTTACAGTCCTCCTTGAGAAAGGGGGCACCCGACCCCCGAAACGTTGGAAGACAAGACTGTTTCCTATGTGTGGCCATGATTTCCTTTATACTTTGTGTGCTATTGGACTTTTTGATCACTATTATCGAATATAAGCAGTTAAATTTATGCTTTGGAGTGCCGTGCCTATTTATCCACTTTTGAAAATCGTTGATGTAATCTAGACAAAGCTGATTTTTTGCTTTAACTTCTGGCTGATGTCTGAGCTGGAAGGGGCATGATATGGAGAAGATTTATAAGTGTTGAGCATGCTCTGATGTGGTCAGTGATAGCTGTGGAACCACTGTACCTTGCTGTGCTTATCATGGTGAGAGCTCTAAGGGACAGAGTAGCTGTTGGACCATAGAATTGGAGGCATAGAATTGATAAAATGGAGCCCTGTTTCAAATTCTTCCCTGCATTGCAGGAAATTGGAGAGACACACATGGGACAGGCATCAGGTGAGCTGCTTAATGGTTAGGTATTGCCATTGGGTTTAGTGTTCCTTTAAAAGCAATTTTTGAAATGAAGGTAAAAGTCCTCCTTTTCTTTTAAACAATTTTTGATGTTTAAAGCAAAACAAATCACGGGAATTTTACTTTCCTGGGTTTTATACCATGCCCCTGGGGCATCCTGGTGTGTGAAATCCCCTGGGAAGCAAGAGAAAACTCACCTGTCTAGGCTCCTACGGCGCATGTGCAGCTCTTGTCCAATGAGAGCTGGCCACTATGACTACATCATTCGGCAGATGGCTTTTAGTTACTAGAATGAGAGCCGTCTGCCTATTTACATCTCAAAATTGCCAGGTGGGTGTGGAACTGGGAGGGATGTCAGAAGCACGGGGGGCACTAGCAGGGGCAGGCTGGCCATAGGGCACACCGGACGAATGGTAGCCCAGGTGAATGGGAGCCATCCATTGGCTTGCAGCAGCTCCCATTTGCCCAGCCCGTCCTAAGAAGCATTGCCGGAAAACCAGCATTAAAGTATAAGGCAGCAGGCTGCCAGTGCAGGGGGCGGCGGATGGAAGGTGGCCAGGGCAGGGGGCCAGGTGCAGTGTGCGGCAGACAGGCTGTAAGGGGGAGACGGCCTGTCTCTGATGGTTGGACGGTGCATAGAATGTGCATGAGAGTTCTGGCTCTGCTGAAACTCTCATGCTGATTCTGTTTTGGCACCCAGCCATCATAAGCCGATGCACAGATCATCAGGCAGTCAGCTTCAATCACAAAGAGGTGATCAGGGCGACTGGGAGGGAGGGGTACTCTGCAGGTTATGAGGGGATTTAGGGGGATGCTCTGCCGCACTGCTCGTTATGGGGTGATTTCGGGAGAATGCTCTGCTCCACTGCCTGTTATAGGGTAATTTGGGGTGTTCTCTGCTGCACTGCTGGTTATGGGGGGGATTTTGGGGGATTCTCTGCCATACTGCGTGTTATGGGGTGATTTGGGGGATTCTCTGCCATAATGCTTGTTATGGAGTGATTTGGGGGAATGCTCTGCCACACTGCTGGATGAGGGGTGATTTGGGGGGATTCCATGCCATACTGCTTGTTATGGGGTGATTTGGGGGATACTCTGCCATGCTGCCTGTTATGGGGTGATTTGGGGGGATTCTCTGTTATACTGCTAGTTATGGGGTGATTTGGGGGGCATGCCCTACTGCACTGCTGGGTATGGGGTGATTCTGGGGGAATGCTGTGCCATACTGCCTGTTGAGGGGAGATTTGGGATACTCTGCACACTGCCTATTATCGGAGGAGGGCGGTATTATATGGAGCCAAACACAATGCAAAAGGGCTGGTGCGACCAAATAAGTCCTGGGCCATTTTTTAACGCCAGTCCGCCCCTGTGCACTAGGCTTTGTGTCGCCTTGAAGAAAATACCCAAAACCTTTGATGGGGCAGTTCTGCAGACAAGGTGCAAACTGTTTTAATGAGGAAGATATTTGTTTCAGAACTTTGAAAAACAAAGGTTGCTGGATTTAAAACACATTAAAAAATCAGCTTCTCCAAATGTGTGACTTCCCATAGTCTGCAATTTCTAAATTAAAAAAATAGAAATGTAAATCTTCCTAATTGGAAAAACGCTGCCATTCACTTGCAGAACTGCTCCATAGGAAATGCAGGGGATTTTCTTTTGAAATATAGATGAAAACTATTTTTCTGGAGAGGCTGTGGCAGAGAGGCAGTCAGAGCTTTTCTTACTCAGCACACAATAAAATCCAAAATACAAATGCAAATATGTTTTATTAAGGTGGATATTTTATTTTAGAAGTTACACCAACTTATGTGGAATCCAAACACATTCAATCCTTTATTCAGTGTACTTTTTCATGAAAATAAGACCCATTTCATGCTTTGTTTCAAAATAAGGCATGAGATAAAATAAGATTTGATTTAAAAAATGAATTTAAAAGTGCAGAAAGGGTCACATTAATTTATTATAAATGTTTTAAAACTGTTAGGGGTTAATTAAGAAGGGATAGCTCCAGGTAGTTCCTCGTAGCGGCAGGCAGCGTCTGGTGAATGCCGGGCGCTGTAAAACCACATTTAAGAAAGTGAATCTGGTGATGCGCCTCTGACAGCGCCATGTAGCATCACATGTATTAATACAGGCGACTCAGTGAATAGCGCCGGCGCTCTAACTTCCAGAGCGCCATGTAGTACCTGTCGCTCCATAGTGCTCTCCCATACATTTCAATGGGCTTTCATTAGTTGAGTATAAATAGCGTGTTTGGCAATTTTTTTTTGGCCTCAAATCATTGTGTGACCTCTCCTGGCTGCAAACAAACACTTTTAGAAACTTCTTGGACTTTTAATATTTTTATGCAGAATTGCATTTACAGGTCTGGGACCAAAGTGTTATTGTCACAGTGTTAAAACAATGTAATTCCATGTGTTTTCACTTTGTTACTTGTGGATATTTGTTCACACAGCGTCTGGCACTCTGTGCTACAGCGCCCAGGTTTAGAGCGCCGACGCTCTGTGTGTCTAGTGTTCTGTTAAATATGGTGAGGAGCGCCGAGTGCTGGACGCACTGAGCTGGCGCTACCTCTTACTCGCTGCAGCGCTGTGCTGTTGTTAGAGTGCCCAGCATACATCACATTCATCAATGTGGGCCAGGTTACTAGAGCAACTGAGACGCTCTGTTACAGCGCCCAATACCCGCTTACAGCATCTACTAGCACTCGCTCTAAGCGCTGCTATACAGACGCTCATCTGGCAATACCTGATGTTAGTAGTGAATCAGCCTCCACATTAAATCTTAAGTTTCCATTTTTCTTTAAAGGAGCACTATCACGAAAAATTACCCAATGCTAAAAATCCATATACATTTGCTGGATGGTGGAAGAGAGGCCACTTATACACCCGGCATTAAGAAATTTGCAGCCAGGCTTGTTTTTCTTTCTTTTAATGGAAGGAAGATGACATTTTGGGTGACAGGCTCTGTCACCCCTGATAGACTAAACCTGTTACCCCTGTATTTTATTCCTACCATGAGAGAATAAACCACAAGCTTGGCGGGAGTTTTTTCCAGTTTGGGTGTATTAGTGACCCCTCCTCTCATTATCCAACTTGTTTATATGGATTTTTAATATCACACAATTTTGCGATAGTGCTCCTTTAAAAAGCAAATTGAAAAAATTGTCACATTACTATAGTGAAAGTTTTAGGTGTAAATCATGCTCTAACTTCCTTACTTTACTGAATCCAACTATTTTGAAATAAAGCATGCAACAGTCTGAGGGTCTTATTTAAGAAATGCCACATAGCGGAATGTAGCGGCAGGTGTTTTTCATGAGCATCACTAGCAAATCATATTTATGATACAAAAATGTTTAGCTCCTCCCCTAGTGCCATGTAGCATTCCATGTATCAAGAGCGATAGGTGCCTTGTTAGTGCTGGTGCTGTGTTCCATATAGTTCCACATCAGGCGCTCAGTGTCGTTCTCCTATAGACTTCAATTAGCTATTCCAATCTCTTTTTTGTTGACTTCTGGTTAGCATATTTACATTTTTATGTGCTCGATCAAGTGAAACGTGATTCCTGGCCTGTACATAATGTTTTTTTGTTCATTATTGTAGTTAGTTTACCCTCTGCTAACTTGTGTTTTCCTGCCTGCCAATCATGTGTCATGTCATTTGTATGTTTCCAATGTCATTCCATGTGTTTTCACTTGGTTTCTGTGCTGCCATCCCCAGTTAAAGCCTTGTATCGCACATGGCGCTATATGCCTGAGTGTCGTGGTTTTAGAGCGCCCACACTGGCGCTGTTCATTTACATGATAAATACAAATGGTTTCTGGCCCTCACCAGCGGCTCTACCTGTCACTATTTCCATTGGAAAAAAAAAAACAAGCCAGACGCTCAAGTGGTGCTATGAGTCATTAGCCTCTTAATTAGCAATATTTTAAGGCAATTTTACTAAGATGAGGCCTAAAAGAGAGCCTTCCCAAATAATTTGGATTCTCCATAGACTACTGTTATTCTGAAACCCCTAAAATCTGACTGTCTCTCCAAAGTCAGCTACTCCAGAAAATTTGAAAATGATTTGCATAACCACCCTGAAGCAATCTGCAACTCACCTGTAGAACCAGCCCATTAGAAATTAGAGGAATTTTTTTTTTGCCACATTGTGTGTCTAGTTAGATAATCTCTCAAAGGCTCCTAAATCTTCAGCATCTCCAAAGGCTAATAACTTGAATAACACTTTTAGTAACATCTTTACTGTAACAATACATTGCTTTTCATTCATAATATTTTAAGACTTTTACTTTAAGGAGCACTAGCACAAAAAAACAGCTGAATTATAAAAATCTATATACATATGCTAGATGGCCGGAGGAGGGGTCACTTTTACATGGCATCAAGAGATATCCAGCCTAATAGAAGGAAGAGGAATCGTGTGACAGGTTCTGTTCTGTTAAAAGTCTCTAGTAGCCTGCTCCAAATCCTGGTCACTTACCAGAATCTAGGCCCTTTGGCATTGGTCCAGTTCTCTTCTAGGTTTGGCACCTCTGAATGAACACCACTTTGCCAATGGGCACCGGGTTCTTATACATCCCCAGTGCACGGGGGGGGGGGGGGGGGGGGCTTCCCATGCCAGTTGTCTGGAGGGAGAAAGGCCACACTTTTTTTTTTTTTGTGAAAACAGTAAAAAAAGAATATAAAGTTAATGAGATTAAATTTGAGCTATGAGGTACTTTAGTAAAAAAAATAAAATAAAAAGAATGAGTGTAACATCTGCTAAGCGCATACCCCTGTGTTGCTCCTGTGTTCTCCGCTCCTCTGAATTCATATTTGTGTCTTCCAGTTCAAGTCTAATGCCGAGTTTGCATGCGCCACCTGACTGCAGGTCAGCTTTAATAATAATCCTTGGTAGCTCTGCACCAGGGAGGCTGCTGATCCATATGGATCATCATCTAACAAGCCCCACAATACTGACTTTCTCACCTTCTTCCAACCCTAAAGCTTCTCTAATGCCCTTACTGTAATTTGTGTTTTCCTTGGAGCTCTCATTTTCTGGTGGCTGTACATACAGACTTGAAGGCAGAAAAATACATACTGTATGAAAGGCAAAAGCACGATTCAATCATCCAAAGTAGTATAGAGGTGACATAGTTTTGAAATGTCAGCACTGTAAAGAAAGATCAACAATAGAAGCATTTAACTGCAGCTCCAAGTAGATGTGAAACTAAACAGAAGGAGAAACAGCAAAAGACTCACTCAGAGAGCCGCTAAAGGTCAGGTTTTCAAGCATAGCATTCGCTTAAATGTGTTAAAATTTTTGAGTGAATAAACTGCAAAAATCCATTTATTCGATATTGGAAAATAAAATTCAGAAACACAGAGATTTTTAAGAGAGAAAAGGGTTTGCTTATTTAAGATTTAAAAAAATGTTTATGGTTCAGAGCTTGTCCTTGTTAGGACATTTATTTAGGGCAAGTGGCTGGAGTGGGGGATATATTGTTGTTACCTGCAGTATAATAGCATGTAATAGTGGAGTATAAAGTTTAATAGTAATTGTTAATGGAGTATCCACTTGCTCAAACCACGTGTGTGTCACTACTGTTTAATAGCAAGTGTAATTTCACTATCCACTTGGTCACTGCTGTTTACTAACAAGTGTTAGTGGAGTGTCCATTTGTTTAGGCCACGTCAAGTTCTTTAGAAAAAAAAGAAAATACAAATTATTGTAGTCTTCACTGGCTTAAGCCATGTATGGCTCTTTTTTGTTCAATACCAAATAGTAGTTGAGTGTCCACTAGTTCAGGCCACTTGGGTGTCACTGCTGTTTAATTACAAGTGTTAGTGGAGTATCCACTTGCTCAGGTCACTTAAGGTTCATTTTTCTGTATTTTATTTTGATTGTCCTTTTCGAGCCACTATAACTGCAAGTGTCTAACAATGCAGAAAACAGCAAATAAGGGACAGGGACATGGCCTTGGTGCTGCTGCTTCTGCTGTCAGTGGTTCCGGAGCTGGTGCTGCAGAGAGAGGACATCTTTCATCCTTGTCTACTGCAACTTCCTCTGGTGCAAGCGGGCTCCAGGCTTTGAAATGTAATTTTGTACTCCCCAATACCGCTGTCAGAATGGTGAGGTCAGATCAAGTTAAGGCAGTCATAGATTATATGGCATGCAGTGCTACTAGTCTCATGGGGATGTCTTTCACCCACTCCACTTCTGCTTTCATCTCACTCCACTTAATATCAGCAAGGCAGTCCCAGACACAAGTCATGGAGTCACTAATGCTCTATGATGACACTCCTAGCTGGGATACCATGGGCCATCTACCTGCCCTTGCCCCAGTTGCAGACCTAGGATTCCCAGGTGCCCAACAATTTATGTTGGAGGATGATTGCATGTCCACAGACCATCACAGGACACCTTTGATGATGATAATTATGAAACGCTAGTTCCGACTGCTGCAGTTTTCTGCAATGTTGAGGCTGAGAGGGAGGTCAGCAGGGAGAAGTGGGTGGAGGGTGGATGCCAGTGGTGAAAAGGTCCTAGACCCAATATGGACCGAAGGCCATCAGAGGTGGTGGTCAAACAGGCCCAGGCAGCCAGCAGAGGAAGGAGAAGTGTGTAAACCATTAGTGGTCAGCCCGTTGCGTCTACTGGCCACCAAGGCACTGAGCACGCCAAAGCTGCCTCAAAGGATCTAACCAGCATGGCATTTTTTCATGCAGTGCCCTACAACAAGACACAGGTCATGTGCACGCTGTGCCAACAGTCGCTGAAGCGAGGGAAAAGTGTTATTAATCTCAGCACCTCATGCTTGACAAGGCATCTGCAACAAAACACAAGCTGTAGTGTCAGAAACAACTGAAAAACCTGCAAACATCTGAGTTTGAATTGTCTCAGCCTCTATCTCCCCAACAACCAGGCCACCTGTCTCCCCAAAGGGAGGAAGATAGATCGCCACCCCACCCACCTCCAGCAGCAGCAACAGAAGCAACAGCACCACCATCACCAAACCTGACCACACCATCCCAGGGAAGCATACATGCAGCTTTCCATCCCACAAACTTTGGAGAGAAATTGGAAGTTGGCCCCATCTCACCCACGAGCCCTGGCCCTGAATGCGAACATTTAAAAATTGCTGGCCTTGAAATGCTCCTATTCTGCCTGGTGGAGACAGACAGTTTTAAAGATCTGATGTGAGGGTTTGTTCGAAAATATTCCATTCCCAGCAGCCACAACTTTTCCAGGCTGACCATAACTACCCTGCAACAACAGTTTGGGGAAAAAATAAGGTGTGCACTGGGCAATGCCAATAGTTACAGTGTCCACATCATCACTGCCATGTGGACAAGTAAGCATGGCCAGGGATGTTACATTTCTCTAACTGCTCACTGGGTCAATGTAGTGGTGGCTGGGACTGAGGCAGGAAGCACTCTGGCACATATCATTCCTCCACCCAGAAACCAGATGGTGCCTCCTGTTGCCTCCCACTCTGCTTCTTCCTATGCTTCCTCCTCAAGCAGTCATGGCAGCCCCTGCACCACCAATTTGAGCACTGCCATGGGGAAATGGCAGCATGTGGTACTAAAACTCTGTCTGAGCAAAAGACCCCACACCGATGTGCACCAGCATCCAAATTAGCACTTTACACCTGCAGCCTGCAAGGTGATGTGCAACAATGGGCATAACCTTAAAGCAGTCCTTGGGCCGAGACAGGTTGACACACATCCCTGGTCTGGCGCATGTGCTCAACTTGTTGGTGCAGAGCTTCCTGGCCCATTATCCGGAGAAGCCGGAGCTGCTGCATAAAGTGTGTAGCATATGCACCCACTTCTGACATTCCCACCCTGCTGCCATTTGCCTGACTGCACTACAGAGGATCTTTGGACTTCCCACCCACCGCCTCATATGTGACTTGCCCACCTGGTGGAATTACATGTTGTATATGCTGGAAAGGGTGTGTGAGCAGCAACAGGCAACAGTGGAGTTTTAGCTCTAAAATGCCTGTGCTGCAGTACCACCAGTACGCAATCAATATGGTGAGCATTGATAACACCATCGTCAGCGATACTGTCCCCATCTATTGTCTTCTTGAAAAAAACCCTCAGGCCATGACAGAGTATGTGATGGTGGGACAGAAGGAAGCAGAGGAGGAAGAGGAAGGCCCATTTTTCCAAGTGTCAGGGCCATGCACACATGGCTCACAGGGTGGGTTGTTGGGATGAGGAGGACTTTCTTTCACAGCAGGGGGGCTCACTGCATTACTGGAGCGTATATGGAGGGAGGAGCAGGAGGAAGAGGAGACACCTGACACTGAGGACAGCTCCTTCTTGACCCAGGGCAGCTTGGCACTACATTCTCCAGTGCCCGTGGAATGACCACAGAGTTGCTTGCATAGTCACCAGTGTTGATAACTAGGTCACCATGCTGGATCCCTGCTATAAGGATAACATCACCTATTTGATTCCAGCACTGGGTCATGATAGAAAACATATGCTGGTGGACTCACTACTGGCGGAGTTCCCAGCTGACTTTGAGGGCTCAGTGGTGGCACAAGGTCAAGGAGGAGGATGTGCAAGTGGCCAACACAGCAGGGGTACCAGCAGCACCTCACCGGGGAGGATGAGCATGGCCACAATGTGGAACACCTTTATTTAATTTTTTGCCACGTAAATCACCATTGGATAAGACCCGTAGTACCAGGAAGCAGACTATGACTCGCATAGAGGATGACTACCTGTTGACGCGTCTCCTGATACTGAACAATTTCTGGTTTGCTAAATTGGACACGTGGCAAGAACTTGTTCTCTATGCCTTGGAGGTTCTGGCCTGCCCTTTGTCAAATGACCTATCAGAATGTGTGTTCAGCACCGCAGGGAGTGTTATCACTGCGGACATTACTTAAGATAAACCAGACATGGATTCCATGGGACTTGGCTTTTTCCAGCACCTGAATGAGTAGTAAAGTGTTTGCTTCCTCTTCCTCCTCTGCCTCTTTCACCTACATTGCTACATCCACTTTCAACACCTCCTCCATCCCTGGACCTCTGACACCTGTAAAGAATTTAATATTTTAATTAATATATCTATTTATGCATATATGTATATATTTATTCATTGATGTTAATATTTATTTATTTATTCTTTTATGTCTATATTGATATTGATAATCATATTGTATTTACCATATTTTTTCACCCTATAAGACGCACCTGACCATAAGATGCACCTAGAATTTTGAGGAGGAAAATAAGAAAATAAATATTCTGAACCAAATGTTGTGCTAAAACACCTCCCGTAGGCAGTGTGGCATTCCCTCCTCCCATTCCCCATGTAGGGAGTGTGACATCCCCCCTTTCATTCCCATAGGCATGGTGGCATTACCCGCTCCCATTCCCATAGGCAGTGTGTCATTTCCCCCTCTGATTCCCATAGGCAGTGTGGCAATCCCTCCTCCCATCCCCATAGGCAGTGTGACATTTCCCCCTTCCCATTCCCATAGGCAGTGTGGCAATCCCCCCATCCCATTCCCATAGGAAGTTTGGGAATTCCCCCATTCCCATAGGCAGTGTGGCATTCCCCCATCCCATTCATATAGACAATGTGGCATCCCCCCATCCCATTCTCATAGGCAGTGTGGCATTCCCCTATCTCATTCCCAGAGGCAGTGTGGACTTTCTCCCTCCCATCCCCATAGGAATTGTATCATTCCCCCCTCCCATTCCGCATAGGCAAAATAAAAAAAAATCAACCTTTCATTGTAATCGCGCAGATTTCCAGGCCGCCACAGTGTGAAGAAGAAGCATGTTGCTTTAACTTACCTATGCCCAACCCTCTTCTTTCAACGTGGTGGGGGGCGGCGATGGCATCTGAAACTAGTCCCAGCCAGGGCTACAAAAGATGGCTGCTGGCTTCCATGAGTGGGGACACTCTTAATACTTCACATCTAGATTAGGAAATCTCTTAATTGCTAACTGCACCAAACATGTCAGATTGAAAGGACATCTCTTGTGCACAACTTCTGTTCAGTATTGTGCCTCCAATGGTATGTGTAGTGGGTCATCCCTTGTTGGAATGCCCCCCCTCCACTGTCAAGTTTAGTGACCTTGAAGTCATTTTTGGCTGCAGTACTTTGTCAGTCCAAAACCTAGGCATCCCACAAATCTGGCCTTTATAGAACAGTGGTAAGAAGAAAGCCATTTTTGAAAGCAAGCCATAAGAAGTCCTGTTTGCAGTTTGTCAAGCTATGTAGGCAAGGGTGCACCTGAAAGGGGAGCAGCAGTCATTGCACCTGTTTCTTTATATATTATTTTATATCTTAGTAGTGTTTTTGTGGACATTGGGGGTACAGTTGCGCTTTTACAGCATTGGTGGCTCAGCAGCTGTGGCCTTGCCCCTTACCCCCTGCAGTGAATCAGAGCAGCTCCCATTATAGGAAGGAGCCAGGCAGAGCAATGCACTAGGTGGCACTTTTCTTTGGTTTGCCTCAAGCAGCAGAGATTTGATCCCTGCATGTAGTGGACACAAGCAAGCATGTAGAATGTGCTCTGGTCAGATTTAAAGTCGAATTTTTTTGCCTAAATGCCCAATTGCATGTGTAATGGAAAGCTAACACTGCACATCCCCCTGAACACATTAGGGTATGCTTTTTCTCAGCAGGGACTGAAAGCTGGTGAGATTTCCTTCCAGGGCAGTAGGGTTGATTTAGAGAGACATAAAAAGACTTTTGTTTTTTTTTCCCGCTTCCGTATGAGTGTACGAGTGATTCTAAGCATGCACTGTAAGCCTTCAGTGAAGCCTTCGTCCGTTCCTATGCCAACGAGAATGTCATTTTTCAGCTTTCGCTTTCCTTTTATGTTACTCATGAAACAACGTAGGCTTTCGTCTTTGGCCTTTTTCCAACATCGCCTCAAACGAATGATTTACGTTTCCCGTTAGATTCTGAATTCCTTTTTCTATAAATAAACGTCCAGACGAAAATCGTTGCAACCTTAGCCTGTGCACAACAAAATTAACTCATTCATGTGCTCATCTACATATTTTGTTCACTCACTTCTGCTACAATGCTTAGCTAAATCACATCACAGTTTATATATTCTTCCATTTCCTGCACCTAATGCTTACCTAAATCACTTCGCAGTCTCATTCTTCTTCCATTTTCACACCTAATGCTTACCTAAATCACATCGCGGTTTCATTCTTCTTCCATTTGCATACCTAATGCTTACCTAAATCACATCGCGGTTTCATTCTTCTTCCATTTGCACACCTAATGCTTACCTAAATCACATTGTGGTTTCATTCTTCTTCCATTTGTGCACCTAAGGCTTACCTAAATCACATCGCAATTTCATTCTTCTTCCATTGGTGCACCTAATGCTTACCTAAATCACATCGCGGTTTCATTCTTCTTCCATTTGTGCACCTAATGCTTACCTAAATCACATCGCGGTTTCATTCTTCTTCCATTTGTGCACCTAATGCTTACCTAAATCACATCGCGGTTTGTATATTCTTCCATTTCCCCCACCTAATGCTTACCTTAATCACATCACAGTTTCATTCTTCTTCCATTTGCGCACCTAATGCTTACCTAAATCACACCGCGGTTTGTATATTCTTCCATTTCCCACACCTAATGCTTACCTTAATCACATCGCGGTCTGGCGATTCTTTATACAGAAATGTTGGGGTTTCCCTTCGTCTTGTTGTAACCAACCCTTAATGACTGTATTTTTAAAAGAAAATGACACAGAAACACGTTTTTGTTTTTTACTAACAAAAAGTGCAAACTATTTTTTATTTTTTTTATTTAAAATTGAATCTAAAAATATGTATAAAAACATAAAAAAATAGAAAACTATATACAAAGCAATGGCAGGCCCCAGATAATTAATCTTCATCTGTGGTCCCCAACAAATCGCGCAGCTCCTGCATCTCGTCCACCAACCAAAACACCGTGGCACTGATTTGTGCCAATATGGCACGTGCAGTGTCTGTTAAAAAAAGATAAAAAAATCATTGTTCTGCAAATACATGTTTAACAGCTGTGGATGGAATGATTATTAGGTTGCAAGCTAACTCACGAGGCCATATCTCATTATGCTAAGGCAATTCTTAAAGGAAGAGGCCATATGTCATTATGCTAAGGCAATTCTTAAAGGAAGAGGCCATATGTTATTATGCTAAGGCAATTCTTAAAGGAAGAGGCTATATGTCATTATGCTAAGGCAATTCTTAAAGGAAGAGGCCATATGTCATTATGCTAAGGACATTCACAATGGATTTTGGTTGATTGGTGATGATGTTATTTTACACATCCTACAAATATTTACATTACAACTTACTTGGGTGGTGGGTGCCCTCTGCTTGGGGGACCACCCTACGGTCTGGGGCCTGCCGCTGCTGGGAATGTGAGGCTGTAGAGACATTTAAAATAGGCTCAATTCTAATGTCTGATTCAACAATAAGCAAATGACACTTAGAATGTGTGTGTGATATAACCCACCTTCTCCATGTTCCTCCTGGGCATGATCTGCTGCAGTCTCTGCTCCAGATCCTTCACCCGCTACATATTAATCTAGAAAAAGTGATGAAGGAAATCAGTTTTGCTTTTAATTGCATGTATGTGTGTGGGGTTACATTAAGAGTCACATACCAGAGGCTAATGGCTCAGTCGTTTGGTACGAATCCCTGCCCACGCCGTGACGCCCCTCCTCTGTAGAAAAGTCCAGGGGCTGGTCTGACGCTGCTACAGAGGAGGGGTAGGAACTTGGCCCTGGAGATCCACCACCTTCACTTGCTGCTGCAGATTCATGCCGCACTGGCCGGACTGCGCGCCTCCGGGTGCGTCTGATGCAATAGTCCATTTCCAACCCTAGAAAAGAAAAGCATTTATGAATAAAGGCCTACCTTCTGTATTTGTTACATCTAGCATGCAATCGCTATGTACTTACTTGGGAAATGTAGAGCAAAAAGTCGCCGTACCTGGGGCACGTGGAATCGTTTAAGGTCCGACCAGTGCTGCATGATCTGCGTATGGTTGAAGGTGGTGTCCGTCTCCTGTTGGATCCGGGCCACGATCTCCAGGGCCACAATCCTCTTCTCGAATGCGTTGGGCAGGTAGTCGTACCTGTGCTGAAGCATAGTCTAAAAAACACAAAAAAAACATAGTTGTTAGATCAAACTGCATACAAATATCAGTCACAATTAGATCAGTTGACTAAATGACATTCCCAAACACATTTCTAGCCTGAAACTATCCTTCTAGATGGTAGTGAGTTGGTTCGCACATGTGCGCACTAACTTCTGTTTTGCAGAGAGTTTTAATAACTTTTAAAAACAACTGTTTCTTCCTGCGCTTCCTTAAGGCCTAGGCATGCACTTAGATGGCAAATCAACGTCCTTACATTACACTTACGAGCATAATCAGATCTTGTTGTTGGCGGGTGAAGATCGTGGGCACCATCTTGTTTCTTGTCCGCAGATATGTAATGCCCCAGCGGTTCCCGGGTTCCGCAATGCCGGACGAACGGCCGTACGAACGCGTACACGAACACGTAAGCGTCATACCCAGTCATTAGTATTTAAAGGGTCATGGACACACAGCTCATTCTCTTTGAGATTTTCAGCATGGCACCCAAACAAGCGAGCGGAAAGCAAACAGCAGCAAAGGAGGCCAAGACCAAAAGGCCACAGTAGCAGTAGCAGTAGCAACTAGCTGTAGCAGTAGCAAGGATACTCCTCTGTAGCAGCGTCAGACCAGCCCCTGGACACTTCATCCTCCAAACCGAGCACTCGGTCGCACCAAGCGACTAGCAAGGTGCATGAAATGCGGAGCCAAAGTGGCCACCACAAGGCGACATTGCCCACAAATCCCGCCATATCCAAAACAGCAACCACAAGCAAGGAAGGATCCTCAAAGAAGAGGGCACCCACATCCAAGCAGCAAGGTATGACTACGTCCAAGGCCACAAAGAAGCAGAGGGTGAGAAGCCCGAGCCCACCAAGAACACCCTCTGCCCCTCCCTGCCCTACCACATCCCATGATAAACGTAGCACCAGTTCCAAGGCCACAAAGAAGTAGAGGACCCAAAGCCCCAGCCCAACTAGAACATCCTCTCCTGCACCCCGCACAAGAACATCCTATGATAAACGGAGCACCAGTTCAAAGGGCACAAAGAGGCAGAGGGCCCGGAGCCCCAGCCCAACAAGAACACCCTCTCCTGCTCCCCGCCCTACCACATCCCATGATAAATGGAGCACTAGTTCAAAGGGCACAAAGAGGCAGAGGGCCCGAAGCCCCAGCCCCCCAAGCACACCCTCTCCTCCTTGGACACATTTGCCACTGGCACAGGTGGAAACCAGCGAGACCTATGCAACATCCACGCCTGGAAGTTCGGTGGTCACCCAGGCAAGGACCCCCAGTCCTAATGCGAGTTCAGTCCAGTCCAGTCTTTTTCCAGCCACGTGACACCCGATTCATCACCACAGAGCCAGCCCAGAATGTCCCCCGAATTGCCACCAAACAGAGATGAGCCAGAAGACCAACCATTAGGCCGCACATTGCGGCGAGGACAGTTGAGTGGCCGGTTTGGGGAGGCCCAAACCCTAGCATTGGCAAGTGGCCTCACACTTCATTATGATGAGCTATTTGTCCGACATTCAAAATCAACCAGCAAAATGACCACAATGCCCAAAATTTGTTAACCTCTATTTTCAGCTTACAAACTGGTGGAGGCTTCCCCACCAAATTAAAATATACCAGAGCTGAAGAAATGGTCCTGGCTTTAATACACCCCGTTGCATTAGAGGGCCTCTCTGGCAGACAGGACATGGACATCCATACCATTTCTGCAGGTTAGTAATGTTTGTTTGAATGTGAACTATTGTAAACGTGTGAAATGAGGCCCACAGGCAGATATGAACACATGCCCCTAGGGAGTGGCTTTGAGGGGAGATTACTGTTTTAGATGGGTGTTTAATGTCTGAGGAATGGCCTTCATGATGGACACTCTCCCAGGGTGCAGTAGTTAATGGTCCTTAAAAAGGTTTGCATGCCATACACGACCTTTGACATTATTTCTGCTCACTATTAAACTATTTATCTTACCAAAGCACTGCATGTGATGTGGATATAGTCAATAATAGAGAACACTTTCTTCTTTGTCTTTCTACCACTGGGGTTGTAGCTGTGCTTTGGTCAGACAAACTTGAGCTGGGGTCAGGGAAAGGTCAACATAGGAAGAATGCACAGCAGCATACTATGAAGTCAAATGCTATTTGCAAGCTGACTATGGGCCCCTAATGCGCCATTTTGGATCTGTAAAGCCTCCTAACATGCAGTACATTCATTTTTGTATTATTTAAGGTGACCAATCTGTATGTACAGGGTGAGGCATACATATAAGAGATACTCACATTCATTGTGAAGGTCAACTTGGACCGTTGTCATTCTTGCTTGGCAAATGTGCTAATCCAGCTCATCAATGGGTGTTTGTGTGTTTACGTGCCTTTTACTTTTAAACCCAGCCCAGCATCCAGCCTCTGGAAGTGTGGAAGCCTCCTCCCGTTTGGGCATGCCGTCTACTTCCCTGCTGCCTAGGACACAGAACCAGATATCTAGGGTAAGTGGACTTTGATGAAACTGGTGATGCATGTGAATGTACATGACTAATTTTGTTCTTAAAGATATTTAGGCCCCAATCTGACACACTTTTTCAGATGTCCCAACAGACTCCCACACTAATAGATGTCATCCAGTAGATGGAGGAGGAGGATGCCAGCTGGATTGGACCTTCGCTAATTACCCCCCTGGAACCTAATCTGCCACTGCCCCAGCATCCTACTGCACCAAGTCCTCTGCAGTGAAGCTGGATGCATGCTGCCAGTCCATCGTGGGCAGCAGGCTGAGACTGAGCCTACAGTCCCCAGTGCTAGCTCTGCTGCAGAGGTTTTGCCAAGCACATCTGGTACTGTTGCTCGCCCTAGAACTCCAGCATCTGCAGCCGCTCAAACCCGGGGAAGTGGAAGACGCCGTCAACAACATCGACCAGTTTCCCAGGGGAGGCGCGTGCCGATCCCTGAGTCAGCATGGCGCATTGACAGCCGTTACTTTAGGCAGGTAACTCAATGAACAACAGAGCAGATTACTACACAATTAGAGACCTTTAATACTACATTAACCACCATGCTGACTGAATTTAGGATGAGCAGCAGCCAGATGTCTGAACAAATGGCCAACTTAACCACACAGATGGCAGGACAAATGGGCACCTTAAATTCATACTTCACTGCCATGCTCGATGAATTTAGAACAAGCAATAGACAGATGCTGGAGCAGTGGCAGATTATGAATGCCACACATGCCCAGGTGTTGGGACACCTCCAAGGCCCACCACAAGCTTATTATGGGCAACATCAATATTAAGACCTTTTTGACATGGATCTGCTCCACATCTTTCCTCTACATCCCCACTCTATTTACCTGTCTGGTGAGAGCTACCAAGATTGGGTTTATATGGCTTTGCTGGTTTGTTTTGGAATTTGTCCATATAGCTCATTAGAGTGCTCACATACCCCACTAGCCAATGGCTGAGCTTAAGCCTCACTAAAGCGGCCGCTCAAGCTCCCACACTGTAGGATTGGGCCTAATCAAATGCTGGCTGGCTCATCATGTTTGTTGGCAATATTGTGGGACATTCTTGGCTGGGAAACAACTACATTTGCCCATGGCAAAGATTGGACTGGACTGGCATTAGGACTGGGGGTCATTGGTTGGGTGGCCACCGAACTTACAGGTGTGGATGTGACATAGGTATGGCTGGTTTCCACCTGTGCCGGTGGCAAATGTGGCCGAGCAGGAGAGGGTGTGTATGTGGGCCTATGTATTTCTGCCCGACTACTCCCCTGGAAATTGTTGCTCCCTATGGATCTTGATGTTGGTGGGCGGGGAAACTTCGGCCTGGAGTCAGTTACTTTAGAACTCCTGGATGTGGCCAATTGCTAGGGACCAGGAGTCTGCCCCAATTTATAGTTATGTTTTACAATGTATGTACATTTTGAGTCTGCGAGTGCCCGTCAACTAAAAATTCACATATTTCAATAAAATATATCGAATGTGACTTTAGCTGTTCTTGCCTAATTTGATGCATTAATGTTTGGGTTGTTTGGATATTAATGAAGGTTTTGAAGGACAAACATGAGAAAAAAAAATGCATGAGGCACAAATCAAGTGTAAAATTTTTTGTGATTTACCCATTTCTATTTTTGGGGGGGAAAAGAAAAAGTCCCTTCACAAAGTCAAATCATATTCAAAACACACAACAACATAAACAAACAAACAAAACAAATGTTACGAAAAATAGGATGAAATCAAATGTGCCCGCACTGATTGGCCAGAGGCACTAGGGGTGCCATCATAAAGGTCATCTGCCTCCTTGCTGGGTGGAGAGGGGGGCAGATCGACATACAGGGGGACACGCTGCAGGATGGCAAAATTATGAAGCACGCAGCATGGAAGTATGATGTTGATGACCTTGTTGGGGTCACATTGCAGTGCCCCTCCTGTATGGTCCGAACATCGGAATCTGGTCTTCAGGAGTCCAAAGGCCCTTTCCACTACGGCCCGGGTCTTCTGGTGGGCCCGATTGTACGACTCCTGGGCCTCATTCTGCGGGGGAAAAACGGGCGTCAGGAGGCATCCCCACAGAGAGGGCACCCAGCCTCTGGAACGAGCCGTTCACCAAAAACTGCAGGCAGCCAAGCATCTTGCTTGCCCCTTTCTTGTGGTGCGGGCTAACCATGGCCGCAGCTCCGTATACAATTTATGAAGGGAAACGCGATTAAGTTGGGTCAGCTGGAACAGCTCAATGCCATGCATGCAATCGATATGGATGCGTCACCGGTGCAATCTGGCCTCGGCCATGCTGACACATGCAACATAGTAACATAGTATGTAAGGCTGAATAAAGACTTTAGTCCATCCAGTTCAGCCTGTTTATCTCCTTCCAGTGGTCTAGTACCTGGAAATGTTATTACATGCCAGGAAGGCATCAAGGCCACTTTTGAATGTTTTTACTGTATCCATCATTACTACCTCCTCTGGCAGCGAGTTCCATAGTCTCACTGCTCTTACAGAGAAGAATCCCCTCCTATGTCGGTGGAGAAAGCACCTTTCCTTTAAACTTAGTGGATGCCCTCGGGATATAGTTACAATCCGGGGTATAAATAGATTGTGGGACAGATCTTTGTATTGACTCAGAATATATTTATATATAGTTATTAGATCACCCTTCAATCGTCTTTTTTCTAAACGAAATAAACCCAACTTTGACAATCTTTCAGGGTACTCTAGTCCCCGCACTCCTTTTATTAACTTTGTTGCCCTTCTTTGAATGGGCTCCAGTTCTGATATGTCCTTCTTAACCCTTTAAGTGCCAGCCTTCCTGGAGATTTTGTCACCCTTTGTTGCCAGACCATTTTGCACTATTTTGCGCTCCCCATGTTAAACTGTGATTGTTGAAGGGATTTCCAAGGATTTCCCAGGAAAATGATATATTGTTTTTTACAGCAGAGCCTGGGCTTTAACACGTCTTGTTTGTCATTTTCTAAGTGTATTCTCAATATTTTTGGATGAGATATGTGCAAAAAAAAAAACCCAAAAAACTATTTTTTACAATTTGTAGTGTTTTTTTGTAATAAAAAATGTACGTTTGTCAATAAAATCTTATTGCGCGTGAAACACCAATTTCTCCCGGTTACAGCAATACCACATATGTATAGGTAGACACCCTTTCCTGCCCAGGAGACTCCCCCAAACTGAAACCACGCTTTAGGAGATTTTCAGATAAAATACAACTATGCTACGCGCTAAGCGCACCTTGCAGTTTTTCAAGAAAAACAACCCTTTACATTTGAAATACCCCCGACAAACTATATATTCTCGGGAAGTACACACCTCAGAATTTCTAGGCGTACTAAGCTTGTTGACATGGGTGCAGTTTTCTGGAAGTAATCCCTCAATATATTCTTTGGTTGCACAGGGTTTCCCTAAAAAAAGTATAAAAAAGCAGAATCAAAACCACATTTTCCTAAAAAAAAACTATATGCAAACAAGAAAAAAGAAAATCTGAAAAAGCAACATGCCCCGAACAGAACAATGCCCAGCATGCATAGCTACTGTCAAGTGAAGAATTGCCAAACACACCAAAGTAAAGCATGTGCGTAACGGTAATTTTACTTCAAAATTTCAGCTCTGCAGACAAAGTGCGCACCTTGTGCTTTTTCTACCAAAACAACCCTTTACATTTGGAATATCCCCCATAAACTATATATTCCCTGAAAGTACACATTTTAAGCTTTCTAAGCGTACCCAGCTGTCGTGGGCTCATCTTTCTGGAAGTAATCCCTTGAAGAATTCTTAGGTTGCACAGGGTTTCACAAAAAAATGTATAAAAAAGCAGAATAAAAAACACCTTTTCCTAAAATATCAATATGCAAATAAGAAAAAACAAGCTAAATCTGAAAGCGCAAGGTCCCCCGAGCAGAACAATACCCAACATGCATAGGTACTATTAACCCTTTTAATTGCCAGCCTACTTGAACTTTTGTCACCCTCAGTTGGCCATTTTTCCCCATTTTGCGGCATGTTTAACCGTGATTTTTGTCGGAATTTCTTGGAAAATATATATATATTTTTTGCAGCAGAATTTAGGCTTTAACATTAAATGTCTTGTTTGTAATTTTTCTACTGTTTTTTAAATATTTTTGCGTAAAAAACAAAAAAATAAATAAAATAATATTTTTGAAAAAATTGTCTCCTTTATTTTAAATAAAACATTTTTTTAGTAATAAAAACCATATTGCATGTGATAGCCCCATTTCTCCCTATTACAACGGTACCACATATGTATCGATAGCCCCCCCCATTCTTGCCCAGGAGACCCCCCAAACTGAAAAGAGCATTTACAAATAAAATACTACTATCCACACTATAAACATAAGGGGTTAATTTAAAATGACATAGGGACCCCCTCCCAGGGTACCCCAAATTTTTTTGGGAATTTTTGTCTAAGCCTAACCCTAACCCTTAAAATTAAAAAAAAAATAGTGGGGTCCCCCCGGGAGGGGTGTCCCTATGTCGTTTTCTTTTTAATTTTAATTCTTTAAAATTGTAATTTTTTTTACATTTTTTCTTTTTAATCCCAGGGGGTGGGGGGACCCCATTTTTGGGGGGAATTTTAAGGGTTAGGGTTAGCCTAACCCTAACCCGTAACGTGGACCCACACCCAGGATTTACACTATCCTGGGTTTTGATCCACTTCCGCGGGGGTCTGCGTAAAACCCCTGAGAAAGGTATAAAAAACTCACCTCAGCCCGCTCCTACGGCGCATGCACGAGCGCTAGTCCAATCAGAGCGCTCAGAGTCGCTGTGGTATGCATGGACAGGGGACGGACAACCACAGCGGCTCTGAGCTAACCCTAACCCTTAAAATTAAAAAAAAAATGACGTAGGGTCCCCCCTCCCGGGGGGGGGGGTTACCTCATTTTTTTTTTTTTGAATTTTAAGGGTTAGGGTTAGGCTAACCCTAACCCTTAAAATGTTTAAAAAAATGACGTAGGGTCCCCCCTACCCGTCATAACCAGCCCGGAACCAGCTATTGGGGCTTGTAGGAACAGAGTGGGGGGTTCAGCTTTTGTGGCCCCCCCACCCTGCAGCCTACGAGCCCACATAGCCTATGTGGGCCCGGGCTCTTCTGCCCCCCCTGGGCTTTGGGGAGGCAGGTAATTGGGGGTGCAGGGGTTAATGGCAAGTCACCCCCTAGGGCAGGTGACTTGCCAGACCCCAGCCTTGTGAACTGGTACAGGGGTCTCATGGACCCCTTACCAGTTCACAAAGGGTTAACAGTTATATAAAACACACACAGTAAAAATTATTTTATTAAAAAAAAAAAATTTACTCTTTACTCACCTTCGATCGTCAGCTCCTGTGTCCTTCGCTGATCTGCTGTCAGATGCCGGTGATCGGCAGCCAGAGGGGGAGGGGAGGCAGGAGATCAGAGGATCTTCTCTCACCACCGATCACCGGCATCTGACAGCTGAGAGGCCTGGAGCTGTCAAGACGACGGCCGAGTGACGTAATAAGCTCCGCCCCCAAAAGGGACGGGGCTTCGCGGCAAAATGGCAGCGCCCGTCGGAGGAAGAGGGGAGAGAGCCTGAAGATAGAAAGTTCTGGGGGGGGGGATCGGAGGCCCCCCGGGTGAAGAGGAGGGCCGGCGAGATCGAGCGCACATGGAGGTGAGTAAATGTCATTTTTATTTATTTATTTTTTTACAGGAAAAGCCAGTGTCCGCAAAAACGGGGGGGGGGGCCTACTCCGGGCTCTCCCCTTCCTCCGGAGGAGCCCCGACGGGGGATCGGAGTCCCCCAAGGTGAAGAGGAGACCCGGCCGGTTCAAATGAGGGGTCAGGTAAGTGTTTTTTTTTTAGTTTTTGCAGGCGCTAGCAGGGGGCAAAGCCAGGCAGGTAAATTTTACGTGGCTGACGTTTAACGGTTGGAGAGGCAGCCACGTAAAATGTACGTGGCTGGCAATAGAAGGGTTAAAGGGTTAAGCACAGGTGCCCAGAACTGTACACAGTACTCCATATGGGGTCTGACCAGTGACTTGTACAGGGGTAAAATTATGCTCTGGTCATGAGCACCTATGCCCCCCTGATGCACCCCATGATCCTATTTGCTTTGGCAGCTGCTGCCTGGCATTGATTACTACAGTTGAGCTCATTGTCAACTAAAACCCCTAGGTCCTTTTCCATTGTTGTTTTACCAAGTGTTTCTTTATTTAGTGTGTAATCATGACACAGATTCCTTACCATGTGCATAACCTTACATTTATCTGTGTTAAACTTAATTTGCCATTTAACTGCCCAATTTATCTAAATCTGTTTGTAGCTGCCTAATCTTATAGATTCCCGGGCCGATCACCTCAGGGTGTTGGTCCACTTTAAGCCAATTTCCCACCCATCTGCACACGTTTTCCCCCAGTCCAAGAATTCTCATCCTTTGTTCCAGCCTTTTATGTGGCACAGTATCAAATGCTTTAGAAAAGTCAAGATATATGATATCCAATGACTCCCCCTGATCCAATCTTGAACTTACCTCCTCATAAAAGCTGATTAGGTTTGTCTGGCAGGAGCAATTCCTCATAAATCCATGCTGATAAGGAGTAATAAGGTCATTTTTCCCCAAGGTGCTCCAGGATAGTATTTATAGGGCGGAGGGCTCTTGGCAATCAGGTCTCAGAATCAGGCGCAAGCCCATCCCAATAATGTAACTTATCTGACCTAACGCAAATTATCAGATTTAAACCCGAAAAAGGTTCTGAACTAACGCAAATTATCAGATTTCGTTTCGTCCATCAAAAGCGCATATACGCATTAGCGGGAACGAACATACGCATGGAAAAGGTAACGTAAAAACCAAAAAACATGCCAAACAGACACAAAAACATACACAGACACATGCAAAAGTCCAGACGTATCTGTCTCTGAATCAACCCTAATGACCCGAAACATACAACCCATCAAAGCATAGTCATGTCTTAGAATGGCCCTGTCAAAGTCCAGGCCTTAATCTAATTGAAACTATGTGCCATGCATTAAAAATTGCTGATATAAATACATGGTTTCTTTCTATCTCTTACCACCCTCTCCAATCAGGGGGTGTTCACAATCCAGTAACCCAAGCTGAGCTATTTAGCAAAGAACTAGATATGCAAAGTTGCTAGAAACATACCCCAACAGACATGCGGCCACAACTGCAGATATATTGCAGCTATTTTTCTTTAAACTTTGAAAATACTTATTTTATTGTGTTTCCCTATCACATAAGATCTGAATAAAATACATTAAAATTTGTGGCTGTAATGTTTAAAAATATGGACAAGTTCAAGGAGTATGAATACATTTTCACTGCATCGTAGAAATGTTGAACTGTAGAAGTCCTAGGCTTTTTGTTCTGCAGAAAACAACATTTCCATCAAAACATGATTTAAAAAACATATAAAAGAGGATCATGTCGTATTTAAAGTATTATATGATATGCTTAGTCATATCATATCTAAGTTCTTTTGAAAATGTTTAATACAGGTAATAAACCGCTGTGTTATTGCTATATGTGAGCTAAATGAGAAGATTTCCTTTGGCTAAAAACAGAAAGGTCTAAGAATTTTTGCAAAGCACCATATAATGGATAACAATCTATATTGACCACTAATAAATGAACACATCTCGCCTTTTGTAGATGTTTTAGTATCCAGTATAATTCTATTTATTTACTTGGAAACTCAGTGGTATTGTCTCAGTGTGGCTGTTAACTTACTGGTGTGTACTTGGAAACAAAACAGTCCAATCAATAAACTTTATTTAACAGGAAAACTTGCATGAGCTCTGAGGATTGCCTCAGTCACCAAACAATCAAAGTTAGTTAAAAGCATTACAAAGCAGATACCTTATTTATTACAGATACTCCCTTTACAGTTCTGTTAATTGAGTTTTCTAACCAGCTTTCTGCCTGTAATTATACAACAGATCTAATACCAACCCAATACTTAAAAGACAAGAACTTACTGTACATCTCAAGCTATTCGCTCTTTGGAACTAAAATTCTTTCTCTTGCTCTCTCTTTCCTTTCTCTCTCTCACTCTTTGTCCTTCAAAAGGGCCTACTAGTGAAGTAAGGGCGTGTTTTCTGCAGCATGGCCAACATGACTACAGGTGGCCTGTGTAGTTTGTGCGGTGGACATGAACAATGTCACAGTGCACAGATTGCCAGTGGTCATGTGGGGACACAGATTGGCAGTGGTCCAGTAGCAAATGATGGAAGTAGGTAAGTATCAAGGTGGGTTCGTGTTTCTGGTATGTGGAGCGGGACATCCTGTCTTGTTCTAAAAAATAACACATCTAAATACAGATTCAGTGAAATCAAATCACTTGGTTGATTTGACACCTGTTTCAAGAACCTGGCTTTATGGTTAATACACAGCATCAAATTGTGTAGGAATAAAATTCCAGAACTTCCAACTCTTTCCCAAGGTAGTATTTCTGTCTCCATTTCAAATGACTGACCAATGTGGTGCACCAGGATGGTAACTGGCATAATAAAATAACCTGAGGATTTGGCTGTGCACAGCTGTGCTGACACAAGACAGACAGAAGTATAGTATATGGTAACAATTGATAAATGCTAAATTAGGGGATCATCTTTTGTGATATAGATATGTATATTCTTAGCTTTGCTCATGGCTAGTTATGCATGGCGACACAAGATGACAAGCTTTTTTTGTGACCCTCTGGTATCTGGCATTCTATTGTAATTCTATGGAAGTCAACCGGTAGTTTTAAAGGAATTTGTTACTATATCCCTATACTAGAGATGAGCACATTTTTGAAAAATTTGATTTGCTCAATTCTCAAAATTTTGCGAAAAAATGTTTTTCGGTCTGAATTTACCCACAGTGAATTGCTATTAAAACAGCTGTTTCTGGCCTACCGAGAGCCTCAAAGACACGCTGGAGTTGGCAGCAGCATGAGGAGCCAAACATATTGCCTGAATGACACACTCTGGAGTTAGCAGCAGCATGAGGAGCCTATATATATCGCCTGAAGGACACACCCTGGAGTTGACTGCAGCATTGGGAGCCCATATACACCTAAAAGACACACCCTGGAGTTGGCAGTAGCATAGGGAGCCCATATATTGCATAAAAGACACACCCTGGAGTTGGCTGCAGCATGAGGAGACCATATATTAAGACCATATACTGAAAGACAAACTGGAGTTGGCAGCAGCATGAGGAGACCATATATCACCTGAAAGACACACCTTGGAGTTGGCAGCAGCATGAGGAGCCCATATATCACCTATATGACCCAGCCTGGAGTTGGCAGGAGCATGAGAAGGCTATATTTTGTGTGAAAGACACACTGGAGTTGGCTGCAGCATGAGGAGCCCATATATTAAGACCATATACTGAAAGACAAACTGGAGTTGGCAGCAGCATGAGGAGACCATATATCACCTGAAAGACACATCCTGGAGTTGGCAGCAGCATGAGGAGCACATATATCACCTATATGACCCAGCCTGGAGTTGGCAGCAGCATGAGAAGGCTATATTTTGTGTGAAAGACACACTGGAGTTGGCAGCCGCATGAGGAGCCCATATATTGCCTGAAACACACACCCTGGAGTTGGCAACAGCATGAGGAGCACATATGTTGCTTGAAGGAAACCCCCTGCAGTAGGCAGCAGCGTGAGGAGCCCCTATATTTCCTAAATTGACCCACCCTGGAGTTGGCAACAGCATAAGAAGGCTATATTTTGCATGAAAGACACACTGGAGTTGGCCGCAGTATGAGGAGCCCATATATTGCCTAAAAGAAACATCCTGGAGTTGTGTGTAGCATAAGGAGCCCATATATTGCCTGAAAGACACACCCTGGAGTTGGCAGCAGCATGAGGAAAACATATATTGCCTAAAAGACACACCCTGGAGTTGGCAGCAGCATGAGGAGACCATATATTAAGACCAAATACTGAAAGACACAATGCAGTTAGCAGCAGCATGAGGAGCCCATATATATCACCTGGAAGACAAAACCTGGAGTTGGGAGCAGCATGAGGAGCCCATATATTGCCTGAAAAACACACTGGAGTTGGCAGCAGCAGGAGAAGCCCATATGTTGCCTGAAAGACACTCTGGAGTTGGCAGCAGCATGAGGAGACCATATATTGCCTAAAAGACACACGCTGGAGTTGGCAGCAGCATGAGGAGGCCATATTTTATGTGAAAGACACACTGGAGTTGGCAGCAGCATAAAAAGCCCATATATCACCTGAAAGACACACCCTAGAGTTGGCAGCAGCATGAGGAGCCCATATATATTGCCTGAAAGACACACCCTGGAGTTGGCAGCAGCATGAGGAGCCCAAATATTGCCTGAAAGACACATTGGAGTTGGTAGCAGCATGTGGAGACCATTTGTCACCTGAAAGACACACCCTGGAGTTGGTAGTAGGATGAGGAGCCCATATATTGCCTGAAAGACACACCCTGGAGTGGGCCGCTGCATGAGGAGACCATTTATTGCCTGAAAGACACACTGGAGTTGGCAGCAGCATGAGGAGACAATATATTTCCTGAAAGACACACCCTGGAGTTGGCAGCAGCATGAGGAGCCCATATATCACCTGACAGACACACCCTGGAGTTGGCTGCAGCATGAGGAGCCTATAAATTGCCTGAAAGACACACTGGAGTTTGCAGCAGCATGAGGCCCATATATTGCCTAAAAGACACACACTGGAGTTGGAAGCAGCATGAGGAGCCCATATATTGCCCAACAGATACACCCTGGAGTTGGCAGCAGCATGAGGAGCCCATATATATTACCTGAAAGACACACCCTGGAGTTGGCAGCAGCATGAGGAGGCCAAATATTGCCTGAAAGACACATTGGAGTTGGTAGCAGCATGTGGAGACCATTTGTCACCTGAAAGACACACCCTGGAGTTGGTAGTAGGATGAGGAGCCTATATATTGCCTGAAAGACACACCCTGGAGTGGGCCGCTGCATGAGGAGACCATTTATTGCCTGAAAGACACACTGGAGTTGGCAGCAGCATGAGGAGACAATATATTTCCTGAAAGACACACCCTGGAGTTGGCAGCAGCATGAGGAGCCCATATATCACCTGACAGACACACCCTGGAGTTGGCTGCAGCATGAGGAGCCTATAAATTGCCTGAAAGACACACTGGAGTTTGCAGCAGCATGAGGCCCATATATTGCCTAAAAGACACACCCTGGAGTTGGAAGCAGCATGAGGAGCCCATATATTGCCCGACAGATACACAGCAGCAGCATAAGCAGCCCATATATCGCCTGAAAGACACAGCCTGGAGTTGGCAGCAGCATGAGGAGGCCGTATTTTACGTGAAAGACACACTGGAGTTGGCAACAGCATAAGAAGCCTATATATTGCCTGAAAGGCACACCCTAGAGTTGGCAGCATCATGGGGAGTCCATATATATCACCTGAAAGACACACACTGGAGTTGGTAGCAGCATGTGGAGACCATTTATCGCCTGAAAGGCACACCCTGGAGTTAGCAGCAGCATGAGGAGGCCATACTTTATGTGAAAGACACACTGGAGTTGGCAGCAGCATAAGAAGCCCATATATTGCCTGAAAGGCACACCCTAGAGTTGGCAGCATCATGGGGAGCCCATATATTGCCTGAAAGACACACTGGAGATGGTAGCAGCATGTGGAGACCATTTATCACCTGAAAGACACACCCTGGAGTTGGCAGCAGGATGAGGAGCCCATATACTGCCTGAAAGACACACCCTGGAGTTGGCAGCAGCATGTGGAGACCATTTATTGCCTGAAAGACACACTGGAGTTGGCAGCAGCTTGAGGAGACAAAATATTTCCTGAAAGACACAGCCTGGAGTTGGCAGCAGCAGCATGAGGAGCCAATATATCTCCTGACAGACACCCCCTGGAGTTGGCTGCAGCATGAGGAGCTCATATATTGCCTGAAAGACACACCCTGGAGTCGGCAGCAGCATGAGGAACCCATATATCACCTAAATGATCCACCCTGCAGTTGGCAGCAGCATGAGAAGGCCATATTTTGCGTGAAAAACACACTGGAGTTGGCTGCAGTATGAGGAGCCCATATATTGCCTAAAAGATACACTCTGGAGTTGTCAGTATCATAAGGAGCCCATATATTGCCTGAAAGACACATCCTGAAGTTGGCAGCAGCATGAAGAAAACATATATTGCCTAAAAGACACACCCTGGAGTTGGCAGCAGCATGAGGAGACCATATATTAAGACCAAATACTGAAAGACACCATGGAGTTAGCAGCAGCATGAGGAGCCCATATATATCACCTGAAAGACAAAACCTGGGGTTGGCAGCAGCAGGAGAAGCCCATATATTGCCTGAAAGACACACTGGAGTTGGTAGCAGCATGAGGAGCCCATATATCGCCTAAAAGACACACCCTGGAGTTGGCAAAAGCATGAGAAGGCCATATTTTACGTGAAAGACACACTGGAGTTGGAAGCAGCAAAATAAGCCCATATATTGCCTGAAAGACACACCCTAGAGTTTGCAGCAATATGAGGAGCCCATATATATCACCTGAAAAACACACCCTGGAGTTGGCAGCAGCATGAGGAGCCAAATATTGCCTGAAAGACACCCTGGAGTTGGTAGCAGCATTTCGAGACTATTTATCACCTGAAAGACACACCCTAGAGTTGGCAACAGGATGAGGAGCCCATATATTGCCTGAAATACACACCCTGGAGTTGGCAGCAGCATGAGGAGACCATTTATTGCCTAAAAGACACGCTGGAGTTGGCAGCAGCATGAGGAGACAGTAAGTTTCCTGAAAGACACACCCTGGAGTTGGCAGCAGCATAAGGAGCCCATATATCGCCTGATAGACACACCCTGGATTTGGCTGCAGCATGAAGAGCCTATAAATTGACTGAAAGACACACTGGAGTTGGCAGCAGCATAAGAGGCCCATATATTGCCTGAAAGACACACCCTGGAGATGGAAGCAGCATGAGGAGCCCATATATTGCCTGACAGACACACCCTGGAGTTGGCAGCAGCATGAGGAGCCCATATATTGCCTGACAGACACACCCTGGAGTTGGCAGCAGCATAAGAGGGCCATATATTGCCTGAAAGACACACCCTGGAGATGGAAGCAGCATAAGGAGCCCATATATTGCCTGACAGACACACCCTGGAGTTGGCAGCAGCATGAGGAGCCCATATATTGCCTAAAATATACACAGCAGCAGCATAAGCAGCCCATATATTGCCTGAAACACATAGCCGGGAGTTGGCAGCGGCACGAGGAGGCCATATTTTACGTGAAAGACACACTGGAGTTGGCAGCAGCATAAGAAGCCCATATATTGCCTGAAAGACACACCCTAGATTTGACAGCAGCATGAGCAGCCCATATATATCGCCTGAAAGACACATTCTGGAGTTGGCAGCAGCATGAGGAGCCCAAATATCGCCTGAAAGACACACTGGAGTTGGTAGCAGCATGTGGAGACCATTTATCGCCTGAAAGACACATCCTGGAGTTGGCAGCAGCATGAGGAGGCCATATTTTACGTGAAAGACACACTGGAGTTGGCAGCAGCATAAGAAGCCCATATATTGCCTGAAAGACACACCCTAGATTTGACAGCAGCATGAGCAGCCCATATATATCGCCTGAAAGACACATTCTGGAGTTGGCAGCAGTATGAGGAGCCCAAATATTGCCTAAAAGACACACTGGAGTTGGTAGCAGCATGTGGAGACCATTTATCGCCTGAAAGACACACCCCGGAGTTGGCAGCAGCATGAGGAGGCCACAGTTTATGTGAAAGCAGCATAAGAAACCCATATATTGCCTGAAAGACACACTCTAGAGTTGGCAGCAGCACGAGGAGCCCATATATTGCATGAAAGAAACACCCTGGAGTTGGCAGCAGCATGGGGAGCCCATATATTGCCTAAAAGACACACCCTGGAGTTGGCAACAGCATTAAAAAATTTTGGGTACATATATTTTATCCTCAGAATATTATTAAAAGTTACGTTTTACATAATGCATTACCTCAATACTTACTGGAGGTCTGATGTGAAGGAATGTTTGTAACTGGGGAACAGCGCCGTAAATTTGTTTTGCACTATCCATATTTGTGCAGTGTTGTGATGGCACCATGATCATGAAATTATCATCATCATCGCCATCATCACCATGAAATCCTGGCTGATCCATGCCTGATTCATCTTTATAAAGGTGAGTCTCTCCACATTTTTCATGACAGACGAGCTCTCCTTGGGGTTACTATGGTCCCCGTTGCACTAAACACCAGCTCTGATGGCACACTACTGGCCAGGCAGGACAGCTTTCCAGGGCAAACTCTGCTAGTTTCAGCCACAAATCAGGTTTAGCTGCCCAGAAATCCAGCAGATCCTCAAGGTGTGTTGGCATGGTCATGTCAAGGTATGCCACCACCCGCTGGTTCAGGTCCTGCTCCATGTCTACCTTCTGCTCTTCAGTTGCCTCACTATGCGGGTGAAGAGAGCTGGAGTTGGCAGCAGCATGAGGAGCCCATATATTGCCTAAAATATACACAGCAGCAGCATAAGCAGCCCATATATTGCCTGAAACACATTGCCGGGAGTTGGCAGCGGCACGAGGAGCCCATATATCACCTGAAAGTCACACCCTGGAGTTGGCAGCAGCATGAGGAGGCCATATTTTATGTGAAAGACACACTGGAGTTCGCAGCAGCATAAGAAACCCATATATTGCCTGAAAGACACACCCTAGATTTGGCAGCAGCATGAGCAGCCCATATATATCGCCTGAAAGACACACCCTGGAGTTGGCAGCAGCATGAGGAGCCCAAATATTGCCTGAAAGACACACTGGAGTTGGTAGCAGCATGTGGAGACCATTTATCGCCTGAAAGACACACCCCGGAGTTGGCAGCAGCATGAGGAGGCCATAGTTTATGTGAAAGCAGCATAAGAAACCCATATATTGCCTGAAAGACACACTCTAGAGTTGGCAGCAGCACGAGGAGCCCATATATTGCCTGAAAGAAACACCCTGGAGTTGGCAGCAGCATGGGGAGCCCATACATTGCCTAAAAGACACACCCTGGAGTTGGCAACAGCATTAAAAAATTTTGGGTACATATATTTTATCCTCAGAATATTATTAAAAGTTACGTTTTACATAATGCATTACCTCAATACTTACTGGAGGTCTGATGTGAAGGAATGTTTGTAACTGGGGAACAGCGCCGTAAATTTGTTTTGCACTATCCATATTTGTGCAGTGTTGTGATGGCACCATGATCATGAAATTATCATCATCATCGCCATCATCACCATGAAATCCTGGCTGAGCCATGCCTGATTCATCTTTATAAAGGTGAGTCTCTCCACATTTTTCATGACAGACGAGCTCTCCTTGGGGTTACTATGGTCCCCGCTGCACTAAAAACCAGTTCTGATGGCACACTACTGGCCAGGCAGGACAGATTTCCAGGGCAAACTCTGCTAGTTTCAGTCACAAATCAGGTTTAGCTGCCCAGAAATCCAGCAGATCCTCAAGGTGTGTTGGCATGGTCATGTCAAGGTATGCCACCACCTGCTGGTTCAGGTCCTGCTCCATGTCTACCTGCTGCTCTTGAGTTGCCTCACTATGCGGGTGAAGAGAGCTACTCATCGGCGACTGTAGACTTAGGCTGCTGCTGATAGAGCTGGTACTGCTCCTGCCACGCCACCCCTACCCAGCAGCCATGGCAGTGGAAGGTAAGGGCAGAGGGCCCCCCGAGTCAGGCCTGTGAGAGTATGAATGATGGGAGCATCGTTCCATTTGTGCAAGTGACTCAGAGGGACAACCTGCCTCCATCTCCACTGTATACTCTCAGATGCAAACTCTTAGATGCATTTCAATGGGATGCCCTGATTAGGGCAGTGTGCTACAGAAGGCTTTAAAACAAGGTTTTGGTACAAAAGCAAGAGGTGGATATTTTTGGCCAGTTGTGTGCCACAGTTAAATGTGCCACAGCAAGCGTTAAAACAAGGTTTTGGTACAACAGCAAGAGCGCGATATTTTTGGCCAGGTGTTTAGTTTTGTATTGCCTTTAACACCGAATAGGCTTTCAACACCTGGGCATAAAACAAAATGCAAAAACTCTCAGATACACATAAATGGGATGTTCTGGTGAGGGCCAGTTACATAGACTACAGCAGACTTAAAAACAGGGATTGGTTGCAAGAGGTGGATTTATTTGGGCACGTGTGGCCTTTCACACTAACCGGCCCATATACACTTGAACATAAATCAGAATGCAAAAACAGTCAGATGCGCTTTAATGGGATGCCCTGGTGAGGGCCAGCTACATAGACTACAGCAGACTTGTTGCAAGAGGTGGATTTATTTGGGCAGGCGTGTGGCCTTTCACACTAACTGGCCCATGAACACTTGAACATAAAACAAAATGCAAAAACTGTCAGATGCGCTTAAATGGGATACCCTGGTGAGGGCGAGTTAAGTAACATCAACAAATTGGTACACCATTTACATGTATACACAGGTTACACTTCATAGGGCACAATACACTTTTAGTGCTCTGCTCACTGGCTGGCTACTATTAGCTTTTGTGAAGAAAAAAAATTAAAGCTTTGGAATTGTGGACAGACACCACTGCTGTTTCCCAAGCCCTCTACCTTCCCTGTCACTGCTTCTATGCTAGATTTCTGACACGTGAATTGTTTCTGCTACACACACTGCCCCTGTGCAGAATCTCTTTCCATTTATACTGTAAACTGTCACTCTGTCTCTCCCTGTCTTTTTTTCTCACTGTCTTTTTCTCTTCATGTCTCTCACTCACTCTGTCCCGCTCTCGCCGCAATACACCGCTATAGTGAATGCCCACAAGATGGCCGCCGCTTATATAGGACTGCGACATCATCGGGGTGCCTGGCTGCTGATAGGCTGCATGTGATGCCTATCCAGGATTCCTTGTCCCATGGGACATGTCTTGACATGTGGATTCACCATTTTAGATGGCCTGGACCACATCCATTTTGAATCGATTTTTTTCTGAAATTCGTAACAATTTTGTATTCGTCACATTCGATTTGCTCATCCCTACCCGATATTGCGCTGAGTAGATGTCATTCAGAATTCAAAGCAGTAAACTCAAATCATATTGGTAAATAACCAGGTTTCCTTATGATTCGGAGTATTTGTATATGTATAGCCAGCTGACTAATGTAATTTAAATATGAACTAATAAAGGACAGCAAAAATCCAATATCCACAGAAAAGTAAGGGGGTTCTACAAATGGCAACAAATACCAGGAGGTTTAGTGAAAAAAAATATTAAATATTTCCAAAAGTAAAATACAGCTAAGGCAATGCAATCAATATGCTGTGCTCAGGGAAAAAGAAATTAATTGTTTTTAAAACAAGCCAATGGGTTACCCAGTCCAGAATTAAAAAATTGTGTCAAATCATAGGCACTAACATGACGAGCAAATAAAACTGAGTTCCGCTCTGATAACACATCATCATCTTGTATATTCGCAAATTTTAATGTATGGGGGGGGGGGGGGCAAAGTGCTGGTCCAATTTCATGAAATACATCCAACCCCAAATCTTTCTCATCCTGGTAACAGGTAAGGTGCGGTTTTAGGCACATTAAACAGGAACCTTTCTGATTTAGATTCCCTATAGGCTTCTGTCATTCCCAAATTCTTTTACCTGTAGTAGATTAAGGGTATTTTCTTAAACAATCTTAGAAAATAATGAGGGTCATACTTAAGACTCAAGATTTTCAAGTTTTTTTATTTTTTTTTACTATGCGTGGACATGCTAATTCAGAAAGTCAAACTTTAGTGCAAACTCCGATGTATGTTCAAACTGGGGTTCACACTGTGACATGCTATCATTATTATTAAAATAGGGTCTGCACCCAGTTTTTACAGGTCCATACTTTTACTTCTTATATTTATTCTTATATTTATTTATTTCACAACTGGCGCATGTTAAAATGCTAGCATACCGATTGTGCCAGAGATTTTTTTCAAGAGGAGGACAACATTGCAAAAGGCCAAAATTGCTTTTCTCAGTTTAGCAGTGAGAGGCAGAATTTCACATCGCAGTGCTCACAATTTGAGCCGAAGTGCGATTTACCATACATTGTTGGTAGTTCATTAGTCGGTTAACATTGTGGCCCGCAATAAATGTGTAAAATGCTGTCTTTTGCCGTGGTGTGGATTCAGGTGCACACTGCAGCTCACAATTCAATGCAAGTTGCTGTAGGAGTGAGATGCATGTAGTGTAGCTTTTTGTGGATGGCAGGATGAACCATGTGAACCTTTTATTTTTAAGGTGCATGTAAGTAGGCTAAAGTTAACCGCAATCTGCACAAACGTGTGAGCTGTGTATTCCTTTGTGGGCCACAACCTGAGCCATGTTAACCTTTTATTTTTAGGGTGTAATTACTGTAGGTGTACTAAATTGAACTTCAGCCTGGACCGAGATGTGAACCTTGTCATTTTCTGTGGTCCACAGTCTGCTCTGTGTTGTGCACAAGCCCTTTTTTTAGTTTGCTCTTGGAAATAGGACAACATGGTCAATATATGTAATATATGTGAATATGAACCTGAAACCCAAAGAGGGGCAGAAATAAAACTTTCAGACGTTCTTGGTCTGGTCTGCTTTCTTTAGCATGAACCCAATGGTTGCACAAAACTCTAATTCAAAATAGTCTTCTTGTACATTCTGTATATTTGCACTATACAACAAAACGCAACCATAGTGCCGAATTCTTTAGATAATAATATCAGAATTGCAATATGGATATGTCAGCTGATTGTTCTTGAAGTAGCTTTATTTTGAAAAAAGTGTCCAGAAATAAATACACAAAAATATTCTAGATAGCAAAGAGGGGCAGAAATAAAACTTTCAGACATTCTTGGTCTGGTCTGCTTTCTTGTATGACAAAAGTGGTGCACCGCCCGTAAATTATAATATTTGTGCTACACTGCAAAGAATAAATATCCAAACAAAAAAAGATAGGCTCATGGGACAAAGCCCAGAAACCCAAACAGCAGGAGCACCAATAAAATTTACTAAGAATAAGCTATCTTTTATTAAGAATTACATAGATCCAAACAAAGACATAACACACAAGACACAATACAAATACATTAAAATACTGTATATCCCCCAAAATTCATCCAGTGCTGCACACACAGCAATTAGTATCTGGGTAACTCCTAAAGTATAAATACGTGTAAAAAACTAAGGATTATTAATTTTGTGCCGGCACAAAAACCCCCACCTCCTCTGCCCCACAACAAGGGGGAAGAAAAAAAGAAGAGGAGGAGGGAGAACCTTTAACTAGCTAATAAGATATGGTAAAGTGACAGTGCATAATAAACATGATTATTAATAACAATCAAGCAACAAGAATCAATAAAACTAACAAGTACTTATACTACTGTGTAAACAAAATCTATAACCAACGTAAATATCATACATATAATATAAACCGCAGTGAAAAATGAAATATAAAATATAAAAATATAAACAGTGTGATTGAATTAAATTACAGTGTTTTAAAGCAGTACCCAGGAATCTAGGGAGTGCTTTAAAACAGTGCTGAGAACCAAGTGTTCAGTGATATTGGTCATGGACACACATACCCATTGCAAGGGAACATCTCAAATTCTGAATACACAAAATAAACAGGGCATAGAAAAAGAAAAAATATACTCAGCCAAGCAACAAAGTGTATCACGTAAAGTGAGGAGTGGGGGATAACCAGCAGGGACACCTTCGAACGCGGCCGCCCGTGCCGCTTCGCTGGGTGAAGAAAACAAACTAAAAAGTACCAACTTAAATACCTGAAACACAAGGGAACGGTTCGCGCCATCTAACAGGTGCTGGTGGAACGCATTTGCGTCCCAGCACTGTCCGGCGCGGCGGAAATGACTTCAGTTGTCACCGGAAATGACAGCTGTGAATGACTGGTCTATTAACTAGAGATGTCAATCTTTAACCCGGGGGGGTGGATCCATTATGTGACGGGCCAGAATGAGCCTGAGATCTATCTGTCACACACGGCTACCCATAATGATTATGTATGGACCATGTTAAATATGGGAAACGAGCATATTATGCCACAACAAAACACTCCACCCAGGCACCAAGCACACCCGCCGATCCCGCGGCCCCCCACCCGGCCAGGCGCAACAAAAGTTGCACTCAGCCCAGGCGCGAGCGCTCGCGAGTGGGCGCACAGGGCGCCCCTCACTACCGGGCGCCACCCATATATCCGCTTTAAACCAATACCCATGAGCAGGTAGAATAAAAGCAACATGTCTGGATTCATATCAATCTATAGAAATATATCACAAATGTAAACAACTTATTAAGAGAAATGCTTTTACATGTAATGATGATTCAACCTTGTAGACCTAACTCAAACAGATTATTTCCTATTAACCAACACTTATCCTATGTCATCCATACGGCAAATAGTAACCGTACATATGTGAACACCATTAACCAAGAAAAGAAAAAAGAAAAAAGAAGAGGGAAGGGGGGGGGGGGGGAGGGGGGAGGGGGGGGGGAGGGAAAGAGGGCAGGGGGAAGGGGGGGTAAAACAATATTAGTGCTCATAACTATTGCCAATTTTTAAAAGGCTCATTAAATCTTTTCCAGACATAAGCATAGACCGCCATACAGAGTCAGATCTAGCGTGAGCAAAAGTGTAGGCAATAATTATTGCTTAGATAGGGTCTTCTATATTCATCTTCAGGTAATGACCTATCAAAGATTCCCCTAAGGATTCAATATGTCGCTGAAAGAGGAGACTTGGTCGGGGGTTTCTTCTGGACTTGACAACCCATTATCACTAGGAACCTTTCACTCCGTGTTAATAGCAGATCCTCGCCAGCAATGACGGGAATAATGTGCAAAAAACCTATGTGAGAATAAACAAAGTTAAATGAGATGATAATAAGATCAAAATGCATGCAACCACAACACAATACCCAAACCCTATGCAACAAAAACTGCATAATAAAACCCATACCAAACCAAACCACATAACATAACACCCCCCATGTGCATCCGCCACTACACGTGTGTGTATAGCCTTAAATAAAGACTAGTACCACACACTTAGAGAAGCGATCGCACATGGATATCCAACTGTGTTACACTCACAGGAAATCTGTGAGTAAAATTAAGTACCCTGCTTCCTAACCCAACTCACAATATCAGGGTAAACTAGAAAAAACCCCCCCCAAATAACATTCATTGTGCACCAATGAGTAGAAACAGTCCCGGACACTGCCAAAAGAAGATATTTCACAACAACCCCTATTATCTACATCTTCCACACTAACCTAACCCCACAGAAAAGGGGGGGAAAGTTGGAAGTGCAGTATCCCCTCTCCTACCGCAAATATTTTATCCCAAAAACGGGGTAAAGGCCCAATCTTCATTCAGGCCTTTAGGGCTCCGAGTATCAAGTAAGAAAACCCATCTCAACTCCCTCTGTTGGAGGCGGCGTTTTAGATCCCCCCCACGTGGGCCTATGGATACCTTCTCTATGCCCACAACCTTCAGAGTCTTGGGATCCCCCCCATGTTTTTCTAGAAAATGTGCTGCCACGGGGGAAATATTCTTACCCAAATCCTTATCCCGGCTGGCCAGCCGGATATTGGACATGTGGGCTTGGATCCGAGTCTTCAGTGCATTTTGTGTCTCTCCTACGTAAGCGCGTGGACACCCACACCACAACAGGTAAATTACGGATCTCGTCCTGCAATTGATAAAAGAATTGATCTTAAAATGCTTACCAGTCTGTAAATTAGAGAAGTTTTGTGTTTTATCTACATGGGCACAGATAGAGCAATTCCCACAAGGAGCACAACCCGGACTATTGGTCTTTTGTAACCAAGTTCCAGAAGATGAAAAATGGCTCTTGCAGAGATAATCCTTCAAATTAGGGGCTCGACGAGCCGTGAACTGAGCCCTATGGCCCACTATTTCCGCTACTGCTGGATCTGTGGATAATATGTGCCAGTGTCTGGAAAAGATGTTCTGCACTTCCCTCCATTGTTTGTTATAATCCGTAATAAAACGTATATTTCCCATTTGTTTCCTAGTGCCTTCATTCTGTCGAGGGCGGTATCGTAACAGTTCTGTCCTGTCTAACTGTTTGGCCCTGGAGTATGCCTGTTTGACAATCTTCTTAGGGTATCCTCGAGACAAAAATCTCTGAGTCAAATCCAGTGCCTCTTTTTCAAAGTCTGCAGGATTCGTACAGTTCCTCCGAACACGGAGAAACTGTCCATACGGGATCCCTCTTTTCAGGTGTGGGATATGTGCACTATCATATCTCAACAGGCTGTTGACAGCCGTGGGTTTCCTATACAGACTGGTATCCACTCTACCATCCTTGTTTAAGGACAGTCTAACATCCAAAAATGTCACCTCTGTTGTCGACATAGTCCAGGTAAGAGTAATATTTAGTTCATTCTCATTTAGTCGGGACAAAAATTCTTGGCAGGACGATTCCGTACCTTGCCAGAATATCAAGATGTCATCAATGTAACGGTACCACCCCAATAACTCGGGGTGGCACCGCTCCAAATCTGCAGAGAACACTATACACTCTTCCCACCAACCCAAAAAGAGATTAGCTATTGAGGGGGCACATTTGGCCCCCATAGCCACCCCTGAAATTTGTTGATAATATTGGCCATTGAATGTGAAATAGTTGTGGGTCAATATGTATTTCAAAAGGGCCAAGAGAAATCCATGTAAATCTGCCCTCTCCACTGATTCTTTGTCTAAATAATATTTGACCGCAATCAAGGCCAAGTGGTGGGGTATAATTGTGTACAGGGATTCGACGTCACACGTAACTAACAATGTCCCTGGTGGTAAATGTAAATCTTCCAATTTCTGTAAGAGATTGGTGGTGTCACGCACATAGGATTGAAGACTCAAAACGTGGGCCTGTAAAAACAGATCTAAAAAAGAGCAAGCCGGCTCCATGAGACTATTGATCCCTGAGACAATTGGGCGGCCTGGGGGGGCCCTGAGATCCTTGTGTGTTTTAGGTAACACATAGAAGGTAGGAGTGGCAGGATGAGAGACTGTCAGATATTTGTATTCCTGAGCACTAATGATACCATGTTCATAACCGTGACTCAGGAGAGAGTCCAGTTCAGATTTAAAGGAAACACACGGATTCCTAGTCAGGTGCACATAATTCCGGGTATCCCTTAATTGTCGATTTACCTCTTGTAAATAATCTGATTTTGCCCAGATCACAACATTACCGCCTTTATCGGCTTCCTTTATGATCAATTCATGATTGTCTTTTAAAGACTTTAATGCATCAAACTCAACTTTCGTTAGATTGTTTTTACCATAAAGTTTAGGTAGTTCCAGTATCTCCTTAACAATTGCATTAAAGAAGACCTGAACCGGTGGACAGATATTGAAAGAGGGACAAAACCGTGAAGGATTTTTTAGGCCACTAGAGGTTCTTACCAGACCAGGGTCCAGTGCAATCGTTGGATCTTGCTCTTGGAGGAGCGATTGTAAGTCCAATAGCGCATGTCGATCCTCCTGGCCCAATATCACCGGGTCCATGTCCCTCTGTGTTGTCCCAAAGTGTTTTTTCAAGAGTATTTTTCTGCAAAAAAGATATACATCTTTGATCAGAGAAAACCGATCAGCATTGATGGAAGGGGAAAAAGAGAAACCCTTTGTCAGAACTGACTTCTCTGCTGACGTCAAGACATGGTTGGAAAGATTTATGATTTGTAGTTCATTAGTATTTACTGATGTGCTCTCATCGTGAAGCGTTTGTAACCCCAACGCTCCCTGTTTCTCAGGGCTCTTTGGTCCCCGCCTGCCACCCCTCCTGGTTCGTCCTCGGCCTCGCTGCCCGAGGATAAAAAATGGGCATCACTCCTTGTGCTGTTTTGAGAGGATGAAGTGTGTTCCCTGTTGTGGGACCCCTTGAAATTTCCTCTACCACTACCTCTTCGTGGATTACCCAAATGTTGCCATCTATATGCCCGTTTTTGTGTGAAATCCGATATATCCCGCTGCAATTTACGTCTTTTAGTGTCCATGACCAATCTCTCATGTTTATCCAAATCTGTTGAGAGGGAGGCCAGGAAAGGTCTAACCTGGGTAGTCTGGTCATAGCCCTCTAGTTTGTTTTGTAATTCCTGTAATTTGGCTTTAGTCTGTTGTAGCAATATTTTGTCATGATCAATTAGCATCTGCATGATAATCTGAGATGCTTTAAGAAGGCCCGACTCCCAGGTGTTCCTAAAACTGGCATCTACCTCCCATGCAGGAAAAAGATGAATCCGTAAGCCCCGTGGGCAAATATTTTGAGTAATGTAAGTTTGTAGACTATTGATGTTCCACCACAGGCGTGTATAGTCTTTTTGTGCCTGTCTAATTTGCCGTGTAAGTTGTAAAAATTCATTAGAAACATCTGTAGTTGAGTAGGCCCCTTGGTTTTGAACAAAAGTTTGTAACTGATTGGTCCATAAGGACTCTCTATTGTCAAGGTCAAAAGCCATATTTGCGTGCACTACACTAAATGGAAACCGGCAAGGGGAGGGTTAAACATATAAAACCCCCCTAGCCTTCCAAACCAATTAACATATGACAAAAGTGGTGCACCGCCCGTAAATTATAATATTTGTGCTACACTGCAAAGAATAAATATCCAAACAAAAAAAGATAGGCTCATGGGACAAAGCCCAGAAACCCAAACAGCAGGAGCACCAATAAAATTTACTAAGAATAAGCTATCTTTTATTAAGAATTACATAGATCCAAACAAAGACATAACACACAAGACACAATACAAATACATTAAAATACTGTATATCCCCCAAAATTCATCCAGTGCTGCACACACAGCAATTAGTATCTGGGTAACTCCTAAAGTATAAATACGTGTAAAAAACTAAGGATTATTAATTTTGTGCCGGCACAAAAACCCCCACCTCCTCTGCCCCACAACAAGGGGGAAGAAAAAAAGAAGAGGAGGAGGGAGAACCTTTAACTAGCTAATAAGATATGGTAAAGTGACAGTGCATAATAAACATGATTATTAATAACAATCAAGCAACAAGAATCAATAAAACTAACAAGTACTTATACTACTGTGTAAACAAAATCTATAACCAACGTAAATATCATACATATAATATAAACCGCAGTGAAAAATGAAATATAAAATATAAAAATATAAACAGTGTGATTGAATTAAATTACAGTGTTTTAAAGCAGTACCCAGGAATCTAGGGAGTGCTTTAAAACAGTGCTGAGAACCAAGTGTTCAGTGATATTGGTCATGGACACACATACCCATTGCAAGGGAACATCTCAAATTCTGAATACACAAAATAAACAGGGCATAGAAAAAGAAAAAATATACTCAGCCAAGCAACAAAGTGTATCACGTAAAGTGAGGAGTGGGGGATAACCAGCAGGGACACCTTCGAACGCGGCCGCCCGTGCCGCTTCGCTGGGTGAAGAAAACAAACTAAAAAGTACCAACTTAAATACCTGAAACACAAGGGAACGGTTCGCGCCATCTAACAGGTGCTGGTGGAACGCATTTGCGTCCCAGCACTGTCCGGCGCGGCGGAAATGACTTCAGTTGTCACCGGAAATGACAGCTGTGAATGACTGGTCTATTAACTAGAGATGTCAATCTTTAACCCGGGGGGGTGGATCCATTATGTGACGGGCCAGAATGAGCCTGAGATCTATCTGTCACACACGGCTACCCATAATGATTATGTATGGACCATGTTAAATATGGGAAACGAGCATATTATGCCACAACAAAACACTCCACCCAGGCACCAAGCACACCCGCCGATCCCGCGGCCCCCCACCCGGCCAGGCGCAACAAAAGTTGCACTCAGCCCAGGCGCGAGCGCTCGCGAGTGGGCGCACAGGGCGCCCCTCACTACCGGGCGCCACCCATATATCCGCTTTAAACCAATACCCATGAGCAGGTAGAATAAAAGCAACATGTCTGGATTCATATCAATCTATAGAAATATATCACAAATGTAAACAACTTATTAAGAGAAATGCTTTTACATGTAATGATGATTCAACCTTGTAGACCTAACTCAAACAGATTATTTCCTATTAACCAACACTTATCCTATGTCATCCATACGGCAAATAGTAACCGTACATATGTGAACACCATTAACCAAGAAAAGAAAAAAGAAAAAAGAAGAGGGAAGGGGGGGGGGGGGGGAGGGGGGAGGGGGGGGGGAGGGAAAGAGGGCAGGGGGAAGGGGGGGTAAAACAATATTAGTGCTCATAACTATTGCCAATTTTTAAAAGGCTCATTAAATCTTTTCCAGACATAAGCATAGACCGCCATACAGAGTCAGATCTAGCGTGAGCAAAAGTGTAGGCAATAATTATTGCTTAGATAGGGTCTTCTATATTCATCTTCAGGTAATGACCTATCAAAGATTCCCCTAAGGATTCAATATGTCGCTGAAAGAGGAGACTTGGTCGGGGGTTTCTTCTGGACTTGACAACCCATTATCACTAGGAACCTTTCACTCCGTGTTAATAGCAGATCCTCGCCAGCAATGACGGGAATAATGTGCAAAAAACCCAAATCCTTATCCCGGCTGGCCAGTCTGCTTTCTTGAGCATGAACCCAATCGTTACACAAAACTCTAATTCAAAATAGTGTCTCCTTGTACATTCTGTATATTTTCACTGTACAACAATACACAACTATAGTGCCAAATTCTTTAGATAATAATATCAGAATTGCAATATGGATCTGTCAGCTGAAGGAGCTTTATTTTGAAAAAAGTGTCCAAAAATAAAGCCACATAAATATTCTAGATAGCAAAAGGAGGGGTTACTTATATCACCTATATGAAAAAAAAATCCAACCAGGTTGGGTTATGTCTTTTACTGAAAGCAAGAAGAATCAGGGTTTGAAAGTTTTGAATGCATTATTATGCTTTTACAGGAATTGAAAAAGGAATGGTATGAACCCATTGTTTTTATTCCTAACAGAAAGGGGTACCCACAAGCTTTTTTCAATTTTGGGTAAATAAGTAGCTTGTCCTATTACTATATAGCATGTTTATGTGGATTTTTTTATATATTAAACAAGTTCACGGCAGAGTTTTTTAATAATCTCTGGTAAAGTAAAGTAAACTCGGTCAATAGAATTGCCAAATAAAATTTGAATATGTAACAAAAATTGTCAAGTTGTATACAAAATTGTATTGTACTTGTTTTGAGAGCTAGCCAAATGATTGCATCTGCAATTCTCAGGAAGGCTGTTCGAGAGAATACAATAAAGTAAGAAAAAAAATTCTTCTAATTTTTCAAGATAATCCCCTGCGATAGGTAAAGTTCTGCAGGTGCAGATTTTTTGCAATAGGTTTATAAGGTTTATTTAATACATTTTTAAATAACACTTCCCTATGGGAAGTTCTATGTTGGCTTATGTTTGTGTTTGAATTCCCCATAGAGGCAATATTTTTCCTTGTAATTCCTTGTATTTTGTAGAATAAAAATTTTATTTCATTAGAAAAAATCTTTACTTCATTTGTAGAGTTTCTATAATCCAAACAGAGTCAGCAGGAAATGTTCTTTTAAAGAACAAAACATTTATTTGTACTTGTTCACAGCACAGAGCATACTGTTAAACAGTTTAGCTTTTTGTGCAATACATGAACAGGTCTTGCTGTATAGTTTCTTTACTTTCCATCTCAGACTTTTTTTAAAATTAAGCCAGGCTGGTTCAGAATAAAAAAGGGTTGCCCCCCATATTGTTTTGGTATGCCAGTCAATTGGTTAATGGCTAATGTCGGGGTCAGACTGGAGAGCCTTGGGCCCACCAAAAGAAATCATTCTTTGGGCCCTCCAGAGTAAATAAATATTGGGGTCCACTCTTAAGATAAAACAAAATTATATTGTTTAGTAACTAAATACAAATAAAAAAACAAAAGATACTGTGTTAGTCTTAGACCTCCTGTACTGCCGTATTGGTGACCTGGAGCTCACTGGAAGATTCTGTGGTGCTCTGGTGGGCCAGTCCTACACTCACTATTGTGATTAACCCTTTAAGTGCCAAGCACGTAGATTCTACATGCTCGCTTCCACTCCTTTTTAGTGCCAAGCACGTAGAATCTACGTGCCCGACTTTCCACCCTGCTACAGCAAAAAAACAATTAAAAAAAACACTTACCTGACCCCTTGTTCGATCCGGCTGGGTTTCCTCTTCATCCTGGGGGCCTCCGATCCCCCCATGGGCTCCTCCAGCTGCAGGGGAGTGCCAGGAATAGGGTGCCCCCCCGCTTCAGCAGCGGGCAATTCCTGTTTAAAAAAGGCATTTACTCACCTGCGGCTGAAATCGCTCCTGTAGGCTCTTCTCTTTTTTGTGGGGGCCTTCGATCACCCAAAGGGCTTCTCAGTCTTCAGGAGAGGGCTCAACATGCCCTTTGGGGCGGGACTGATGACGTCATCCGACGGGTGTCATCCTGGCTCCCCGCGGCTCAGCTCTCAGATGCCCTGATGATCACTGGGCAGAGCAGTAGAGGGGTAGGGGAATGCTCTGATTCCCTGCCCCCTTCCTCTAGCCAGCGATCACCGGCATCTGTCATCGGATCAGCAAGGGACACAGGAGCTGACAATCAGAGATGAGTAAAGAAACATTTTTTTTTAATAAATGACGTTTTTTTTTTCACTTTTAATCCTTTGTGAACTGGTAAGGGGTCCAGTTACATTTGTGAACTGGTAAGGGATCTATGAGTCCTCTATACCAGTTCACAAGGCTCTGGGTCTGGCAAGTCACCTGCGGCTAGCGGGTGACTTGCCATTTACCCTGAGCCACCCCATTTCCTGCCTCCCCAAACCCGGGGGGGCAGAAGAGCCTGTGGCCATAGGCTATGCTGGCTTGTAGCCTGCAGGGCCAGGGGCCACTAAAGCTGGCCCCTGTTCTACAAGCCCCCATAGCTGGTCACGTGCTGGTTATGCTGGGTGGGGAGACCTCATGACATTTTTTGGGGATTTTTCTGAGTTTTTAACCCTTAAAATTCCCCCCAACAGATGGGGAAGGGGGACCCCACGCCAATTTTTTTAATCAACCCTTTACGTTGTGGATAGTAGTTGTATTTTATTTGTAAATGTTATAAAGTGATCTTTTCAGTTTGTTGGGTCTTCTGGACAGGAATGGGGGGCTACCGATACATATGTGGTACCGTTGTAATTGGGAGAAATGGAGCTTTCACATGCACTATGGTTTTCTTTAATAAAATAAATGTTTTTTTCAAAATTAATAAGAACATTTGAAAAAAAATATTTTTTTTTACTTAGAAATATTTTTTAAACAGTAGAAAAATTACAAACAAAACATTTCATGTTAAAGCCTAAACTCAATTTTCCTAAAAATTCCTGCAAAAATCCCAGTTAAACATGGAGAAAAATGGGAAAAAATGACCTGTCAACAGAGGGTGACAAAATTTCAAGTAAGTCGGCAATTAAAAGGGTTGAAAGTAGCTATCCCTGTTGCATATTGTTCTGCTCGGGGGACCTTGCACTTTCAGATTTAGCTTATTTTTTCTTGTTTGTATATTGATATTTTAGGAAAAGGTGTTTTTTATTCTGCTTTTTTATACGTTTTTTAGGGAAACCCTGTGCAACCAAAGAATTCTTTGAGGAATTACTACCAGAAAGATGAGCCCACTACAACAAGCTGGGTATGCTTAGAAAGCTTAACATGTGTACTTTCAGGGTATATATGTGGGGGGTATTCCAAATGTAAAGGGTTGTTTTGGCAGAAAAAGCGCAAGGTTTACTGTTTGCATATTGCTTTTTTAGGAAAATGTGGCTTTGATTCTGCTTTTTTATTCTTTTTTTTAGAGAAAACCCTGTGCAACCAAAGAATTCATTGAGGGATTACTTCCAGAAAGCTGCACCAATGTCAACAAGCTTGGTACACCTAGAAAGCTTGAGGTGTGTACTTCCAGAGAATATATAGTTTGTGGGTGGCAAATGTAAAGGGTTGTTTTTCTTGAAAAACTGCAAGGTGCGCATAGTGCATAGCATAGTTGTATTTTATCTGAAAATCGGAAAATCTACTAAAGCGCTGTTTCAGTTTGGAGGAGTCTCCTGGGCAGGAAAGGGTGTCTACCAATACATATGTGGTACCGTTGTAACCTGGAGAAATGGGGCTTTTACACGCAATAAGATTTTATTGACAAACATACATATTTTATTACAAAAAAAACTACAAATTGTAAATTTTAAAAACATTTTTGCACATATTTTACCCAAAATATTGAGAATACACCTAAAAAAAATGTCAAACAAGACATGTTCATGTTAACACCCAGACTCTGCTGAAAAAAAACAATATATAATTTTCCTGGGAAATCCCTGGAAATCCCTTCAAAAATCACAGTTGAACATATGGAGCGCAAAATAGTGCAAAATGGTCTGGAAACAAGGGTGACAAAATCTCCAGCTGGCAGCAAAAGGGTTAAAGTTACATTTTTATATACATATTTTATATGCTACCTTCATATAGTAACAATATTTCCTATACAATCAACACTAACATTTAACTTAATAACAATTTTCCTTACTAAAGTCAAAGTTCACCAGTCGCTACCTCTCAATAACCAGCCACTACCTGCCGCTATCCCTTCTTAAATAAGGGCCCTAGTCTAATAATCAATCGACAGATAATCGAAAAAAAGGCATAAAGGCATATTTGCATAAAGAAAAAACGTAGTAGTCACCCAGAGATGACTTCAGTGAAGTAAAGAAAAGTAGTGTTTATTCTTAGTTCAGAATTCAGCTTACACTTCAGATGTTAACAATTCAGCAGTTGTCAAACACTTCAGCAGGGCCCAACAGTTGCATCACAACTTTCAATAATGCCTTAAAACCCTTAAAGTGCCAAGCCCGTAGATACTACGGGGTTGCTTCTCCGACCGTTAAGTGCCAAGCCCATAGTACCTAAAATAAAGTAAATTAACACTCACCTAACCCCTCGGGCTTCTTCGCGGTGAGGAGGGGGCAAGACATTCCCCCAACGTTCGTGCCACTAGCCCCGCCCCCTTGTGACCGAGGCTTATGACATCACGTCATCCCGCTGCCGGCTCCAGACTGTCAGATGTCAGGTCTGATCACTGGAGGTGGTTGGAGGGTAGGGGATGTGGTCCCCTGCCTCCCCAGCCCCCTCCAGTGATCCAGCCCTGACAGCTGTCAATCGTCGCGGGACACAGGATCGGAGGTGAGTGTTAAAAAATAAATAAATAAATAACATTTTTTTAAATTATGTGTCAGTGTCTTTTTTACATGTAACCCCTTGTGAACTGGTAAGGGGTCCATGAGATCCCTATACCAGTTCACAAGGCTGGGGGCTGGCAAGTCACCTGCAACTAGCGGGTGACTTGCCATTAACCCCCGCACCCCAATTACCTGCCTCCCCAAAGCCCGGGGGGGCAGAAGATCCCGGGTCCTCACAGGATATGTGGGCTTGTAGGCTGCAGGGTGGGGGGCCACAAAAGCTGGCCCCTGCACCCTGTTCCTACAAGCCCCCATAGCTGGTCCCGGGCTGGTAATGCTGGATAAGGGGGACCCTACGTAATTTTTTTCAGGATTTTTAAGGGTTAGGGTTAGCCCTGGGAGGGGGAAACCTATGTCATTTTTTTTTAATTAACCCCTTATGCTCTGTCACCCAGCAGCTATAAAAGGCTTCCAGCAGAAGCCAGAGTGATCAGCATGGGACACAGTGGCCGAGGATAGATGGGAGGTAAGTATAAAAAATATATATATATATATATATATTTTTTTTTTTTTCCATGTGTGTGTGGTGTGTTTTTTTTTTACACTTAACCCTTTGTGAACTGGTAAGGGGTCCATGAGATCCCTATACCAGTTCACAAGGCTGGGGGCTGGCAAGTCACCTTCGGCTAGCGGGTGACTTGCCATTAACCCCCAGCACCCTCAATTACCTGCCTCCCCAAAGCCCAGGGGGGGCAGAAGAGCCCGGGCCCACAGGCAGTATGTGAGCTTGTAGGCTGCAGGGTGGGGGGCCACAAAAGCTGGCCCCTGCATCCTGTTCCTACAAGCCCCTATATCTGGACCCCATGTCATTTTTGGGGGGGGATTTTTAAGACCCCTATGTGACCCCTATGTCATTTTTTTTTTAAATTAACCCCTTATGTTTATAGTGTGAATAGTAGTTGTATTTTATTTGTAAATGTTATAAAGTGCTCTTTTCAGTTTAGGGGGTCTCCTGGGCAGGAAAGGGGGGGCTACCGATACATATGTGGTACGGTTGTAATCAGGAGAATTGGGGCTTTCACATGCAATGTGGTTTTCATTAATTAAACAAATGTTTTATTTAAAATAAAGGAGACAATTGTCTAAAAAATATTATTTTATTTTTTTTTTGTTTTTTTACGCAAAAATATTTAAAAAAACAGTAGAAAAATTACAAACAAGACATTTCATGTTAAAGCCTAAACTGTGCTGCAAAAAAAATATGTATATATTTTTCTGGAAGTTTCGGTAAAAATCACAGTGAAACATGGCGCAAAATGGGGAAAAATGACCTGTCAACAGAGGGTGACAAAATTTAGGCTGGCTGGCAATTAAAAGAGTTAATAGTACCTATGCATGTTGGGTATTGTTCTGCTCAAGGGACCTTGCGCTTTCAGATTTAGCTTGTTTTTTCTTGTTTGCATATTGATATTTTAGGAAAACATGTTTTTTATTCTGCTTTTTTATATTTTTTTTTTAGGGAAATCCTGTGCAACCTAAGAATTCTTTGAGGGATTACTTCCAGAAATGTGAGCCCACTACAAAAAGCTGGGTACACTTAGAAAGCTTAACATATGTACTTTCAGGGAATATATGGTTTATGGGGGATATTCCAAATGTAAAGGGTTGTTTTGGTTGAAAAATTGCTAGATGCGCACTTTGTCTGCAGAGCTGAAATTTTCAAGTAAAATTATCGTTATGCGCATGCTTTACTTTGGGGTGTTTGGCAACTCTTCCCTTGATAGCTATGCATGTTGATTACCGTTCTGTTCGGGGGATGTTGCTTTTTCAGATTTTACTTGTTTTTTCTTGTTTGCATATATTTTTTTTTAGGAAAATGTGGCTTTGATTCTTCTTTTTTCTTCTTTTTTAGGGAAACTCTCTGCAACCAAAGAATTGATTGAGGGATTACTTCCACAAAGCTACAACCACATAAACAAGCCTGATATGCCTAGAAAGCTTGAGGCAAGTACTTCCAGATCGTATTTCAAATGTAAAGGGTTGTTTTTCTGGAAAATCTCCAAGGTGCGCATATCGCAGTTGTATTTTATCTGAAAATCTCCTAAAGCGCTGTTTCAGTTTGGGAAGTCTCCTGGGCAGGAAAGGGTGTCTAACAATACATATGTGATACCGCTGTAACCGGGAGAAATTGGGGTTTCACACGCAATAAGATTTTATTGACAAACTTACATTTTTTATTACAAAAAAACACTACAAATTTATTTTTTTGCACATATTTCACCCAAAAGTATTGAGAATACACTAAAAAAAGGGCAAACAAGAAATTTCATGTTGAAGCTCAGACTCTGCCTAAAGAAACAATATATAATTTTCCTGGAAAATCCCTAGAAATTCTTTCAAAAAAAGTTAAACATATGTAGCGCAAAATAGTGAAAAGTGGTCTGGCAACAAAGGGTGACAAAAATTCTAGGAAGGCTAGCACTTAAAGGGTTAAAGAACTTCTGCCCCACTTTATAGGCATTTAGCACTGTTGGATCTTCAATGAGGTGTTCAGAAACCTTGTTCCATTCGGACCTATCCTTCTGGACTGCCAAAGAAAATACCCCCATCTCTCTCTTGAGCAGGCTATCATTTATGCTGCTGCTTCTGTTGACTATTTTTATTATTAAATAATATCCCCTCAGATGGATTATAAAACCACACACTTCCAGGAAGAGCTCTTCTTAAATGCCATCCCATGTATCCACTGCTAATACCAGGCCTCTCATAGTTCCACCCAGTGATATGTCGCACATGGATTTCTTAAACCCTAATCTTTGTTTAAAAAAATTGTGTGGGGTACCCCGCATCCAAGTATAACCAGCATGGGCACCTGCTATGTGGATTTGTAGTACAGGGTGGACCTGAAGGCTATAAGCCCACATAGCCCTCATGGGACGCAGGCTCTTCTGTCTCCCCTGGGCTTTGAGGAGGTAGGTAATGGGGCCGGGGGGTTGCCACAGGTGACTTCACAAAGGGTTAAATATAGAAAACACATTGTTTAATAGTTGGAGAAGCAACCAGGTGAAATGCAGGGGCTTTGTGTTTAAAGGGTTAAAATAGGAAGTCCAGCTATATAACCACCCCTTGCACATCCAACCCCCTTGTACTAAGCATGATTTGGGCAATAAGATACATTTTTTTTTTTTTTTATTTTCCTCAGATTCTGGTGTGTGGATGATGTGCACAGACGCTGTGAGCTGGAACCTTGAGTGATAGATCAGTCATCTGATCCTTAAAGTGGTGCAGCCAAACTGCTCTGAGGGTGGCTGTCACTCAAGTCCATGGCTGACATGTTGATAACCCTCCACCTGCTGGGATCAGTGACCAGGTTTTTATGTTGTTGCTTGAATTCTGTTCAGCACAGGGTGAGGAAGGGGGTTGTCATATGGCTGAACGTCCTCTTCAATGTCTATGTGACATTCCCTATATCTCAAAATCAGCAGTAATTTCATTTATATACTAAAACTCCCAACTGTCTCTCTTTTTGTTCTGGTAAATCTTAAAATACTATCCAGCTTCTATCTAAATGTAGTGGTGTTTGTTCGAGTGCTGTTACTATGGAAACATTGTTAAAGGGAAATTTCAGTTACCATGGGCTATTTGTGGATAGACACTAACCAAGTAAGTTTCTAATTTTAGTTGCTGTCATTTTTTCACCCATTTTTTTTTTACATTACCATTGCAGTATTTGTAAACACGATTTACCTCATTCATGAAATGCGGAGGACAAAGAGACAGCGAACCCCAACCTGGCACAAAATGTTCTCCAAAACTGAGAGACAAACTGTACATTCCTGTCTGAGACCACATCCTCTGGGATTCCATGAAGTCTGAATATATGGGTCAGAAAATGCTGTGCAAGGTCTTGAGCGGTTGGTAATTTCTTTAACGGGACAAAATGTGCCATCTTACTGAACCGATCTACCACCACTCAGATGACGGTAAACCCTTGGGATAGTGGGAGATCGGTAATGAAGTCCATGTCAAGGTGTGTCCAATGTCGAGAAGGAATGTGCAAGGGCAACAGTGCACCTTCAGGAGAATGTCTAGGGATTTTACTCTGGGCACAAATCTTAAAGGCCCGCACATAATCTTGAGCATCTTTTTTAATAGAAGGCCACCAAACATGATGTGACAACATGCAAATGGTTTTCTTAACTCCAGGATGGCCTATGGTTTTAGAGGCATGAAATTGCTGTAGGATGGCCGAACGATGTGACGCAGGTACAAACTGGACATGAGCCGGTTTACCAGGCGGAGATTCAGACTGAAATTGATTCAGATCGGAGAGGTCCGGCTGAATAACAGCTACCACCATGTGTTGTGGCAGTATGGGCAAATTTTTCCCCTCAGGTAAGTTAGTAGTGGAAAAACTTCGAGACAAAGCATCAACTTTTGCGTTCTTTGACCTCAGTTTGTAAGTAATTGTAAAGTTAAACCGGGAAAAGAACAGGGACCACGAGCTTACTTAGGGGGTTAACCTCTTTGCAGAATGTATTCTAAATTTTTATGGTCTGTGAAGACCGTAACAGGGAACTGGGCCCCTTCTAACCAGTGTCTCCACTCCTGAAAGGCTAGTTTAACCGCCAAGAGCTCCCGATTCCCAATGTCATAATTCCGCTCAGTGGGATTGAATTTTTTCGAGAAATATGCACAAGGGTGAAGTCATTCCGGGGAACCCCTGTACTGCGAGAGAACTGCCCCAACGCCAAGCTCGGAAGCGTCAACTTCGACTATAAAAGCTTGACGACATTCTGGGTGAACTAATACTGGGGCGGAGCTAAAGACCTCCTTTAACTTTCTGAAGGCTTGAATGGATCGTTCCGGCCAGGATGATGGGAAGCCCCCCTTCTTGGTGAGATCTGTGAGAGGTGCTACTAGGGTGGAGAAGTAAAAGTTGGCGAAACCCAGAAATCTTTGTAGCCCCTTTAACCCTTTAAACGCCAGCCACGTAAATTTTACGTGGCTGCTTCTCCAACCGTTAAACGCCAGCCACGTAAAATTTACGTGCCTGGCTTTACCCCCTGCTAGCGCCTGAAAATGTAAAAAAAAACCACTTACCTGGGCCGATCACCCATGGGTGTTGGTCCACTTTAAGTGGACCAACACCCAGGCTGATCGGCCCGGATCAGATCCCTCCCCGCGGGGCATCCGAAATCGGGATGCCCCGCTGTGTGAAACCCCCCAGGACGCCCCGTTCGCCCTACCTTATCCCTGTTCCAACGGTGCATGCGCGGGCCGCATCTCGCGCTTCTCTCAATCAGGGCGCACACACGTGCCGGTCATTTGTGAATGGCCGACGCGGGCGCACTCCCTGTTAGAGGGAAGCGCGAGATGCGGCCGCCAGCGTGCTCAGAGCCGCTGTGGTATGCACGGACAAGGGACGAACAACCACAGCGGCTCTGAGCACTCTGATTGGATGAGCGCTCGCGCATGCGCCGTAGGAGCGGGCTGAGGTGAGTTTTTTTTATACCTTTCTCGGGGGTTTTACGCAGCGGGGCACCCCCGCGGAAGTTGATCAAAACGCAGGATAGTGAAAATCCTGGGTGTTGGTCCACTTTTTAGGCTAACCCTAACCCTTAAAATTCCCCCCAAAAAATGGGGTCCCCCACCCCCTGGGATTAGAAAGAAAAATTTTTAAAAAATTAAAATTTTAAAGAATTAAAATTAAAAAGAAAACGACGTAGGGACCCCCCTCCCGGGGGGGGGCACTATTTTTTTTTTAATTTTAAGGGTTAGGGTTAGCCTGGGAGGGGGGTCCCTGTGTCATTTTCTTTTTAAATTAACCCCTTATGTTTATAGTGTGGATAGTAGTATTTTATTTGTAAATGTTATAAAATGCTCTTTTCAGTTTGGGGGGGTCTCCTGGACAAGAATGGGGGGGCTATCGATACATATGTGGTACCGTTGTAATCGGGAGAAATAGGGCTATCACATGCAATACGGTTTTTATTACTAAAAAAATGTTTTATTTAAAATAAAGGAGACAATTGTTTAAAAAATATTATTTTATTTATTTATTTTTTTTTTTTTTACACAAAAATATTTAAAAAACAGTAGAAAAATTACAAACAAGACATTTAATGTTAAAGCCTAAACTCTGCTGCAAAAAAAAATATATATATATTTTCCAAGAAATTCCGACAAAAATCACGGTTAAACATGGCGCAAAATGGGGAAAAATGACCAACTGAGGGTGACAAAAGTTCAAGTAGGCTGGCAATTAAAAGGGTTAATAGTACCTATGCATGTTGGGTATTGTTCTGCTCGGGGGACCTTGCGCTTTCAGATTTAGCTTGTTTTTTCTTATTTGCATATTGATATTTTAGGAAAAGGTGTTTTTTATACTGTTTTTTTATACATTTTTTTTGTGAAACCCTGTGCAACCTAAGAATTCTTCAAGGGATTACTTCCAGAAAGATGAGCCCACGACAACAAGCTGGGTACGCTTAGAAAGCTTAAAATGTGTACTTTCAGGGAATATATGGTTTATCGGGGATATTCCAAATGTAAAGGCTTGTTTTGGTAGAAAAAGCACAAGGTGCGCACTTTGTCTGCAGAGCTGAAATTTTGAAGTAAAATTACCGTTACGCACATGCTTTACTTTGGTGTGTTTGGCAACTCTTCCATTGACAGTAGCTATGCATGCTGGGTATTGTTCTGTTCGGGGAATGTTGCTTTTTCAGATTTTCAGTTTTTTTCTTGTTTGCATATAGTTTTTTTTAGGAAAATGTGGTTTTGATTCTGCTTTTTTATACTTTTTTTCGGGAAACCCTGTGCAACCAAAGAATATATTGAGGGATTACTTCCAGAAAACTGCACCCATGTCAACAAGCCTGGTACGTCTAGAAAGCTTGAGGTGTGTACTTCCAGAGAATATATAGTTTTTGGGGGGTATTTCAAATGTAAAGGGTTGTTTTTCTTGAAAAATTGCAAGGTGCGCTTAGCGCGTAGCTTAGTTGTATTTTATCTGAAAATCTCCTAAAGCATTGTTTCAGTTTGGGGGAGTCTCCTGGGCAGGGAAGGGTGTCTACCAATACACATGTGGTACCGCTGTAACTGGGAGAAATTGGGGTTTCACGTGCAATAAGATTTTATTGACAAACTTACATTTTTTATTACAAAAAAACACTACAAATTGTAAAAAAAATTTTGGGGGGGTTTTTTTGCACATATTTCATCCAAAAATATTGAGAACACACCTAAAAAATGACAAACAAGACATTTCATGTTAAAGCCCAGAATCTGCTGAAAAAAACAATATATCACTTTCCTGGGAAATCCCTGGAAATCCCTTCAAAAATCACAGTTGAACAAGGGGAGCGCAAAATAGTGCAAAATGGTCTGGCAACAAAGGGTGACAAAATCTCAAGGTAGGCTGGCGGTTAAAGGGTTAAATCTCTAGGTCACTCCCACTCAAGTACAGCTTTGACCTTGGCCTGATCCATAGATAACCCAGTATTAGAAATTATATACCCTAAAAAAGATACCTCAGGAACCTTGAATACACATTTCTTAAGTTTAGCGTATAAGCAATTCTCTCTTTGCAAGATAAGGCGAACATGTTCACAATGTTCCACCAAAGAGGATGAAAAAATCAAAATATCATCGAGGTACACTACTACAAAGCAACCTAAATACTCTCTAAAAATCTCGTTTACAAAGTCCTGGAAGACGGCCGGGGCATTACACAGACCAAAGGGCATCACGAGGTACTCGTAATGCCCATCTTGGGTGTTGAAGGCAGTATTCTATTTATCACCCTGATGGATCCTTATCAAGTTATAGGCCCCCCGTAGATCCAACTTCGTAAAGACTTGGGCCCCAATTATCTGTGTAAATAACCCATCAATCAGAGGAAGGGGGTATTTATTTTGAATGGTTATTTTATTCAAACCCCGGTAATCTATACAGGGGCGGAGCCCCCCATCTTTTTTTTCAACAAAGAAAAAACCCGCCCTAGCCGGGGAAGTGGATGCCCGGATGAACCCCTTCTGTAAATTTTCAGCTATATAATCTTTCATAGCTTTGTTTTCTGCCGGGGTCAAATTATAGATTTTCCCCCTGGGCGGCATAGTCCCCGGAAGAAATTCTATGGGGCAGTCAAAGGACCTATGAGACGGAAGAACATCCGCCGCTTTCTCAGAAAATTCGTAGAGGAAATCATGATAAGGGCCTGGAACCCCATCGGGAATCAGCTGTGTGGCACGCACCGAGACTTCCAAACAGTACTGGAAACATGGCGGGCCCCATTTAGTAATCTGCCTCCCAGTCCAGTCAATCTGAGGGTTATGCTTTTTTAGCCAAGGTAACCCGAGTACTAATGGAGTTAAGGGCATTTTTAAGACAAAAAAGCAAATCCATTCAGAATGTCCTGCTCCCACTCTCAGAAACACTGGTGGGGTCTTAAAGTGTATGAGGCCCCCCGCAATAGGTGTGTCATCAATGGCTGAAACCCGGATAACCTTAGACAGAGGTTGGAGCGGAATCTTCAAACTTCGAGCTAGCTTGAAGTCAAGAAAATTCCCTGCAGCCCCACAATCAAGAAGACCCTCCAAATTTTTAAATTCGAGATCCACTTTAATCTGGACTGGGGCCGTAAATTGGGAATAGATTTGAGGAAATACCTTGCAGCCTAGGTGGGTTCCCTCGACCCCACCTAGGCTCTGGAGTTTTCCGGCTGTTTCTTGGGGCAGACTCTGACCAGGTGACCGGTCCCCCCACAGTAGAGACAACCGACAACCGCCTTCCGACAACCGCCGTCGCCCCTCAGCCTCAGAAAGCTTGGTAGCTCCCAGCTGCATAGGTTCCTCGACAGGTAAAGGGGCTGGAGCTCCAGCTTTCCAGATGGTATCGGGATGCGCCCCTCTTTCAAGGCGTCTCTCCCGTAAACGTCGGTCAATTCAGATAGCGAGTTGCATGGTTTCTTTAAGAGACTGAGGTACAGGGTGATTCACAAAAATGTCCTTAATGGCGTCAGATAGGCCCAACCGGAATTGACCACACAGGGCAGGATCATTCCACCGAGTGGAGGAGCCGGAGGAGTATGGGCGGAGTTGAAAATAAAGTTTGCAGGCATCCCGAAAATTGGAAAACTTGCTTCTATCCCCAGAGAACTTATCGGGCAGTGGGACCTTGGGTTCCACAGGACGGACGGCCGGTGCCCCCAGAGGGACAGGGTTGATAGGAGTCTCCTGGGCCGCCACTCGATGAGCCAGGAGCTCAACGCCCGCAGTCAAGGCCTGCACCTGCTCCAATATTTGGTCCATAGTTATGGCCCGTTATACTGTCAGGGACCGCTGGACACCCATTTCTCGTGAGCCAACAATCCCCAATCTCCACCACCTCTTGTGCCTATAGACAAGCCCCCGCTTGCTGGAGACACGGGTTATGCCTCTCCAGACTCGGTTGCCCCCAGGACTTACTGGAGCAAAGATTGCTGGCTTAGGATAAAGACGGATGAACTGCGGGGTATCCCAAAACAGGAGTTCCTGCACAAGAGTCCGTAAACGTCAAAACCAAGGGGCTGGCAAGGGTCAAGACCGGGTGATCACAGAAGTCAAACAGGCAGAAGGTCGGTTCAGGCAGCGAGCAGGAGTAGTCAAGGACGAAGCCGGATCAAAAACACTAAGACGAGATTCAGAAGCACACCCAAGCTAGTAAATGGCTATAACGGGCACTGGTGGTCCGGGCAGGAAAATATTTAAATGGTGGCTGGCCAATGGGAAGTATAAAGAAATGGGAATCCAACCTAGAAACAGAAATAGGACAAAGAGAAAAAAAAACAGATATCCTGGGCTGTTAATAACATAAAATATATCTTCCAATACTACTACACCTCTGACTATAACAACAGCTTTGAAGACTATGAATGTTGGTGGTGTAAGAAATCTCAAGCAACAGTTAAACACCTATGGTGGGAGTGCAGAAATGTAAAAGCCATTTGGCATATCACCAACATAATGATACAAGAAATCATAAAAACTGTCAGAGATATTACTATCAAAGAGGTCCTTTTAACTCCAGTCAATGTATGTATGTGCAAGTGAGTATGAGTGTCAGTCTACACGCGCATATGTATGCACATGTATAGGGGAGGCCGATTCAGTAATAGCGCCAGGTAGCGACAGATGAGCGCCAGTAGCGTGATTTTCACAGCGCCCGCTAGTATTCGCTGTGCTTGGCCGTTGTTGGCTTGTTGACAGCGACTCAGTCGGTGTGCGGTAATGTTGAATACGGGGTTAGGAGTCGCTGTTGCACAGGTTCCGCCCTGTATGGGTGCGCCTGACAGCGAATGGCCAGAGCAAACGGCTCCCAGCATATTCATTAACAAATCACGCTCAAAAAATTCTCGCGCTGTGAAATGTTTGTTTAAACCCCAGAGTGCTGGCGGCGATGGCTTAAAAGTAGTTTTTAACCCCCAAACATCCATATTTTTTGATTAAAAAATTAAACAAGTTTTTCTAAACATTTTGTAATATGAATACATTAATATCAGACCTGTAATATCAATTCTGCACAAATGTTTTTTTTTTTTTTTACCTTAAAAAAAAATATAACATTGCCGTAGTGGTCACAGAATTTTTAACAGTTAAAAAAAACAAAAAAAACAATCATATCAATTATTTATGAATATTTAAAGATTGCTCCATTGAAATGCATTGGAGAGCGCCAGGTAGTGAGAGGTCATACCTGGCGCTGTGATGGGATTAGCAGCGGCGCTGTTCGTTGCAGTCCGCTACATGATGAATCCCGCGCTAGGTGACGCTCTCGCCGGCGCTAGCCTCATTTAGCGTGATAAATGCGTGATTGTGTCCGCCGCCTGGCGTTCTGGAGTCGGTAGCTGCCGATAGCTGGCGCTACCTGGCGCTAGTGAGACACTACCTGGCGCTATCCCTTGATAAATAAGGCCGTAAGTGAGTGTACAACATCCAGCAGGCAAAATTACAAATGATGATGCAAACAAAAAAGCATTATCACCACAATAGAGCACCATGATGAAGCACAGATGCTGATGCTGAGCAAACAAATTGCTGACAATTTGTAAAAAAAAAAAAAATAATTAGCAATGGATCACTTTTACCTTTGTGAAATTACTTGCAGTCTTAATCTTTACCTAGACAATCTTAGCTAGCAAAGCACTAAATAAAACAAGCCACGCTAATACTTTTACAAGATGTAATGTTTGGGTTAATTATGTGGAACTGAGCATTCAAAGCAACACACATTTGCTAAGAATTCTATGGTGCTTTTTGTTTGCTTTATTTCTGTATTTAAAAAATAATGAAAATGTAAATAAACCCTTTACCTGCCAGACTACCTAGAGATTTTGCCATCCTCTGTTACAGGCCTCTCTGTTGCAATATTTGTTTAACAGTTGAAATGAGTCTGGGCTTTAATAGGAAATTTTATTTTTGTCATTTGCTTACTGTATTCTCAATATTTGTGGGTGAAAAATGTGCAAGAAAATCTTAAATTTTTTACAATTTGTAGTGTTTTTTTGTAATAAAAAGTACATGTTTTTAATAAAATAATACTTTTTTTCCGGTTACAAGGGTACCACATATGTATTGGTGGACAGCCATTCCTGTCTCCCCCAAACTGAAACAGCGCTTTAGGTGATTTAGTGATAAAATACAACTACTATGCGCACCTTACAGTTTTTCAAGGAAAATAACCCTTTACATTTGAAATCCCCTCAAAACCTATATATACTATGGAAGTACACACCTTAAGCTTTCTAGGTGTACCAGACATGGGTAACTTTTACATGGCTGCATTAGTAGGGTTAAATATGACTGGCAAATCTCCTGCACATGAAAGCAATAACTTCATAATTGACAGTCATTTTTACAGTACAGGGTCTTCCTTCCAACTACAACAAGGGTGTCTCTTAAAGAAGTTACCCCCAAGGTAATGAATGGACCAACACACATCTTCCGCATGCAAAAAGATTTCAAGTTGTACAGATACCACTGATAGGTTAACACTGCTTGAAACAAAATGTAACATTAGACTCATGGGATAGAAAAAAGCTTTTAACTGAATTTATTTAAAACACTGCATCAACTAACACCTCTGCCATGGATTATCAGTAATTATCCTTTTAGTAATTTAATCACCCATTTGACCATATTTAATTAATAACATCCAGCTAATTATCACAGCCGGGTGAAATTGCAGCTATCCCTGTTGTATGTAAAACTTATTGGAACTTAGGAGGATTAGGAGAATGATTTAGTCACCACAGTCAAAAAATAATTATTTAAAATTATTGGCATTTTTGAACAGTACTCCAAAACCCAAATGAGAAACAACTGCCTCTAATTAAAAAAAAAAACCTTTTGAAATTGTATAATGAAAATAAGGACTGTGTAATAACTAATTACATTTCATTCTTAAAATAAATCTGAATTGTTAAAAAGACACTGCAGTGTTTTTCACTTACCAGGCTAAAAATACTTGATTTCCTTTGTGGACAACCCGATTTGGGATGCCCCACTGTCCACTATCAGCAAGTAAGCAAGCCCATTTCCAGACACAAGGATACCCAACAATCAAACAAGGAACTTCTAGCAACAATTTAGGTTTCATCAGTTGTGTGTGCACAGTGATGTGTATAGTTCGCCTCTGGTCTCATTTTCCACTAGAATGCTGAAGTATCAGATGAAGTAAAGTCTTTACTTCCTCCTTATCTACCATATTTTCGCCATATAAGACGCACTTATTCTCCCAAAAAGTGGGTGAGGTCATTACTGCTGTTGATGTTGCCAAAGCTGCTGATGAGCTCACCTGTTACAGTGGAAGCATTCTGGGACTTTTAGTCAATCATTTTTACTCAATGGCAGAAAAGCCATGCACACTTTATTAACACAGAACCAAAGGAATATAAGAAAATTGGAAACGCCATGCTGATAAGTAAATCACAGCATGCTGATAAGTAAAATCCTAACTAAAATGTTAATTTTACATAACAAAAGAGTAAAACAATAAGGCAGAACACCAAACACCTGCCAAAAAATTGAATTTTCCTTAAAGCTTCTTTTAATTCATCTGTGCATCTGTGTGGATCTCCACAAATCATTGCCTTTTGGGGGTACTTGAGGACAGGGTTGAGAAACACTTGACTGGTGGGCTGGTATACCCACAGTCACTAGCAAAAACTTCATTGATAGGTGGATGCTGCAGCTCTCATCTCACCTAGGACTGACCTGTCATCCATCATAGAGGTCTCAGTTGGCACACATCTGAAGATGTATGTCAAAGCTGCACCATCAAATACCACAAAGCCTCTGTGTAGGTGAAGCCCAAACTCTAATCTTTAATTTAATCTATTGCCTTGATTTTAGGGGCAGATTATCAAATTTTTAGATAACAGGATTGAGCACTGTGGCTCCTGATCAAATGCGCCTTTCAAGTTACTTGAAATTTGGTATTTTGGATCTTTTAATTTGGGCAAGCACATTGGAGTGGGGGGGGGGGTTCTGAATAGGGTGGAATTTGACCCTCTGCTCACCCCATGTGCTGCACTCGAGCTATAAATCTACCCCAGGTAAGCTGCTTCCAATGTATCCTTAATGTATCCCCGAGAAGGGCTCTTATAGATTAGAGTTAGGACTGCGCATACAAAGCGGCCTTATGGCATTTGGTAGTGTAGCTTCAACATACATCTGCAGAAGCCTGGAAACAGAGATCTCTGTTTTTGACTATATTTAGGAGACAGATCATAGGATGGTGTGCGCTCGCTCCCTTGCCCATTAACTTGAATGGAAGCCTGGAGTGGGCACAGAACAAGGAATGCCACTTTGTATACCCTCCCTGTGGCCGCCACCCTAAGTACCTAGGACATCGCTGTACACAGGTCCATGTAAGTTTTTTGTAAATTTAATTTACACAATAAAAGGGAAAAAACAGAACTTTTAAAGTGGAGTTTAATAACTCCCCCCATGCTTACGCAGCATAGTTTGTTGTCCCATTGTCTTGGGCTACACATTGCACTGCCCTAAACGTCAGTCTGTTTTCAAAAAGAACCTGTAGTTCATAAGTTATCTTTAAAAGTATTAGAGCATTGGAGACTCATAGAAAATTAAGATAAATAGTGGGTGTGGCAACAGTGAAGGGATGTAGGCACACTGTGATAAATGTGAGAGGAGAGAGGAAGGCAGGAGTTCAGAGCTGCAGAAAGGGGCAACCAATCAGGACTACTGGGCAGGAAGTGGGGAGTGCTTTCTTGCCCCACTGAAGACTGATTGATGGACCAGGTCAGCGGGGTGGGGACTGAAAGCTGAATGAGGAAGTGATTTTCCTAAGTAAGGAGACAGACAGAAAAGGGGGCACAATGCTCGAGCCACTCAATGAAAGGTAAGCTACTGATATTTATTTTTGACTTGGCAATCACTTTAAGACTCTCAAAATCAACCTTCCTAAAAATTGCAGAAGCTTTCTCGGTCGTATCTTGAAAGCAGTTGTCAACATATAAATCCAAACCATATAAAATCTTATCCTTTAAAGCCCAACTCCAGCCAACACTCTTTCTAGTTTCAGATACAGTGAGAAAGGACAAGAACCAATATACTATTGCTGTCTGACCCTATAATAGATATCTAGCCTCACTGGCTAATAGAAAATGTATGTGTGCCATCAGAAACAACAGGTGGGGAGCAGCAAGAATGGATTCATTGTGTATGTGCCAGGAGCATTACTTTGGTCACTGGGCTGCGCTCACTGAATGGCTGGTACACAGCCGCGCAAAACCGTAGCTCGATACAAAAGTGCCCTCTCCTATCGTGAGCAGCGGCTTAGCTCCCATACAGCTTCTCTAGCCGCTCATTTATATGCATGGCCAAAGAAGCTGACTGGAGCAAAGCCATGCCTGTGCCATGGGATCGCCAATAAGTTATGTATAATTCTGTAGGTGATAGCTTTTTTACACAGGTGACCAAAACCTGAGATATTGTGTTTTGGTTTACTTTAACATCCAGCTCTCATTTTCCAGTACACAGTCGTTAATTTTAATCTGTAAGACTACCCCCATGTCCTTTTAATTGTATTAAGGTAACATTTAGGGCACATTTTAGGTAAATAGGGTAAAATAAATGTAATTTATATATTTTTTTAACTTGATAATACATATCTTATTTTGTAAAAATTGGCAAAGATAAGGGTTTGTTATGTAGAGAAGTGTTACTGGAACTCAGTGCTCATTTACTTGTAATAAAGATAAAAAAAAACAGTATTACCACTCCTCCTGGAGGCATCCCAAACCTAAAGCTCATGTGCAGGCTCTTCTCCTATTAGCTTTTTATGGGGCAGTCTTCCCTTAATACCAGGATTCTACAAGGATGATGCCTTTATACCCTTCTTGGAAATTGAAGACTCATGTAAATATTTTCTCTAAAAAGGTAAAAAAAGGAGGGATACTGATGCCACCATAAAAAACTGTATATTGTTATTATTGATGCTGCTGAGTGAGGGACAGCTGTTTAAAGGAAGGCTTAAAAAACACAATAATCTTTTTCAAGACACAGAGGTGGGAAAATCAGGCAGCTATACAGTGGGGCAGAGGAGGCTGCAGGAGTCAAAGGGCAAGCTAAACAGCATTTGATGTACATTGTACAATCAGGGGGAACTGTATACCACAATTGATCTACATTGTACAGTCAGTGGGAAATGTATACCACATTTGTACTACATTGTACAGTCAGTGGAAATTGTATACCACATTTGATCTACATTCTACAGTCAGTGGGAATTGTATCCCATATTTGATTTACATTGTACAATCAGTGGGAATTGTATACCACATTTGATCTACATTATACAGTCAGTGGGAAATATATACCACATTTAATCCACATTGTACAGTCTGGTGGAATTGTATACCACATTTGATATTTCATATGTTTTGCCCTATAAGATGCGCCTGCCCTAAGAAGCACCTAGAATTTGGAGGAGAAAAATGAAAAAAAAATGTTTTTTAACCCTTCTATTGCCAGCCACGTAAATTTTACATGGCTGCCTCTCCAGCCGTTAAACGCCAGCCACGTAAAATTTACATGCCTGGCTTTGCCCCCTGCTAGCGCCTGCAAAATGTTAAAAAAAACACTTACCTGATCCCTCATTTGAACCGGCCGGGTCTCCTCTTCACCCTGGGGGACTCCGATCCCCCGTCGGGCTCTCTCCCCTCTTCCTCCGACGGGCGCCGCCATTTTGCCATGTAACCCCGCCCTTTTGGGGGCGGGGCTTATGACATCACTCAGCCGGCATCTTGACAGCTCCAGGTCTCTCAGCTGTCAGATGCCGGTGATCGGTGGTGAGAGAAAGAGGGGACAGGAGATCCTCTGATCTCCTGCCTCCCCTCCTCCTCTGGCTGCCGATCACCGGCATCTGACAGCAGATCAGCGAGGGACACAGGAGCTGACGATCGAAGGTGAGTAAAGAGTAAATTTTTTTTTTTAAATAAATAATTTTTACTGTGTGTGTGTGTTTTATTTAACTGTTAACCCTTTGTTAACTGGTAAGGGGTCCATGAGACCCCTGTACCAGTTCACAAGGCTGGGGTCTGGCAAGTCACCTGCCCTAGCGGGTGACTTGCCATTAACCCCTGCACCCCCAATTACCTGCCTCCCCAAAGCCCAGGGGGGGCAGAAGAGCCCGGGCCCACATAGGCTATGTGGGCTCGTAGGCTGCAGGGTAGGGGGGCCACAAAAGCTGGGAGGGGGGACCCTACGTCATTTTTTTTTAATTTTAAGGGTTAGGGTTAGGGTTAGCCTAACCCTAACCCTTAAAATTCCAAAAAAAAATGAGGTTCCCCCCCTACATTTTTTTTTTTTTTTTTAAGTGGACCAACACCCAGGCTGATCGGCCCGGATCAGATCCCTCCCCGTGGGGTATCCGAAATCGGGATTCCCCGCTGTGTGAAACCCCCCAGGACGCCCCATTCGCCTTACCTTATCCCCGTTCCAACGGTGCATGCGTGGGCCGCATCTCGCGCTTCTCTCTATCAGGGCGCGCACACGCGCCGGTCATTTGGGAAGGGAAGCGCGAGATGCGGCTGCCAGCGTGCTCAGAGCCGCTGCGGTTGTCCGTCCCTTGTCCGTGCATACCACAGCGGCTCTGAGCGCTCTGATTGGACGAGCGCTTGCGCACGCGCCGTGGGAGCGGGCTGAGGTGAGTTTTTTATACCTTTCTCGGGGGTTTTATGCAGCGGGGCACCCCCGCGGAAATGGGTCAAAACCCAGGATAGTGAAAATCCTGGGTGTTGGTCCACTTTACGGGATAGGGTTAGGCTAACCCTAACCCTTAAAATTCCCCCCCAAAAATGGGGTCCCCCCACCCCCTGGGATTAAAAAGAAAAAATATAAAAAAATTACAATTTTAAAGAATTAAAATTAAAAAGAAAACGACATAGGGACCCCCCTCCCAGGGGGGGGGGGGGGGGGGCACTATTTTTTTTTTTTTAATTTTAAGGGTTAGGGTTAGGCTTAGCCAGAAATTCCCCCAAAAAATTGTGGTCCCCCCCCCTGGGAGGGGGGTCCCTATGTCATTTTAAATTAACCCCTTATGTTTATAGTGTGGATAGTAGTATTTTATTTGTAAATGTTATAAAATGCTCTTTTCAGTTTGGAGGGTCTCCTGGGCAAGAATGGGGGGGCTATCGATACATATGTGGTACCGTTGTAATCGGGAGAAATGGGGCTATCACATGCAATATGGTTTTTATATCTAAAAAAAAAGTTTTATTTAAAATAAAGGAGACAATTGTTTAAAATATTATTTTATTACTAATATTGTTTATTACTAATAAAATTATTAATATTACTTTATTTATTTTTTTGTTTTTTTTTACGCAAAAATATTTAAAAAACAGTAGAAAAATTACAAACAAGACATTTAATGTTAAAGCCTAAATTCTGCTGCAAAAAATAATATATATATATTTTCCAAGAAATTCCTCCAAAAATCACGGTTAAACATGCTGCAAAATGAGAAAAAATGACCAACTGAGGGTGACAAAAGTTCAAGTAGGCTGGCAATTAAAAGGGTTAATAGTACGTATGCATGTTGGGTATTGTTCTGCTCGGGGGACCTTGCGCTTTCAGATTTAGCTTGTTTTTTCTTATTTGCATATTGATATTTTAGGAAAAGGTGTTTTTTATACATTTTTTTGTGAAACCCTGTGCAACCTAAGAATTCTTCAAGGGATTACTTCCAGAAAGATGAGCCAAGAACAACAAGCTGGGTACGCTTAGAAAGCTTAAAATGTGTACTTTCAGGTAATATATGGTTTATGGGGGATATTCCAAATGTAAAGGGTTGTTTTGGTAGAAAAAGCACAAGGTGTGCACTTTGTCTGCAGAGCTGAAATTGTGAAGTAAAATTACCGTTACGCACATGCTTTACTTTGGTGTGTTTGGCAACTCTTCCCTTGACACTAGCTATGCATGCTGGGTATTGTTCTGTTTGGGGCATGTTGCTTTTTCAGATTTTCGTTTTTTTTTTATGTTTGCATATAGTTTTTTTTAGGAAAATGTGGTTTTGATTCTACTTTTTTTATACTTTTTTTAGGGAAACCCTGTGCAACCAAAGAATATATTGAGGGATTACTTCCAGAAAACTGCACCCATGTCAACAAGCCTGGTACACCTAGAAAGCCCTGGGGTGTGTGCTTCCAGAGAATCTATAGTTTGTTGGGGGTATTTCAAATGTAAATGGTTGTTTTTCTTGAAAAACTGCAGGGTACGCTTAGCACGTAGCATAGTTGTATTTTATCTGAAAATCTCCTAAAGCGTTGTTTCAGTTTGGGGGAGTCTCCTGGGCAGGAAAGGGTGTCTACCTATACATATGTGGTATCGCTGTAACCGGGAGAAATTGGGGTTTCACGCGCAATAAGATTTTATTGACAAACTTACATTTTTTATTATAAAAAAACACTACAAATTGTAAAAAAAAAATTTAGGGGGTTTTATGCACATATTTCATCCAAAAATATTGAGAATACACCTAAAAATGACAAACAAGACATTTCATGTTAAAGCCCAAGCCCTGAAAAAAACAATATATCACTTTCCTGGGAAATCCCTGGAAATCCCTTCAAAAATCACAGTTGAACAAGGGGAGTGCAAAATAGTGCAAAATGGTCTGGCAACAAAGGGTGACAAAATCTCAAGGTAGGCTGGCAGTTAAAGGGTTAAACAAATGGTGTGCTAAAATGCCTCCCTCCTAAGTACCCTAGTATAGACAGTATGCAGAATTACCACAGTCACACTATTACAGACCCCACATTACAGACACTGAGCAGTATCCCACATTAAAGGCAGTGAGGGGCATCCCAAATTACAGGCAGTGAGCAGTATCCCATATTAAACTCAGTGAGGGGCATCCCAAATTACAGGCAGGCCAAATTACAGGCAGTGTGTGGGCATCCCAATTACAGGCAATGTGCGGGCATCCCCAATACAGGCAGTGTGCAGCATGTCCCAAATACAGGCAGTGTGGGGGCATCCCAGTTACAGCCAGTGTATGAGCATTTCAATAACAGACAGTGTACGGGCATCCCAAATGCAGATAGTGTGCAGCATGCCCCTCAAAAAAACATTTCCCAACAGCCGTCTCTCTCACGCACACACTCTCACGCACACTCACACACTCTACTTACCGGCGTCTGCTGCCTCCAGAACTGCTGGTGCCGCTTCCACTTTTTGGTCTTCTCACGCTCCTGCCAGTTCCAATTTCCAGGTGGGCATGACCTGTTACACCTGCAAGCGTCATTGAATGCTTGCAGGAGTCACAGGCCATGCCCCACCCATTTGCCTGAATCAGGCTTCTGGGTACAGGGGGCAGAGGTAGAGGTAATATGTGTGTGCCCCCCTTTTGGGGAAAAATATGTGTGTCTTATAGGGCAAAAACTACAGTACATTGTGCAGTCAGGGGAAATTGTTTACCACATTTGATCTACATTGTACAATCAGTGGGAATGGTATACCACTTTTGATCTACATTCTACAGTTAGTGGGTATTGTATACCACTATTGATCTTTCTTCCATGTATTTGTATCAATTTCCTCCCCTGGGGGCATCCAAAATCAGGATTCCCTGCTGTGTGAAACCCCCCAGGTTTCCCCATACACTTACCCTGTTTCCCGGTCCAACGGCGCTTGCGCAAGCCAAGGCCGCATACCTGCTATCCCTCTAACAGGATGTGTGCCTTTGTGAATGGCCGGCGCAAGCATGCTCCCTGTTAGAGGGTAGCAGGGGATGCAGCCACCAGCGTGCTCTGAGCTGCTGGCCTTAAACAAAGCCTTAGACGAAGTGACATCAGCGGCTGACTGGACGAACAACCGTGCATGCGCCTTAGGACCGGGAAAAGGCGAGTTGGCTTCAGTGATCTAGGGGGTTTCACACAAGGGGCCCCAATCGGGGTGCCACGGGGAAAGGACCAAAACCCAGGATAGTCAATCCTGGGTTTTTGTCCACTTTAAGGACTTCATTCCATTTTCCCACGCACCACGAACGCACAAACTAACCAAGAGTGTAGATGGAAATTTCTTGTTTTATAGCCCTCTCTCACATGCTTAATCAGGGCTCTGAATCATGTGGAAGCCTTCACTCATCCTCATTCCTCATGCATGTGAAAACAATACGAAGCAATTACACATTGGAGATGCTAACAAAAAGGCTTACACACAACCATGAAAACGCTAATACGAAGAGAAGACCGAACAAGAAACTCAAAAATGGACGGAAACATTACACATACACATGCTTTTTCATGTGTAAGTGCTGGGAAAAGAGGCTGTGAATCAATCTTAATAAGTGAATAAATATAGAAGGGCTGATTCATAGCCTTCTCAAAACCATCTTGTTTTTGTCTCGTAATATGTAATTTTCACTATTTTCCCGCATGGCTACATGCCTACGCATGATGCAGAGCCGCCATCGGGAGCGTTCCGTTGTCTTTTTGTAGCTGCGTACGCCATCTTGAATGGCTGTGTATGGCTCTCGCTGCATACGCGAGAGGACGAGGTTTTCGTTTACGTTGCTTTGTAATCCTCGTCTACTACCGTTTTTCAGCATTTTTCATCGTACCTTCCACCGTAAAATTTCAGTGTCCCGCGATATTCAGCTTGCATGTTTCTCAAAATATACGTATTACGTAATTTTGATGTCGAATCTGCTATGTCTGCATGCATGTATGCATGCACGCAGCTTATTAACTCATGCATGTCCCCCGTTTCAACTATTCACTCACTCACTGCACTCTGCTCCCATGCTTACCTTAACTCCCTTGTCATTGTATGTTTTCCTCTACTCCTACAATTTATTAAAAGTGTTTTTTTTATCTTTACTTGTATGTAGATTTTTTAAATATTTATTAAATGTTATAGTTATTTTTTGGTCAATAAAATATTAAAATGTATTAACATTTTTAATAAAACTATTTTCCAAAAAGTGTCAGCCTCCCAGAATCCTACTCCCCCAAAAGAGTCAAAAACAGCATGGATTGCAGGATCGCCGTGGGGAACGCCAGCAAGAGCCTGTGCACGGTCAGCCAATACAGTGGGAGGCCAGCTACCAGATCCAGTCAAGGCACTTCTAAACATACTGGTGAAAGAGGCCATTCTCAGCCATCTCAGAATGTTGAGGCTACCAGAGCTTCTAAAAGTCAAATTTACAACCAAAAAAATAACCACACATAACCCAAAGGGATCCTCCTTCAGCCATACTGCTCGCCTTACTCACATATCTCACACTACAACATCATTAGCATGCAGGTGTAATAAGGGCAAGGGGAAGAGTAGGGCAACACACATTAGCCCTCGAAATACACCATCTCCTGCTCGAGGCCACTTTGCATATTAACATTTTTAAAGCCCCGTGTCACTGCCCCAGCCAAGAACACACACCCAGCCTCCACGCAAGTCCTCCTCAGTCATTAGCCAGTGAAATGTGTTCTTATTCATCATCCACATCTCAACCACAAATGTCACCCATTTTGTCAAGTCCCCAGGATGATGCAGACAGGCCATCAGTTGTGCGATACCTGTGGTGTGGCTCTTGGAGTGTGGCCTTTAGTGAGGTTCCTTGTATGGCTTTGGCTACTGGTGTCTCCGACCATTTCGACAAACTTTATGGAAGCAATCCCAGATCTAACATCAAAAAACACATATTGCAACTGTGGGAGGGGATCACCAGGCAGGTGAATTGTGCTGGCATGGAGCCAAAAATGTGTAACAAGTACAAAGTAAATTTTCAGCTTTAAAATATGCTGTTCTGCTGAAGATTAATAAGCACAAGTTGCATGGATATAGATGGTTGTGTTGCTTGGGCAGGTTGATGTTGTGCATGACCTTTTTAAATATTTATTCTTGTATACGGTTTCAAGCAGGAGGTGGATATCCAGTCAAACTTCTATTTACTGCTGCAGAGGAACTGGTCTGTGGATTAATACACCCAGCTACACTCCAGGGCTTGGAAAACGTCTCTTCATCAACTCTAATGCCCTCTCAACAACAGCCTGGGTCTTCCGATGTGCACAGTTTTAGACGTCATGTGGCAGCGTCTGATGGCACAGGATGGGGGTCATAAGGCACGGAAGCAGGGGGTATGTCGATTCCCCTTAAATTAAGACACATAAAAAACAAAAAATTAACAATGCATATTATTAAAGGCCACTTATTATTTAATATTGGTTGTACCGACAAAAAATATAACAGTAAAAACAATAAGTATGTTTTAAAGTAGATTTAGCTCTACACTAAAATACACAATGCAAGGCAACATTACTATAAATGTACCAATAAACATACAAATAAAACAAATTTAGAGTATTTCAAAAATAAGAAAAGATGTCAAGATAAACAAAATACCTATATAGATGATCGTCAGCAGCTGGAGGCACCAGCGCGTACAGTCGATCGCACACATGACTTAAGGCATATCGTACGCAAAGCAAGCTGATATCCGACAGACGCATAGCTGCAGATGCACAAATTCATCCATGTAGTCGGCCTCCATAACACTGCAACTGACACCACGACGGCACACTTTCACCAGGAAATAGACCCCGTAAGTTGGGAGGAAACACACTTGCTTTATTGGGCGTGATCGAATCAACAATCAAGGCTTTGAATCATGCGCAATCATACCAATAACGTATCATTCCCGTGAACTCGACATTTTGCCGATAATAATACGACCATCAAATATGCTTATTCGCTATAACGTAAATGCACATACGCATGAAAATAGACCCGAAAATCCCGTTAATGGCTGCAAAAACTCACAAAAAATACACAAACACATGTGAAAGTGAAGGAAAGGGAGGCTGTGAATCAAGGCCATAGATAGATAAAAAAACAGATACAGTAGATAGAATAAATTAATGAATAAGTAAAACTAAACTGATAAATAGATAGAATGAAAAGATAGATAAAACAGGTAAAGGATGGATGGATAGATAAAATGAAATGATAGATAGATAGATAGATAGATAGATAGATAGATAGATAGATAGATGAAAAGACATATATAGATAGAAAAGACAGACCATGGATAGATGGATAGAATGAAAAGACTGATATAATGAAAATATATGGATAGATAGAATAAAAAAGATAGATAGATAGATAGATAGATAGATAGATAGATAGATAGATAGATAGATAAAACAAACCATGGATGGATAGATAGATAAGATAGATAATATATAAGGTCGATTCACAGCCTCTTTTACCTTCACTTACACATGAAAAAGCACGTGTATGTGTATTTTTTGCAAATTATTATAGTTTCTCGTGTCTTTTTTTTTGTTCGTATTTGTGTTTTTGTGCACATGTCATTGGGGGTATGAACAAATTGGCTGGCTGCTTTAAATTTCTAGAGAACGGCTCATTCGAGAGGCTGGGCGCCCTCTCTGTGGGCATGTCCCAGCCTAAGCTGAGCGGCACACTCCACACGTTTCCCGATGGCGTGGCTGCCAAATATAAAAAAAAATATGCTTCCCAGACACCATAGTAGCCTTGAATGTAGTTAAGTTGGGATTTTATGACATCGCTAATATGCCCAACGGCATGGGTGTGATTGACTTCGCGCACGTAGCACGCACGTAGCACTGGTGCCTCCAGTTGCTAATGAGCATCTCTACAAGTAATTTGAAATCATTTTGTCCTTCAATTCTCAAATTAATTGTATAGTTTAAAGTTTCCTGTAAAGTAGTCCATAATCTCCCCTTTCAACTCGTAGCCCCCTTTCCTATATTCCCTTCAATCTAAACTATCAGCTCCTCTTTTCACACAAATTATGGTGTCCCAATATAAAGCATTCAGCCTTGTTATTACTCAGCCAAAGAAGGCAGTCTTACCATTGTCAAGCTTTCTTTTTTTTGTTATGTGCAGGAACTGTAACATTCCATAAATGTGCAACGTGTGGCGGTTCCTGATCTTAGATTTATGAGCGTGATTGCAGGATTTCCAGGGTCCACCCATGATGCCTATATTCTTATCTCAGTCTTGCATGTTGTCTGGCTAGTGGCTACTTGGTATGTCTTAACCTTATTCTTTTTAATTTTAGTTTTACTCATGCATAACTAAGGTATTTGTGGATGTGTCCCCTGACATCCCCTATGTTTAATTACTTTTTTATTTTATGTTAATATGATGTATGTGGCTATCCAAATTATTGTTGAATGCATGGTACTGCATAACTTTGCCAACCTGCAGAACGTTCCCCAATATCTGGATGTCTCCTCCTTTCCAGCAACTATAGAGATTCCTGAAAATGTTTATCAGGGCAAACAGAGTGCCTCTGGTCAGTCTGTCAGGAATCACCTTATCCCCTTTAGCTAATGTAGATTTATTTGTTTATAATATTTTTTTTACACTTAAACTGTTTTAAGTTTTAAGTAAATGAAAAAAGTTATTTACATACAACTACCAATTAAAGCATTCAATGGTATGGTGGTTGTCCTGTGAAAAATGCTGGTTGTGTGGCCTGTATTATAGCAGCCTGCTTTTGCCAGGGTAGCATTGAGCATCTGCCACTGTTCCAGCATTGCTTCCCTCTGACAGTTGCTTGTCTGCATTTCCTGCAACATTGAATGTAGGTCATGTTGCTTGTGGCTCATGTGTGTTGTGATGTTTTGCTGGAACCTGGCACTGTTTAGCCTGAAGGACTCCATCATCTGCACACACCTTACCAGGGATAGATGGCGATGTTCCTGAGTCCGTTGTCCTCTTCCCCGGGATGTGTTTAGCTATTCATCATGCTCCACTTGCTGCTCATGCTGGGGCTGGGGTTCCAGCTGTGGCAGCAGAGGGAGTGTTGGAGGCTGCTGCTGCAGAGGAAGTGGCGGAGGCTGCTGTTGTGGAAGTTGGTGCTGCAGTGGCAGCTGTTGTTGCAGCTGGTGCAGCAGATGTTGTTGCTGTGGTTGTAGCTGCGACAACTGGTGTTGCAGAGGCTATTGGTGGTGGTGTTGGTTTTGAGGCTGAAGCGTGGGTTCATCCTCCTCCAGATAATGGATTTGCAGCCATTAGCAGGGGGTTTCTTTAGGGCCAGAGATATTTATTAGCTTGTATTTTGAATATATACAGAGGCTATTGTTGACATTAAAATGCATGTTTATACATGGATCAAAAGTTTGGCCACATTACACTTAAAAGATCCAATTCTTCATTAGTTAAACTCATTGAATAAAAATGTGTTGAAGAACTGGCCACAGGACTAGTAATTTGCCTTTGTTGGGTGGGCATTTGTTGTTGTTTCTGGATTCCTGCACTGTGAATATTACTTTAGGTTATTCCTGAATCCTACCTTGTGTGCATAAGAAATGTCAAACCATCTGCTTCCATGTTAATCAAGTCATGAAGGTGTGTCATACACACATGAATATGTAAAAATAGCTATGAGTAATATTGTATTTACAACACTTAGGCCCTGATGTCATCATGAACTTTAACATTGCATCAATATTCTGGTCTGAGTCCATAGTCCCTGGCAAGCCCTCCAGTGTTGCTGGGTTTATAAAGCATTAGGGGGGGAGGGGTTTTCCTATCAGGCTCGCCCGGTATTAACCCCAAAGGGTCTGGTGTCTTTTGTGTAGAGGGTGGGTGATGGGGTCCTGCTCCCCCGATAAGCAGGGGGAGGAGATTTCCCTATAGAAAAACAGAAACCTGAAAAGTTGGGGGGCTTGTTTGGACCCTGGGAGGATGTCCCAGTCCTCCTATATCGTGCATAGATATCAATCAAAAATAACATAAAAATAACAGTGGATCACGTTAGGGTACAATTGTTCACACAGTAGTCTGTGGAATTTTTATTGAGTCCTTTAACAGGTATCAGTTTGTAGCAAGTAACGTTTACAATATGGTGAGTATCCGTTTTTCTGACCAATTTGTAGCAAGTGCAGTTTGTAGCAAGGATTGGTCTTGTTTATTGGCTTAATACAGACGCATTTCGCGACTTAGCGCTTCCTCAGTGTATATGGCCAAAGTTAACATCTGTGGCATAATAATATGTGTCAATACATTGGTTACATAGAAAAGTCGTTCATTGCAGAAAACAAAATACATAAGTATATATTCTGGGGTACATACATTGTATAGCATTATATGAGCCTTTTTAATAAAATATATAAAATATATAGTATATATATATATATATATATAATTTAGCAGTAGCTCCCCTAGCAGGAGTTGGAGTCAGTTGACCAATTTTAATAATAAATCATAGCTTTATCATAGTATTTGGTAAGGATTACCTTGTGTGGTTGGTAGTAAGGCTAATAGGTAGTAATGTAGTAGAGTTATATTGCTTCTTATTACAAGTGACAACCTGGTAAGCAATGATACATACATAAATATAAATATAAAGGCATGTGTGTACGGTTGTAGCAGTGAAGGTAAGATAAGGGTAAGATACAGCGTGGTACCTTGGGTAGGGTAGTGAATCACTGGAGATTGTTGTAATATATTCCCTGTACAAGAGGGAAATGACATGCAAGGTAAGCCTGCTGTATTATAATAAAACGGATCAAACCAGAAGCTGAAAAAGTAAGTCAGACATATACCTTGGTGGCGTCGGTGTGTGGCTGTCAGCTGGAGCACACCCGTCCGTATAGGGCGGGTGGTGGCATTCCTGGTACTGCGGTCAGGTGCGGCGCCATGTCGGCGCTTGCGTTATATATGAGCGGGGGGAGACGTCACTGGGGGCCCGTCCCTCAGGCCGGGGTCCTATTGGTCCCTCGGTCTGGGGTAATGCTCCGTTGCTGGCCAATCGGAGCCTAGGAAGGGAGAACGCAAGTGAGCTTGCGTGTTTCCGCTTCCTTTGTGGGCCCCTGCTCTCACCTGTCGCCACACAAGAAGGCCGCCATTTTGTTGGTTAGTTTCAAATAATAACCACTGCGGCTATTGTGTTTTGTTTGTGTTGTGCTGAATGACACAACATAATTTATGTACTGCTAGTTGTCGGCTATAACGTGAATAATAGCAAAGAGTAAGAGGCAAAGAATATAAAGTGTTATCACGTTATTGTTGATTCATATTGCTGTGCATTTAGACTCAGTATATAAGTACAAAGGATGGTCAAAATAGAATGAAATATACTTAAATATAGTAAAATATAATATAATATGGTATAATGCTTATGTAAGGTCAACATAGAATATAATATAGTGTAAGTGTGTCATACATCTTGTGATAATAAGCAGGGTTGATACATTTTTATGATACTGTTTTCAGTACATGCTTATTGTATGCTTGGGGAGCATTATATTGAATACATAGTAAATTTGTCATTGAATGTATGGCTTCCCCTGAAGTTTGGAGCATCGGTGTTGTTTGGGACTTGATAAGTTATAACTAGGGCTTAGAAAAACAAAGGAGTAACTGGCACTAATGGGATAAATCTTGTGGGATATGAATCTAGGTTGGTATTGTGGGTATGTTTATCTTTTCAAAAAAGGAACATAGCTACAGGTCTCATTTAGTCCTGGTGGTAGAGTGGCCTTGAGCTTTGTTATGCATCTTGTTTCTTGTTGGAGTGTTTTTAAAGTGATGTCGCCTCCCCTTGGATGTGGGTGAATTCTATCCAAAGCTTGGAAAGTAATTCCATTTAGGATGCCTTTGTGGTATGCTGCATAGTGTCTGCCATTCCCCTCGATTCAGAGAGCAAAAGTTAATTGATTTCGGATCGAGAATCGTAAGTTTGGGTGGGTGTTAGTCATTTTTTCCTGTTTTTTTGGCCATTTCCGACTCGCACGAGCCTACGTTCGAATGCGTATATGCTCTTACGATCATCGCAAGTTCGTTCCTAAGTTTTAGGATCAAAACGTAAAACTTAGGATCAAATCCTAAAACTTAGGATCAAACCGTAAAACTTAGGATAATCGAATGGGTTTAGGTGTGATTCAGAGAACAGTTTTCAAACCTCTAAATACGTTTTAAAAGAAAGCCACTGCCGACACCTTTTAGCAGTCGTATTGCTGTTCTGGAACAGGTTTTTTGGCTATGTGGAGGAGTCTGCGCGTCTTGAGCTCCAATGAACTGCATGTATCAGCATGGCCGAGGCCATAAATTGTATGGCAATGCATACCTGATTCATGTATGCCTTATAAAAGCATTTTAATGTGGACCTTAAGTAGTCCTTTGCATGTAAACCTTTATTTTGCAATATATTTGCGTTAATTAAAGAAACTTATGTCCTTTGGTATTTATTTTTAAATTGATGTACTAGAATAATATTTTTAGATTGCATTTATTGGTGTAGTTGTTTACCTTTGCTTTGTTTAATTATTTAAGCACATCTTTGGTCAGATGCATCCCACTTACTGAGCAGAGGAGAGCGGGATAAAGTGCAGGATGTGGGTTACTGCTGTATTTTGCACAGACACAGCAGAGCTGGGGGCACGGAAAGGTCAGACATCAAAGAATGCAGAGCAACACAGTCACAAGGCCCTTTCTGTTTGCAGGCTGCCCGATAATACCTGAGCCGCCATATTGGCTGTTTCTAGGCTTATAACATGCTGAAGTTGCTGGGTGTTTTTTAATTTTTGAGAGCAAATCTGTATGTAGAGGGTGTGGGTAACCACACCCAAAATTTTAAGTTGTACCATTTGAAGCCAAAATATTTAAATTAAATCCTCAAGTAAAAAATGCAAGTTAACTAAAAATTAAACAAAGTAAGATTTACTTATGCAAATGCATTCATTAATGGTTGGTTACTACAAAATGAATGAAATAAAGAAAAATAAAAGACCAAACATTTAGAATGCACTTTAATGAGGTAAGTTTGTAGTGCGCAGGCGCAAGATCAGAAGGATTTACGTCCAGACAAAAAAGGAAAAAGGGCAAAACCAATGTTGCAACCTGAGAAATGAAACGGAAAATTCAGGATGGAAACTGACATAGGTCTGATTCCTGAACTGCCATACGAACGGACGGACATTTTAGGATAGAAACGTATTTGCTTATAGAATCACTCGCAAGTTCATACGAGCGCACGAGCGTTCGGGAAAAATAGGATGATCGGCACCAAAATCAAAGCTGTTACATGTTTCTTTGAATCGACCCTTATGTGTTCATAAATTCTGATTTTGAATTTCCGGTTTGTTTTCCCAATATAGAAGCGTGGGCAGGTACATTGTAGAAGATAGATTATATCTGTAGTGTTGCAGTTTGCGAAGTGTCTCAATTGTATTTGTTCTCCTGTGGGAAGATTAGCTACGTTTCCTTGTTTGATATATTGGCATGATGAGCATCCTTCACACCGGTAGGTACCTTTAGTTTTGCAGCACTTCGTGGTGGATATCTGTGAGTAATGACTGTGCGATAGATAGTCTTTAATTGATCGGGTTTTTCTATAGGTGATAGTTGGTTGGTCCGGGATTAGGTTGCCGATATCAGGATCGTTTTTGATAATGTGCCAATGGGTATCAAGTATTGTCTTAACTTCGTTGTGCTGTTGGTTGTAGGTTAGGACGATGGTTGGATATACAGGGTAAAGAGGTTTGCTGATTTTCTGTGTTTGTTCGTTTAGCATAGTTGTTCTGTTTTTTGTCTGGACCTTATTGAATGCTTTTTTAAGGGTCTTCTTAGGGTAGCCTCTGGCTAGGAGTCTGGTTTGTATTCCTTTTGCGGCGATCCTGTAATCTTCTTCCGAGGTACAATTCCTTTTTGCCCGTAGGTATTCCCCGTATGGTATGCTTCTGATGAGGCTGGGGGGATGTGAGCTGGTGGCCCTCAGGATGTTATTGGATGCAGTTGGTTTCCTGTAGAATTTCGTGCTTATAAGGCCTTTATCTTCTCTTGTAACTGTAAGGTCTAGGAAGGTGACTTCTCGGGAATTGAAATCCAAGGTAGATTTGAGGTTTAGGTCGTTAATGTTGAGATGTCTCACAAAGGTTTGTAGTGTGTCTTCGTTGCCTTCCCAGATGATGAGTATGTCGTCTATGTAACGTAGCCAGGTAGTTATCCGTTGGGTGTGTTCTGTAAGTTCTTCATTATTCCAAATTGATTGTTCCCACTTGCCCAAGTAGAGATTAGCGTAAGATGGTGCGCATGTTGTGAGTTAATATGAAATTTAGTAAGTCCAGTATAAAACAGTTGTGTTCGTGCTGATTTATATCTAATTGGTCTAGGAAGTACTTGGTTGCTTGTAGGCCTTTGTGGTGTGGGATGCATGAGTAGAGGGCCTCCACATCTAGTGTCACCAGGAGACTGTTGCTGGACATAGACATGTCTTGAAGGATTTGAAGGAGATGAGGGGTGTCCTTTACATATGATGATAATGCTTGGACAAATGGTTGTAGATGTACGTCTACGTATTCACTGGCCTTGCTGGTAAGTGAGCCTATGCCCGAGACTATTGGGCGTCCGGGGGGATGATTGAGTGATTTATGGATTTTCGGTAAAGCGTAGAAAGTCTGTGTTGTAGGGTTTTCTATTTCAAATATTGCCAGGTTGTTTTTGGGATAATATTGTGTTCATATGCGCTGTCCAGGATGGTGTTGTATTCCAGCTCATCTGTTGATAATTTCTTCATTGGTACCCTTTTGTACCATTCCTGGTTGTTAAGAATTTTGTTGCACATCATTTCGTACTGTGGCCTTGTCATGAGAACGATATTCCCCCCCCCCCTTGTCTGCTTGCTTAATAATCAGATCGGGACTGTTTTCTAATTCAGTTAAATGCTCGTTTTTGGATTGCAGAAATGTTGCGTGGTCTGCTGTTTTTGGTTGTGAGTTTTTCAAGTGCTAGTGTGGTGAGGTTTAGAAATGTTTTCAAGCTGGCGTTTGTAGATAGAGGGGGGTAGTAAGTTGATGCTTTTTTGAATATGCGTCTTTTTCCTTCCTCCTCTTGTTCCTCTCTGTCCTCGTTGGTCTTCTGTAGGCTTTCCAGTATTCTCAGGCTGTCTTCGTCTCACTGGGTTAGTGTAATCATATTTTCAGGTTTGTCCTTTTCCTTATACTGGTATTTCAAAATAATTTTTCGCGCATATAGGTGAACATCCTTGATGGTTTCAAAGTGGTTGATGTTACTGTCCGGGCAGAAGTTAAGTCCTAGGGAGAGGACATCTTTCTGTGGGTGGGTAAGTGGGAATTTGGCAAGATTTAGAAAGTCTGTTTGACCCTGTAGGTCCACTGTTGTTTGTGTGGTCATTCTGGTTGTAATGTTCCTCTTTTTGGTGCTTGTCTGTTGTATGCCGGTGTTGGTGGGTTGTTTGGGTCTAGTCCTAAAAAAGGCTCCCCCCAGGTTTGTGTAGTGCCTTGTGGGTGGTCTGGGGAGGGGAAATCCTTCCTCTTGTCCCGTTGCGTTTTGGTGTCGTGGTATTTGGTTGTGTTTGTTTCCTGGTTGTTTCGTCTGCCTTATCTTGAAAACAGTTTGTAGTGTCTCCGGGGTTCCTCGGTTAGAGAGCTGTCAGAGGACGACGAGGACTGTTGTGACGAGTATGGGTTGTAGGTTCTGGTTCTTGTTGGTCTGCCCGGAGGGGCCGGTCTTGTGTCGTGCCACTTGTAGGCTTTCTTCTCCCTGTAGGCCATGCGGTCTCGGGTGAGTTTTTTATTTTTTACCTCCCATACTTCTTTAATCAATGTTTTGATTTTTTTCTTTAGTTGTGTGTCTGTGGAGGCAAAAAGAGCCCAATCCTTATAGCAGTTTAGTTCCTCGCATGTCTTTTTATATTCTTCTTCAATTTGTATTAGTTGTTCTTGTTGTTGTATAACTCTACTACATTACTACCTATTAGCCTTACTACCAACTACACAAGGTAATCCTTACCAAATACTATGATAAAGCTATGATTTATTATTAAAATTGGTCAACTGACTCCAACTCCTGCTAGGGGAGCTACTGCTAAATTATATATATATATATATATATATATATACTATATATTTTATATATTTTATTAAAAAGGCTCATATAATGCTATACAATGTATGTACCCCAGAATATATACTTATGTATTTTGTTTTCTGCAATGAACGACTTTTCTATGTAACCAATGTATTGACACATATTATTATGCCACAGATGTTAACTTTGGCCATATACACTGAGGAAGCGCTAAGTCGCGAAATGCGTCTGTATTAAGCCAATAAACAAGACCAATCCTTGCTACAAACTGCACTTGCTACAAATTGGTCAGAAAAACGGATACTCACCATATTGTAAACGTTACTTGCTACAAACTGATACCTGTTAAAGGACTCAATAAAAATTCCACAGACTACTGTGTGAACAATTGTACCCTAACGTGATCCACTGTTATTTTTATGTTATTTTTGATTGATATCTATGCACGGTATAGGAGGACTGGGACATCCTCCCAGGGTCCAAACAAGCCCCCCAACTTTTCAGGTTTCCCTTTTTCTATAGGGAAATCTCCTCCCCCCCCTTTTTTGGGGTTTATAAAGCCATACACCATCTCCTCTGTGGCACTGAATTGTAGTTTGGGTGGCAATCCACCTCCTGTTTGCAACCTTCAAAATAAATATATAAAATTGTGTCATGCTAAGGTCACACACAACATCAACATCCACAACAACACAAAGCATCGTTACCCCTGTTGCTTGCGCTTATTACGTTTTTGGCGAATGGCATACTTGATGTTGGCAAACTTTCTTTGGACTTGATCCACATCTTTGCGCTCACTTCCCGCAAAATTCACCTTCCGAGTTATGGCCTCAATTGGTATCTCCCAGATTTTAGTGTTGCTCTTGAAATGCAGCCATACAGTTGTTCAAAATGATCCAACACCCCATTAGCCACGCCATACATTTGGCCTCGCTAAATCTACCACTAAGAGTGCCCTGCCGCAGGTGTCGGACAACGGATGTTTAGTAAGCTTCTCCCTGGGTACTTGGAGGAATGGGTGACATTTGAGGGAGCGGTATTGCAGAGGTTTGTAAAGATATTTCACTGCCAACAGACTACACAGGGCTTGCTGGGGGGCTGGGAGTGTGGCCTGGGGTGGTCCATGAGGAAGCAGGAGTGGATGCTGATGCAGAACATGGGCTCTCCAGATTAGAGCTCTCCTCCTGACCTTCAATGGGAGTAGGTGTTGTTGGTATTATTCCCCTTGAACTTACTACTCTTGGATGAATATTTTTTGGGTTGTGGAGCACTATGGGTGGGAGTTTCTCCACTTGCCAGAGTAGTAATCCTGTCTGTGGATCCCTTAGCCTTACTACTTATGCTTGAGGTAGTTTTGGGTGGAGATGCACTCTGGCTGGAACTACCTTGCATTGCCCTAGTAACTGGCCTGCCTATGGGCTGCTTTGCCTTACCAGTCTTGCTGGAAGATGGCTTGGCTAGCAGTATGTTTTGGACTGGCTTGGCTGGCCCTGGTAATTGGCCTGCCACTGTGTGGCTGTTCTGTTACGAACTTATACCTTCCTACTTCGTCAGTGGGCATGCACACTCCACTTGGGCACGCCAGTTGATGAGTATAAGATCCTCAAGATGGCACCCACACTGTTTACCCGTTAGCAGCAGGATACCATCATGCGTGTGAGTACACTAAATGCCTACATTTTCACGCACCTAGGAATAGGATCTGTTACCCAGGGTCGCAATTGCAGTCAGACAGGCCGATCGTACATAGCTAGCTGGGACCCAAGTGTCTAGGAGGGCAGGGTAAGAAGAACTCCGACATTTTATATGTACTAACAAGCGTAAGCTGGTGCACACATGGGCACCATGCAAGGCCTTTTTGGAGCAAGGTAGATCTATTGGTGCCTACCTGAGTATGGCAGCAAGATACCTGGGGTGTATCCCAGGTGGTAACAACAATGCACAAAAACAAGGATTCATAATTACATTAATGCAGACCTAAAGTCGGGTTGGGGTTGGGGTTAAAACCTGCTAGGCTTATTTAGAAGATGTATATGATGTAGTGTATTAATGTATTTGTTCTACATTTTAGATGATGATGACATACCGATACAACTATTTGCCCAACATATATGCTGGGAGGTCATTGGCAATGGACGTTGTAGCAGCGCTGGAGGAGTCCAACACCACCTACTCATTCACGCAGAGGGACATATGATTTCTAAATTTATATTTGCTGCACATTAATCTCCAATATTTCTACTAGAGATGAATTCTATAAATATTGCAAATACTAACAATCATATCAGCCCAGCGACCACTAATTTGATAACAAACCGATGGCCGCTAAGGCTCTCCCTATACATCCAGTGAAAGGAAGAAACAGGTTATGCCTTAAATACTTTGCAACTACAATCTATTGTCTGAGAAATTATCCACCACACACACAGTAAGATGTATAAATTAAAACGGGTTTAATTCACCAGCACAGTAAGCAACCTTAACTATTCCATTATGTTCCTAAAGTTTCCCCAAGATAACCTTATATAGGCAGTTGTTACATACAGTAAAGTAAGTTTACAGTACAATAAATGTTATGATGGTAAGATAGTGGATATAGAGCGAGATTGCAGTGCAGAGACAGATAGAGATACTTCGATACTTATGGTTTCATGGCCATCTTATGGTTTCTTGGCTATCATGGTTGAAGGGGTCCATCCATTCATCGTCTCCCTTCTCCGTGCACACAGCTTAATGAACAATAGGGGGAGTGACCAGCATTCCCCGCCTCGTGGGAGTGTCTGCTAAGGTCGGCCCACATCAGGTCTCTATGAGATTAGATGTATATTTCATAAAGGGTATAACTCCCACAATATGCATGTTAACATATTGTAACCGGGAAATTCATGATGCCCATTAATTTCTTAGTTAAATGAACCCAAACACCAAATGTATATCATCCAGGGTCTGATACTATGTGGATTATCAGCTTCTGGACAACATATACATGCCAAGTTTGATATCAAATGAAAGGTCTCACAGTCTCATTAATATAGTCCTAACTGACATATTACAAGAATTACAATGCTTCCAAGAAATACCATCCAATGCCCATATGCTCAACGTGTTTTGAAATGTCTGGGTCTGGAAACCTAATTAGGAATTTAAGGATTCCTTTTTAAGTACAGCTTGTTGCCAGCTAGGTGTGAATAGGTACCTTGTCATGGTCTGTTTACCATAGACATGGTAGGACTTCCAGCACACACCCTATTTTGAGTGCTAGGAATTCATGTGTTATGTGTAATTTTGTGACATTTGCTTCTATATGGCCAAAAACGTCCCCACAGAAGAGCAGCAAGGGGATGGAGGTGCTCAGATCCAACCTCAAGAAGAAGAAGGTGGGTGATGTACCACTTATAAAAAAGAAGGCAAGAAACACCTAAAACACATTAAATAATTATTGTTTTTGTTTTCTTCTACAGACTCGGACCAAGAGGTGTGGCAGGTCCCAGTCAGGAGAATAGCTCCCCAACCCCCTGCACCCCCCAGCCTAGTAAGTGTTAACACAAGTGACTATGTACTAACATGACTTCTTCATCAGGTTGTCAGGAATCAAGGGCTAGACACTAATTGTCATTTTATCTTTTACAGTACACACACAAGAGATGCAGCAGCACCTGGAGGAACTTACAGCTGCTGTGCATGGGCTGGTGGGGGATATTGAGGAGCTGGCCACAGCCATGGGGAGCCACCCACCTTAAGGCACTGGAGGCCTGCCACCTTCTTTTAACCCACCAGTTTTATATACAAAAAATTGTATATTTTTATATATGGTTTAATGTTTTAAAGTTTATATTTTAAATAAAAATAAATAAAAATAATTATGAAATGCATTACTATACAATACATTACTATTTTAAAATAAAAAATAATCAGTAAATAATGTTGTAATGTCTTTCATTTAATATAACTAACAATCAGCGTAATGTTGACCTTCTATCCATGTGGCCATGTTAAAGATAAAAATTTCAAGGAGAATGAGCTTCCCTTAAAGGAAGAAAGTGGTTAAGGTAAGCATTAGGAAAAAAAAGAATGCTTGGCAAGCATTAATGTGGTTAAGGTAAGCATTAGAAAAAAGAAAAATGCATGGCAAGCATGGCATGCTAAGTAGTTTGGAACAGAAGAGATTTGGCACAGCAATAAGTAAGTACTGGGCTAGCAGGGCCAGTGTATAGGAAACAGTTAAAAAAAAAGGTTCACAAATGCGTAGAAGCCACCAAAAAAGCCAGAGCCTGTGTATAAATTTCACAAAAACGATATTAATACAGATTTTAGGGGCTAAATGAAGGAAACAACAGGACTTTACCATGGGAACGAGTAGGACTTCATTGGAAACTGAAAAATTTAGTGGCAAGGTACATGAAAAAAGCTAGAAAAAAGCTACGAAACGAGTGTTTCAAAACAACGTATACGAGAGCGTCGTCTGTGAAATAGGTTTTGAGAGCCGTACCCGCACCGTCCTTATACAGCCACGGAAACAGTACGAGACGCTCCTGATGGAGGCTATGAATCATGCAAATGTAGAAAGCTATGTGTAATGTTCACACTTAGAGACAAAAACTAGATGATAGATAGATAGATAGATAGATAGATAGATAGATAGATAGATAGATAAAATGGAAAGAGATAGATAGATAGAATACTTATAGATAGATAGAATGAAACAACAGACCAGAGACAGAGAGAGGGAGGGGAAGAAATATAGGAAAAGTGGGACACAGAATGCCATGACACATAAAGTTCCCCATCAGCAGCAGGCCAGGCCTTGGTAGGCAAGCCCCTTGTCTTATTCTGCATGCACCTTGTTTCCAAGTGGGGATAACCCCTTTTACTCACTTCCTCCCTAGCTCAGCACAGGCCATGAATGGGTGTTGTTCCATCCCCCTCCTGTGTCCTGGAACCCTGCTGCCATCTCTGTGCGGATTCAGAGCCTTCCTGAGCGGCTTGATCTGTGGGCGTGCGCAACAGTGCTGCTGCTCACTTTAAAGGAAAGACTGATATCTTTCCACCACCCAGGATTGCTGGACATCCCCCTGTTGCCTCCTCCTCCTACTCTGCTTCCTCCTCATGTAGTCAGTGCAGTACCTACACCACTAATTTGAGCCCAGCCATAGGAAAATGGCAGCATGCAGTATAAAATTCATCTGTCTAGGTGAAAGGCCTCACACCGCCCAGGAGCTGTGGACTGGCATCCAGGAACAGACAGTTGTGTGGTTGCTGTCGCTGCATCTCATAGCAGCCTTGAGGTGTCATGGCAGTGCACACATGGGTCGCAGGGTCAAAAGTGGCCAGGTACTCCATTGTCCAGCCAGAAGAGGAAGAGTAGTCAGAGGAGTCAGAGGATTCAGAGGGAGAAGAGAAGAACTTTCTTTCACAGCAGGGTGTCACCCAGCAAAGCTCACGGGCATCACTGGAGCATGGCTGGAGGGAACATGCTGCAGGGCCTGCGGAATGACCACTGAGTTGCCTGCATTGTCACCAGGACAGATTACTAGGTGGCCATCCTGCTGGATCCCTGCTATAAGGATAACGTCACCACCTTGATTCCACCACTGGAACAAGATAGACAGATAACAAGACAAATGCACTCTGGTTGACAAACTATTGGTGGGGCTCTCAGTTGAATTTGAGGGCTCAGTGATGGCGTTGAGGCCAAGTAGGAAGAGGAAGAGCAAGTCACCAACCCAGCAGGGGCACCGGCATAACCGCACAAGGCAGGGTGAGCATGGGCACAATGTAAAACACATTAGTTCATTAGGCTCGATTCAGAGATACATTCGTCTGGACTTCCGTAGCTGTCTGTGAAAGTTTTTGTGCGTGTGTGTCATTTTTTTGGTTTCTTTCGTCCATTTTTCAATCGCACGAACGTTCGGACCCTTTCGTATATGCGCTTTCGAAGAATGAAAGCAAATCGGATCATTTGCGTTAGTTCGGATCATTTTCCCAACAAAATCTGAAATTTTTCGTTTGTTCAGATAACTTACGTTGTTGGGATGGGCTTGCGTCTGATTCAGAGAGCTGATTGCCGAGGGACCACCACCCTGTTAAACCGTTTCATTTGCGATCCACTTACGGGACCTTTGAGGCCTCGGATTGCTATTGTTGAACATGTTTTGCGGCTATGTGGAGGAGGCTGCGCGCCTTTAGCTCCAAGGCATTGCATGTATCAGCATGGCCGAGGCCATAAATTGTATAGCAATGCATACCTGAATCAATACATTTCATGTATGCCTTATAGAAGCATTTTAATGCTGACCTTAATTAGTCCTTAGCATGTAAACCTTTATTTTCCCACACATCCATATAATTGCTATATTTTTTTAGACTTATGTCCTTTGTGAATTATATTTGGATTGTTGAACTTGAATCTTAATTTTTTGTAGGAGTTATTGTTTTAGTTGGTTACCTTAGCTTTGTGTAATTATTTTATATTTGGTTGCAGGAACCGCAAGATGTGCCACTCGCACAACACACAAGCAGTGTTTGGTCCAGCTATGTAATTCCTCAGTGTTCTTGCAGGGCATCCAGGGTCATCCCATGATGCTTATATATTACAGAGCTCCGGCTAATTGTGTCAGTTTGAGTCAGGAGAATTATCTGGTGGATGGCTCCTGGGTAAGTTTGCTCACATTCCATCAATCCATTTTCACTGTATGGCAATGAATATAGTTGATGACTTATGTCTTAACCTATGGCTGTTTTTAGCCCTTGATGACATGTTAAACAATATTGTTGCTTAGAATGTGTATTTTATGTTAGTATTTTTAAATACTTTCAGGGGGTTCAGGATATCCACTCCTGCCCTTGCTCCTGATGCCCATTCTTTGCCTGCAGAATGCGGGCCAGGAGTTCTCTAATCGGGCCCTATGCAAAACCCGCCGTGGTGGCAAGGGCCTTCGGGCTTTTGAAGTCCAGATTTAGGTGTTTGGACCATACGGGGGGGGGGGGGGGTCACTGCAGTATGACCCCAACAAGGTTATACCAATAATTTAATTTACGTTTTTTAACAGGGACCACACGTGCCAGAGGGGCACAACTGAGTGTCAGGGTCCTTCAGTTGGTGGGCGAGATGCAGGAGCTGCGCGACTCATTGGGGACCACAGAAGAATAATGTTCTGTGGCCTGCCATTGCTATGTATTTAGTTTTTTATAGTTGTACATTTTTTATTTTCAATTTTCAAAATATTTTAATATTTTATATTTTATGATGAAAAAAAAATAATAAAAGTTTCAGTGTCACTTCATTTACAAAATACATTAACACAAAACTAATGGGCCCAGAAATATTTAAAGATGATTATTCACATGACCACGAAGTGATTTGGGTACGTTTTAGGGCCTAAAATGGAACAAGAACCTAACCGGGAAGTGGTTTGGGTAAGTTTTAAGGGTCCAAAAGGGAAGATGGAAGATAGCGCTAAGTGATTTAACTAAACATTGTAGTAGAAGTGAGGGTGGCAAATATGTAGGCGAGCACTTTAATGAGTTAAGTTTGTAGTGCGCAGGCGCAAGATCGTAAGGATTTCCGTCTGGACGATTATTTATTGAAAAAGGGAAACAGAATCTATCGGGAAACATAAATGATTCGTGGGAAAAGGGCAAAAACGAAAGCCTACGTTGTAACATGAGAAAATGAAACGGAAAAGTGATGCTGGAAAATGACGTACTCGTACTCTGCCGTACGAACGGACGGAAACTTTACAGAAGGATTGCAATGCATGCATAGAATCGCTCGCACACTCATATGAGAGCAGGAAAATTAAAAAAAAAAAAAACAGATCGGCACTAAAACGAAAGTCTTTTTTTGTCTCTCTGAATTGAGCCTATTGTCCGCCACACCCAAAACTATCCGATATGGTCCGTAGTACCAGGATACCAGAAGGCAGACTTTGACTCGCATGGTGGATGATTATTAGAGATGAGCGAGTAGTGAAATATTCGAAATTTCGAATTTCGATTCGAATAGACCGCGTTACTCGACTACTCGACCGATTATCGAATCCCATTATAGTCTATGGGAAAAAAAATGCTCGCCACTTGGAAATCTCAATTCGACCACTTGGAGGTCACCAAGTCCACCCTGAAACATCAGAAAATGATGCCAACACTGCTGGAATGCAACTGGGACAGCAGGGGAAGCATGTCTGGGTGCATATAACGTGCCCAAGTCGCACTATTACGCCACTATCACAGCCACTCAACAATACACTCCAAACACAATATAACTTCTACGTAAAGTGAGACAAGACAAGGAAACCTTCTTTCCTCTACATTGCCATGGACCCCAAGCCAAACTGTACAAAAAATAACAAAATTCTGCACCCCTTAAAATCATGTTGCCTAATGACAACCACAGATGGCATAGGCAAGGGGGAAAATAAATAGACCCCACCCCTAATTGTCATTGTGTGTGTGTGTGTGTGTGTGATGTGGTCAGACATGTCCTCTTGTGTCATTGTGTCACCCCAGCAGTAAGGGAAGCTTAAAGGAGGAGGTATGTTACAGTGTGTTACCCCAGCAGTAAGGGAAGCTTACAGGAGGAGGTTTGTTACAGTGTGTCACCCCAGCAGTCAGGGAAGCTTACAGGAGGAGGTTTGTTACAGTGTGTCACCCCAGCAGTCAGGGAAGCTTACAGGAGGAGGTTTGTTACAGTGTGTCACCCCAGCAGTAAGGGAAGCTTACAGGAGGAGGTTTGTTACAGTGTGTTACCCCAGCAGTAAGGGAAGCTTACAGGAGGAGGTTTGTTACAGTGTGTCACCCCAGCAGTAAGGGAAGCTTACAGGAGGAGGTTTGTTACAGTGTGTTACCCCAGCAGTAAGGGAAGCTTAAAGGAGGAGGTTTGTTACATTGTGTCACCCCAGCAGTCGGGGAAGCTTACAGGAGGAGGTTTGTTACAGTGTGTCACTCCAGAAGTAAGGGAAGCTTACAGGAGGAGGTTTGTTACAGTGTGTCACCCCAGCAGTAAGGGAAGCTTACAGGAGGAGGTTTGTTACAGTGTGTCACCCCAGCAGTCAGGGAAGCTTACAGGAGGAGGTTTGTTACAGTGTGTCACCCCAGCAGTCAGGGAAGCTTACAGGAGGAGGTTTGTTACAGTGTGTCACCCCAGCAGTAAGGGAAGCTTAAAGGAGGAGGTTTGTTACAGTGTGTTACCCCAGCAGTAAGGGAAGCTTAAAGGAGGAGGTTTGTTACATTGTGTCACCCCAGCAGTCAGGGAAGCTTACAGGAGGAGGTTTGTTACATTGTGTCACCCCAGCAGTCGGGGAAGCTTACAGGAGGAGGTTTGTTACAGTGTGTCACTCCAGCAGTAAGGGAAGCTTACAGGAGGAGGTTTGTTACAGTGTGTCACCCCAGCAGTAAGGGAAGCTTACAGGAGGAGGTTTGTTACAGTGTGTCACCCCAGCAGTCAGGGAAGCTTACAGGAGGAGGTTTGTTACAGTGTGTCACCCCAGCAGTAAGGGAAGCTTAAAGGAGGAGGTTTGTTACATTGTGTCACCCCAGCAGTCAGGGAAGCTTACAGGAGGAGGTTTGTTACAGTGTGTCACTCCAGCAGTAAGGGAAGCTTAAAGGAGGAGGTTTGTTACAGTGTGTCACCCCAGCAGTAAGGTAAGCTTACAGGAGGAGGTTTGTTACAGTGTGTCACCCCAGCAGTAAGGGAAGCTTACAGAAGGAGGTTTGTTACAGTGTGTCACCCCAGCAGTAAGGGAAGCTTAAAGAAGGAGGTTTGTTACAGTGTGTCACCCCAGCAGTAAGGGAAGCTTACAGGAGGAGGTTTGTTACAGTGTGTCACCCCAGCAGTCAGGGAAGCTTACAGGAGGAGGTTTGTTACAGTGTGTTATCCCAGCAGTAAGGGAAGCTTACAGGAGGAGGTTTGTTACATTGTGTCACCCCAGCAGTAAGGGAAGCTTACAGGAGGAGGTTTGTTACAGTGTGTCACCCCAGCAGTAAGGGAAGCTTACAGGAGGAGGTTTGTTAAAGTGTGTTACCCCAGCAGTAAGGGAAGCTTGGCACAGAGGACACAAAACAGTAGTGCCAAATATAAATATATTTTTTAGGAGAACACCTGGCTATACAGCCGTATACTGCCAGAAGGTGAAATGGTGCTGTAAGGATCTTCCCGGGGGATGGTGTGTTTGGACACAGTTCACGGCAGACTCAGATGTTATAAAAGCAGATCTTGGCGTTTATTCATGGCATAAACAGTCCAGCAAACAAAACATACAGCAACCACGTGCTTCTTTTGTGTATAAACAAAATAAAAGACCTAGCCCGTCTGGGCGCTTACTAACAGGTTCTTCTCACCTATCTGACACTTTCAAATCACAGTGTTCGCCTGGATAACGCAGGGTGAGTTTTTAGCTCCAGCAGTGGCTGCGTTCGCAGCTTCCTTCAAACATCCACAGGCTGTTCATTCCTGGCTGAGAGCAATAGCCTGCAGTCTCTGCAGAGCTTTTACCTTCCCAGGCTAATTAGGATCAGAGCTCACCTGATCCAAAACCCAAACTGGATCGGGGAGGTGTGGAATGACAGGTCCCTCTAAACCTACCTGCCATTCCATATAAATCCAGGCCCGGCAAAATTAAACAACAACTCAGCAGCATATCACTGCTGAGAAACAATCAATCCTGGACTTACCATCTCACCCAGCGTAGTAACCTAGGTGAAATGTACACCCCCTCGATCACTTCTCCAGTGACATGTCTACATATCCCCCCCCTCTTCTTCAGACCGGAGGGCTGAGCATTTTGTCCCCACAGACAATGTACCCTCGACAATGCATCAGCATTTGCCTGTAATTTCCCTGGCCTGTGTTCCACAGTGAAATTAAAGTTTTGTAGGGACAGAAACCATCTAGTCACTCTTGCGTTTCTCTCCTTGTTTAACTTCATCCATGTTAGGGGGGCATGGTCTGTCACTAACTTGAATTTCCTGCCTAGCAAGTAATATTTTAGGGATTCGAGGGCCCACTTCACTGCCAAACATTCTCGCTCCACAATGGCATAATTTTTCTCGGCCGGGGTTAGCTTCCTACTCAAGTACATCACAGGATGCTCCTCACCATTTACTACTTGTGAGAGTACTGCACCTAAGCCTGTGTTAGAAGCATCTGTCTGGACCAGAAATTCTCGCCTGAAATCGGGGGTAACTAACACAGGTTGTTGGCACAAGGCAGATTTAAAGCTTTGGAAAGCCTTCTCGGCCTCTGGAGTCCACGTGATCATTGCTCTCTTTCCGCCCTTTGTCAAGTCAGTTAGGGGAGCAGCAACTGAGGCAAAGTTCGGCACAAATCTACGGTAATAGCCCGTAATACCAAGGAAAGCTCTGACCTGTTTCTTTGTCAGGGGTCTAGGCCAATTCTGTATTGCCTCAATTTTATTTAGCCGTGGCTTAATCAACCCTCTTCCAATAATGTAGCCCAGATACTTGGCCTCTTCTAGGGCTATTGCACACTTCTCAGCATTTATGGTCAACCCTGCATCACTTATGGTATCCAGTACCTTACAGAGGTGACTTTCCCAATCAGGGCTAAAAATGACCACATCATTGAGGTAGGCAGCTGAGTAATCACAATGTGGTCGCAAAATCAAGTCCATCAACCTCTGGAAAGTCGCAGGTGCTCCATGTAACCCGAACGGCATCACTACATACTGGAATAGCCCATCAGGGGTGGAGAATGCATTTTTTTCTTTAGCCTCATCAGTAAGTGGAATCTGCCAGTAGCCCTTTGTGAGATCGAGGGTGGTTATGTACCTGGCATTACCCAACTTCTCAATCAACTCATCTACCCTGGGCATAGGATAGGCATCGAATTTTGAGATCTCATTCAACTTTCTAAAATCGTTACAGAACCTCCAAGTTCCATTAGGCTTTGGGAATAATACAATCGGGCTGGACCATTCACTCTGTGACACCTCAATTACTCCCAGATCAAGCATACGTTTTACCTCGGCAGATACGGCTTCCCTACGGGCTTCCGGGATCCTATAGGGCTTGAGGTTTACTCTGCTTCTAGGCTCAGTTTCAATGTGATGATAGATGAGGTGTGTACGCCCTGGAAGGTCAGAAAACTTGTCTTTGTTTTTCTGTAAAAATTCCTGAGCCTCCTGTTTCTGTGACACTGATAGGGTATCACCAACCTTGACTGGAGTAATTGGTTGTGACAAATTATTAACAGTATTTGTCGCCCCCAAGGATTCCCTGTCTTTCCAGGGCTTAATCAAGTTTACGTGGTAAACTTGGAAAGGCTTCCTTCTACCTGGTTGGTGCACCTTGTAGTTCACCTCACTGACCTTTTCAACAATTTCATAGGGACCTTGCCACTTCGCCAGGAATTTACTCTCAACAGTGGGAACTAGTATAAGGACCCTATCGCCTGGGTTAAATGTCCTGATTCTTGCAGACCGGTTGTAAATTCTACTTTGGGCCTCTTGCGCCCTCTGGAGGTGTTCCCTTACTAGGGGCATTACAGCGGCTATACGGTCCTGCATTTGTGCTACATGCTCAATAACGCTCTTGTATGGGGTGGACTCGCTCTCCCATGTCTCTTTTGCAATGTCCAGTAGACCCCTAGGGTGACGACCATAGACCAACTCGAATGGGGAGAACCCTGTGGACGCTTGGGGCACTTCCCTAATAGCAAACATGAGGTAGGGTAACAAATGATCCCAGTCACGACCATCTTTTTCCACCACTTTTTTCAACATATGTTTCAAAGTTTTATTAAATCTCTCCACCAATCCGTCCGTCTGGGGGTGGTATACAGAGGTATGGATGGGTGAGATTTTAAATAGTTTGCATAACTCCTTCATCACCTTTGACATAAAGGGTGTACCTTGGTCAGTCAGGATTTCTTTGGGCATTCCAGTCCTAGAGAACATATAAAACAACTCACGTGCAATTGTTTTAGATGCGGTGTTTCTTAAGGGCACAGCTTCAGGATAGGGGGTCGCATAATCCATGACCACCAGAATATACTGGTGTCCTCTAGCGGATTTTACAATGGGACCCACTAAATCCATGGCTATACGCTCAAAAGGCACCTCTATAATAGGGAGTGAAACCAAAGGACTGCGAAAATGTGACACTGGGGCACTAAGCTGACATGTGGGGCACGACTCGCAGTGCTTTTTAATATCACCATATATCGCCGGCCAGTAGAACCTCTGGAGAACCCTCTCCTGCGTTTTGTCAGTCCCCAAGTGTCCCCCAAGAACATGGTTATGTGCCATGTCCAGCACCTGACGCCGGTACGGCTTAGGCACCAGAAGCTGTTCCACAATCTCATCCTTAATCTTAGTGACTCTATAGAAAAGATCATTAGTCACAGAAAAATGTGGAAATCTTTTCTCAGCATCTGGTTCCTGAGGTACCCCATTCATGACAGCAACCTGCTCTCTCGCATTTTTGAGAGTGGGGTCCTGTAACTGTGCAGTCCCAAAATTATCCCTAGACACCTCTAAGTCTGGTATATTTTGCTCAGTGGGAGGAGCCTCCTCCTCTCCAGCCAGGACCTGCAAAGGAAAACAATCATTTTCATCCTGCACACTTTTATCATTCACAGGGGGCAATGCAACAACCTTAGGAGTATCCTCACTCCTTTCGGGGGATTTTCTTTTTCCCCAGAGAGCCCAGAATAATGGAAAATCGCGCCCCAATATTACGTTATGCATGAGGTTTTTAACCACACCCACTTCATATTGTATGGTGCCTTGTTCAGTCCCGACTTCAGCCATCACTATAGGGTACACTTTTGTATCCCCATGTATACAAACAACACTCATATGCTTTTTACACTCAAAGTCCCCAGCCACCAGGCTGGCATGCACCAAGGTTACGAGGCTTCCTGAGTCTAGCAACGCCTTAACAGGAAAGTCATTAATTGTAATGTTGCAGATTTGCGGTTCAGTCTCTAGTCCAGGAACTGCAACACAAGATGGTTCCGCAAATAGCGACTGACGGCGATTAGCCTCACATTCCATGGGCTCAGTGGTAAGAGGGCAATGGGCAGACACGTGTCCCGTCTCATGGCATCTCCAGCACCGGATAGGGCCTGGTCTCCTTGGCAAGGAGTCCTTTTTAGGGCCACTTAGCCACCCGGGACCATCCCCAGTCTTTTGCCCCTGAGACACCACTTGAGCCCTTTTTCCTCCCTCAGCACCCCTCCACACTCCCCCAATAGATGGAAGTCTCTTACCAGCTGATGGCACAGATCTGGCACTCCGGGGAGGTGAGGAGGCTGCAGAAACATCACGGAGGTAGTCCTCAGTCGCCTGGAACCTCTCCACAAGGTTGACAAGTTCGTTTGCATTCTTAGGGTCACCTTGTCCCACCCAGCGTTGCAGGTCAGCAGGAAGTGCTCGGTGGTAGCGATCCATCACAACCCTCTCTAGGATCTGTGGAGGAGTAGAAGTGTCTGGCTCCAACCACTTTCTCGCCAAATGGATCAGGTCATACATCTGGGACCTCGCTGATTTGTCCAAACTGTAGCTCCAGTTGCGTACCCTCCTGGCACGGACCGCAGTAGTAACGCCTAGTCGGGCAAGTATCTCCGCTTTTAGCCGAGTATAGTCCTTAACCTCTTGCTCACTGAGGTCATAGTAGGCCTTTTGAGGTTCTCCTGTTAAATAGGGCGCAATTACCTCTGCCCACTCAGCGACTGGTAACTTCTCTCGCTCAGCCGCACGCTCAAACCCAGTTAGGAAGGCCTCAACATCGTCCTCAGCAGTCATCTTTTGCAGCGCTCGCTGCACAGCTCTTTTCACATCAAAAGTCTCTGGAGCGGCTCGCACCACTGTGTGGGGGTTAGCAACCACAGGCGCCTCCTGTTTTGCTATCAGGTGTTCAATAAGTTGTTGTTGGGCAGCCATGGTCTGTTCATGTCGTCTATTGGCCTCTATCTGAGCCTGTTGTTGTTGCAAACTTACTTGCATAAACTGCTTCAGCATCTCCTCCATGTTGCCCGACTGTTCTTGGAGTGTAGTTGCAGCTTTCACCCAAGACATAAGCAGCTGTAGCCAAGTCTGTCCACACCGTTGCCCCTAGCAACCGTTTTGCCCGCTCCGCAGCACCAATTGTAAGGATCTTCCCGGGGGATGGTGTGTTTGGACACAGTTCACGGCAGACTCAGATGTTATAAAAGCAGATCTTGGCGTTTATTCATGGCATAAACAGTCCAGCAAACAAAACATACAGCAACCACGTGCTTCTTTTGTGTATAAACAAAATAAAAGACCTAGCCCGTCTGGGCGCTTACTAACAGGTTCTTCTCACCTATCTGACACTTTCAAATCACAGTGTTCGCCTGGATAACGCAGGGTGAGTTTTTAGCTCCAGCAGTGGCTGCGTTCGCAGCTTCCTTCAAACATCCACAGGCTGTTCATTCCTGGCTGAGAGCAATAGCCTGCAGTCTCTGCAGAGCTTTTACCTTCCCAGGCTAATTAGGATCAGAGCTCACCTGATCCAAAACCCAAACTGGATCGGGGAGGTGTGGAATGACAGGTCCCTCTACCAAACCTACCTGCCATTCCATATAAATCCAGGCCCGGCAAAATTAAACAACAACTCAGCAGCATATCACTGCTGAGAAACAATCAATCCTGGACTTACCATCTCACCCAGCGTAGTAACCTAGGTGAAATGTACACCCCCTCGATCACTTCTCCAGTGACATGTCTACAGTGCCTATACGCACCGGGTATAAAACAGTGTTTTGTTGGCACAGAGGACACAAAACAGTAGTGCAAAATATAGTTTTGTATATAGGTGCTAATACACCACTGAAGTCTTTCTGTCCATATTCCAGCAGCAGCTACCAGTCACTAAAGCAGCCGTTTTGAGCAGAGTGTATATAGTTTTGTATATAGGTGGTAATACACCACTGAAGTCTTTCTGTCCCTATTCCAGCAGCAGCTACCCCTCACTTAAGCAGCCGTTGTGTGCAGTGTGTATATAGCTAGAATGAGCTATATACCGTTCAGCATAGTAGCCCTAATAAGGGCTCTCAATGACTCTCTTGTCTTCTGGTAGCTGGTATATATGGTGGTAAATGCGATATTCTGAGCTTCTGGGGCCCTGCCTGCCTACATATGAGCTATATACTGTTCAGCATAGTAGCCCTAATAATAAGGACTCTCAATGACTCTCTTGTCTTCTGGTAGCTGGTATATATGGTGGTAAATGCGATATTCTGAGCTTCTGGGGCCCTGCCTGCCTACATATGAGCTATATACTGTTCAGCATAGTAGCCCTAATAAGGGCTCTCAATGACTGTCTTGTCTTCTGGTAGCTGGTATATATGGTGGTAAATGCGATATTCTGAGCTTCTGGGGCCCTGCCTGCCTACATATGAGCTATATACTGTTCAACATAGTAGCCCTAATAATAAGGACTCTCAATGACTCTCTTGTCTTCTGGTAGCTGGTATATATGGTGGTAAATGCGATATTCTGAGCTTCTGGGGCCCTGCCTGCCTACATATGGGCTATATACTGTTCAGCATAGTAGCCCTAATAATAAGGACTCTCAATGACTCTCTTGTCTTCTGGTAGCTGGTATATATGGTGGTAACTGCGATATTCTGAGCTTCTGGGGCCCTGCCTGCCTACATATGAGCTATATACTGTTCAGCATAGTAGCCCTAATAATAAGGACTCTCAATGACTCTCTTGTCTTCTGGTAGCTGGTATATATGGTGGTAAATGCGATATTCTGAGCTTCTGGGGCCCTGCCTGCCTACATATGAGCTATATACTGTTCAACATAGTAGCCCTAATAAGGGCTCTCAATGACTGTCTTGTCTTCTGGTAGCTGGTATATATGGTGGTAAATGCGATATTCTGAGCTTCTGGGGCCCTGCCTGCCTACATATGTGCTATATACTGTTCAGCATAGTAGCCCTAATAATAAGGACTCTCAATGACTCTCTTGTCTTCTGGTAGCTGGTATATATGGTGGCAAATGCGATATTCTGAGCTTCTGGGGCCCTGCCTGCCTACATATGAGCTATATACTGTTCAGCATAGTAGCCCTAATAATAAGGACTCTCAATGACTCTCTTGTCTTCTGGTAGCTGGTATATATGGTGGTAAATGCGATATTCTGAGCTTCTGGGGCCCTGCCTGCCTACATATGAGCTATATACTGTTCAACATAGTAGCCCTAATAATAAGGACTCTCAATGACTCTCTTGTCTTCTGGTAGCTGGTATATATGGTGGTAAATGCGATATTCTGAGCTTCTGGGGCCCTGCCTGCCTACATATGAGCTATATACTGTTCAACATAGTAGCCCTAATAAGGGCTCTCAATGACTCTCTTGTCTTCTGGTAGCTGGTATATATGGTGGTAAATGCGATATTCTGAGCTTCTGGGGCCCTGCCTGCCTACATATGAGCTATATACCGTTCAGCATAGTAGCCCTAATAAGGGCTCTTAATGACTCTCTTGTCTTCTGGTAGCTGGTATATATGGTGGTAAAAGCGATATTCTGAGCTTCTGGGGCCCTGCCTGCCTACATATGAGCTATATACCGTTCAGCATAGTAGCCCTAATAAGGGCTCTTAATGACTCTCTTGTCTTCTGGTAGCTGGTATATATGGTGGTAAAAGCGATATTCTGAGCTTCTGGGGCCCTGCCTGCCTACATATGAGCTATATACCGTTCAGCATAGTAGCCCTAATAAGGGCTCTTAATGACTCTCTTGTCTTCTGGTAGCTGGTATATATGGTGGTAAATGCGATATTCCGAGCTTCTGGGGCCCTGCCAGCTACAGCCTGTCTTTCCCTGCTGTGAGCGTCTATCCCTCACTAAGTTCAAGCTGCTAATGCTGACGAAGAGGAAGTGCTGAGTTTTGTAGATTCGAGGTCACATGGTTTTTCCAGCCAATGCGTCTAGACGCCGTTCTCGCGATGCCAGCGTCCTCCCAGGACCTGTCCCACCTCCCCTGCATGGTGATTGGTGTAAAAAACGCGCCAGGGAAGGTGTGAGGGGAAACGAATTGTGAGTGCGCCATCGCCGCTGTACTCGATCGAAATCGAGTATGACGAATAGCGTAGTATTCGATCGAATACCGACTCGGTCGAATACTACTCGCTCATCTCTAATGATTATCTGTCGATGCATCTCCTGGTACTGAGCAGTGGGTCCTCACCATTTAATTTCTCGGTTGCTATATTGGACACATGGCCAGAGCTTGCCCTCTATGCCTTGGAGGTGCTGGCCTGCGGCAAGTGTTCAATCAGAACGTGTGTTCAGAACCGCAGGGGGTGTCATCGCCGGCATGAGGATCCCCCTGTCCTTACATTTCATAAGATGAACCAGGCATGGATCCCATGGAACTTGGCTGTGACAGTGCCTGAGAGAGTAGTTTTAGCCTCCTCTTCCATCTCGTCTACCTGCACCGCCACATCCACCTCCTCCTCCCCCTGGACCTCTGATACCTGCGAAAAAATTAATATTTTTTTATCTTTAATTCATTTGTAATTTATTTATGTATATATTTCTTTAATTTTTTTCTGTTATTATTTTGAGTACTTTCTTATCCCATTTTGTGCAGGGCAATCGCCCTGGTGTTACCCTCAAATTGGCCTCTGAAACCTGTTAAAAAAAAAATATATTTTTTTTTTTTATTGATGGTTTTCTTTAATTTCTTGTTTTCTATTATTGTTTTGAGTACTTTCCCTAGCCTATTTTGTGCAGGGCATTTGCTCTGGCGTTCCCCCAATTTTCAGGGGCTTCAAGTCATATGATTTATTGAGCACACTATGTACACTCATCAATCCAACAAAAACCACCCTCCTTTGCACACACAGGCAAACATTATAATCTTTCACGCACCCAAAAATTCTCCACCCGCCACCTCCCACACACATCAATCTGTCAACCACCACTCTCCATGCACACAAAACACCAATCTACCTGCCGGAAACCACTGTGCACACGTACACAATTCTACTAGCCTCACACTAACTCACATCAGTCTGCCAGCAACAACCTTACACACTCACACATTAATCCACCAGTTAAACCCTCACACAAACACACTGATCAGCCAGCCCCCATGCCCACCCACACAAAAATTCCTTCACCAGCTGTGTAACAGAAAAATCAGTCAGTAGATTAATATTTTACGCTTGGTGCTTTTATTTTTATGCAAAAGGCAATTTTATACAATTTATAAATTATTGAAATTAATTAAATGCTACATTCATAATTATTTTTCATCATAATTTTATGCTTTGGCTGTGACTTGCATGGGTAGTTATAGCTTTCAATGAATACTACAACTTTATAGTATTTCGTCCTTGTGCTTTTGTATGCTATTGATACATTTAAAGTTTAAATCCTTATTTATATGCCAAAGTGTTTGTGCCCTGGTTTATAGGTTTTATTCCAGCAGTTGAAGGGAATACATTGCAGTGACAGTAACAAAAAGCAGATAAGAAACCCAATGTCGAAATGCAAGAAGAGGTCGTAAAAATTAATTCAAACTTTTATGTGTAAGCTAATGCATTTTAGGACATTTCCACCAAGTGAAAATTATATGTCTCCTGTGTTTGTGTCAGAATAAATCAATATTAAGATATTATAGTCAGGAGAAAAGTATTAAACCCTTTGGGGTATTTGAGGGTCACCAAACAAGGATGTCATATAAAGTTTTAATGCATATAACTGGCTATGCATAGGACAGCTTGTTTTCATATTAGGAAAAGCCTACAATTGTACTTCCACAATCGTGCACATTCACATTTTTTTGGTCATGACAGAATGAGTTTGAAAACATATCTAATTAAGGCTCCTGATCTCCTATTGAATTTTTAAGGGCAGGGGTGTCAAACGCAAATGCACAGTGGACCAAATTAAGAACTTGGAAAAAGGCATAAGCCAGCCTTGAAATTAGTTTAAAAAGGAACCGAACACAAGAATTGAACTTTCCTGGGTTTTTTTCTGTGCCAAAGCAGGATGCCCTGCTGTGTGAAACCCCCCAGGAAGCCCGAAAAAAATTTGCCTTACCACAATCCAATGGCGAGAGGTGCTCGTCCAATGAGAGCCACCTGCTGTGACAACGTGAATCGGAAGGTGGCTCTCATTCAAATCAATGGGGAGCGTGCGGTGCCGCATCTACAGCCTCAGATGCAGGGGATGTGGCAGCAAACAGTAAACAATGAGAGCGACTTGCCAAATGACGTTGTCACATCAAGCGGCTCCCATTGGACGAGAGCCTGTGCATGTGCCATTGAAATGTGGTGAGGTATTTTTTGGCTTCCTGTGAGCTTTCACACAGCTGGTTCAGGGTTCCCAGAGAAAATCTTTTAGATTCCAGGGCCAGCCGCTGGTGGGCCGCTGGCGAGCAGCAGTTGAGCTTTAAAAAATGTCTAGAATTTAGAAAGTTTTTCCATCTTATCAGTTAACAATTGAAAAGAATTGTAAGTTTTGCTTAAACATGGAATGGTTTCCTGGGAAAAGTGATCCCACATCATTTTAAAGGGGTCATCCAAACTATTAAGTGTACCTCTACACATTGCCACCTAATCTGATGAGTAGAGATGAGCGAACTTTTGAAAAATTCGATTCGACTGATTCGCCGAATTTTCCGACAAAAATCGTTTCGACCCGAATAAATTCGCGACGAATCGCTATTAAAAACGGCTATTTCTGAGCCTCCTAGAGCCTCAATAGGGTTGTAAACCATTCTGCCTTGCTGTAACACGCACAGGATGCGTGCTGGGTTAGTTAAATAATACTTTGAAGAAATATCACATGCAGATCAGAGGCATCGCTAATAGAATCGCAGAGTGGCACAATTGAATTCAAGAGAGTTGAAGTGGCATCACTATGAGGGGCAAAAGGAGACCAAACATTGCTTTAAAGAGACACTGGAGTTGGCAGCAGCAGGAGCCCAAAAATTGGATGAATCACACCCTGGAGTTGGCAGCAGCAGCAGGAGCCCAAACATTACTTTAAAGAGACCCTGGGGTTGGCTTCAGGAGCCCAAAAATTGGATGAATCACACCCTGGAGTTGGCAGCAGCAGCAGGAGCCCAAATATTACTTTAAAGAGACCCTGGGGTTGGCCTCAGGAGCCCAAAAATTGGATGAATCACACCCTGGAGTTGGCAGCAGCAGCAGCAGGAGCCCAAATATACACTGGAGTTGGCTTCAGGAGCCCAAAAATTGGATGAATCACACCCTGGAGTTGGCAGAAGTTGGCAGCAGCAGGAGCCCAAATATACACTGGAGTTGGCTTCAGGAGCCCAAAAATTGGATGAATCACACCCTGGAGTTGGCAGAAGTTGGCAGCAGCAGGAGCCCAAATATACACTGGAGTTGGCTTCAGGAGCTCAAAAATTGGATGAATCACACCCTGGAGTTGGCAGGAGTTGACAGCAGCAGCAGCAGGAGCCCAAATACACACTGGAGTTGGCTTCAGGAGCCCAAAAATTGGATGAATCACACCCTGGAGTTGGCAGGAGTTGACAGCAGCAGCAGGAGCCCAAACATTACTTAAAAGAGACACTGGGGTTGGCCTCAGGAGCCCAAAAATTGGATGAATCACACCCTGGAGTTGGCAGCAGCAGCAGCAGGAGCCCAAATATTACTTTAAAGAGACACTGGGGTTGGCCTCAGGAGCCCAAAAATTGGATGAATCACACCCTGGAGTTGGCAGAAGTTGGCAGCAGCAGCAGGAGCCCAAACATTACTTAAAAGAGACACTGGGGTTGGCTTCAGGAGCCCAAAAATTGGATGAATCACACCCTGGAGTTGGCAGGAGTTGACAGCAGCAGCAGGAGCCCAAACATTACTTAAAAGAGACACTGGGGTTGGCTTCAGGAGCCCAAAAATTGGATGAATCACACCCTGAAGTTGGCAGCAGCAGGAGCCCAAATATTACTTTAAAGAGACACTGGGGTTGGCCTCAGGAGCCCAAAAATTGGATGAATCACACCCTGGAGTTGGCAGAAGTTGGCAGCAGCAGCAGCAGCAGGAGCCCAAATATACACTGGAGTTGGCTTCAGGAGCCCAAAAATTGGATGAATCATACCCTGGAGTTGGCAGGAGTTGACAGCAGCAGCAGGAGCCCAAACATTACTTAAAAGAGACACTGGGGTTGGCTTCAGGAGCCCAAAAATTGGATGAATCACACCCTGGAGTTGGCAGAAGTTGGCAGCAGCAGCAGCAGGAGCCCAAATATTACTTCAAAGAGACCCTGGGGTTGGCTTCAGGAGCCCAAAAATTGGATGAATCACACCCTGGAGTTGGCAGCAGCAGCAGCAGGAGCCCAAATATTACTTTAAAGAGACACTGGGGTTGGCCTCAGGAGCCCAAAAATTGGATGAATCACACCCTGGAGTTGGCAGCAGCAGCAGCAGGAGCCCAAATATACACTGGAGTTGGCTTCAGGAGCCCAAAAATTGGATGAATCACACCCTGGAGTTGGCAGAAGTTGGCAGCAGCAGCAGCAGGAGCCCAAATATACACTGGAGTTGGCTTCAGGAGCCCAAAAATTGGATGAATCACACCCTGGAGTTGGCAGAAGTTGGCAGCAGCAGCAGCAGGAGCCCAAATATACACTGGAGTTGGCTTCAGGAGCCCAAAAATTGGATGAATCACACCCTGGAGTTGGCAGGAGTTGACAGCAGCAGCAGGAGCCCAAACATTACTTAAAAGAGACACTGGGGTTGGCTTCAGGAGCCCAAAATTGGATGAATCACACCCTGGAGTTGGCAGAAGTTGGCAGCAGCAGCAGCAGGAGCCCAAATATTACTTCAAAGAGACCCTGGGGTTGGCTTCAGGAGCCCAAAAATTGGATGAATCACACCCTGGAGTTGGCAGCAGCAGCAGCAGGAGCCCAAATATACACTGGAGTTGGCTTCAGGAGCCCAAAAATTGGATGAATCACACCCTGGAGTTGGCAGAAGTTGGCAGCAGCAGCAGCAGGAGCCCAAATATACACTGGAGTTGGCTTCAGGAGCCCAAAAATTGGATGAATCACACCCTGGAGTTGGCAGAAGTTGGCAGCAGCAGCAGCAGGAGCCCAAATATATACTGGAGTTGGCTTCAGGAGCCCAAAAATTGGATGAATCACACCCTGGAGTTGGCAGGAGTTGACAGCAGCAGCAGGAGCCCAAACATTACTTAAAAGAGACACTGGGGTTGGCTTCAGGAGCCCAAAAATTGGATGAATCACACCCTGGAGTTGGCAGGAGTTGACAGCAGCAGCAGGAGCCCAAATATTACTTTAAAGAGACACTGGGGTTGGCCTCAGGAGCCCAAAAATTGGATGAATCACACCCTGGAGTTGCAAGCAGCAGCAGGAGCCCAAATATTACTTTAAAGAGACCCTGGGGTTGGCCTCAGGAGCCCAAAAATTGGATGAATCACACCCTGGAGTTGGCAGAAGTTGGCAGCAGCAGCAGCAGGAGCCCAAATATTACTTCAAAGAGACCCTGGGGTTGGCTTCAGGAGCCCAAAAATTGGATGAATCACACCCTGGAGTTGGCAGCAGCAGCAGCAGGAGCCCAAATATTACTTTAAAGAGACCCTGGGGTTGGCTTCAGGAGCCCAAAAATTGGATGAATCACACCCTGGAGTTGGCAGCAGCAGGAGCCCAAATATACACTGGAGTTGGCTTTAGGAGCCCAAAAATTGGATGAATCACACCCTGTGGAGAGTCATGTGGAGAAAAAGTAGCTTAGTTAGTAATATCTACATAAAATTATGAATAAACAAATGCAAAAGTATTGCCAAAGTGACGTTTTGTTTGAGGGTGTGTTTCCACCTTTTAATTAAATCAGAAACAAGAAGGTATCATTGCCTCTGACTAATTAGCCCTCAAAAATTCTTGGAATTTTTAATCTGGAATCATGTCTGATCCGTCTTATCCGAAGAATATTAATAAAAAGTAAGCGTAACGTAAAGGATTTTTTATTAATACTTACTTGTGGTCCGATGCGGAGGAATGTCTGTAACTGGAGAGCAGCGCCTTAAATCTGTTTTGCACGATCCATCTTTCTTTAGTGTAGGTCTGGCCCCGTCATCAATCTACTGGAATACATCAGGCATTGTTGGGAGGAAAGCTTGGATGATCCATGCGCCATTCATTTCCACGCAGGGCAGTCTCTGGAAAAAAAAAAAATCTGTATAAACCAGGGTCTTTTTCATATAAAAACAAATGGTTATTCTTGCTTTTCAACCATATGTTCCACAGCTTTACCAGTCATTGTGTCAGCCAATGAAGCAACTTTGTCTCGAAGTGCTGCAAAAGCAGTCCACTGCATCACAAGTGGCATCTGACACCCCCAGTCAACTGTCTGTCTGTTATGCTTTGGGTTCAGCTCCACTATCCATTGATGAAGATCTGATAATCATAAAATTCAGCAGCTACTGCCCAGCCAAGAAGTGGAGGAGACACTCGCCTCTTCTTCCACTAGCCGGCAATTAGTGATGAGGAGAGTGTCGTGGGAGGAGGTGTTGCAAGCCGAGGTAGTGGAAGAGGGTCCCTGGAGTCTGCGGCGGTGGCGGCGGCAGCAGCAGCAGCAGATTATTGCGGACTGTTGTTCGGAAAAATCAGCTACTCAGCGATGTGGCAGTGTTTCATGCAGCATCCTGTGGAGAAAAAGTAGGTTAGTTAGTGTATATACATAAAATTATGAATAGACAAATGCAATGGTATTGCCAAAGTGAAGTTTTGTTTGAGGGTGTGTTTCCACCTTGTAATTAAATCAGAAACAACTAGCTATCATTTGCCTCTGAATAATTAGCCCTCAAAAATTCTTGGAATTTTTAATCTTGATGTCTGAGGGATTTCTCCTCTCAGACAGCGTCACCATAAGTCCAGCCTGCTGCATTACACTTGGAAGAACATCTTGTTTGCGCTGCGACAAGGAAGCCAGAGTCATGCGTCCTGACATGGCACACGTGTTCAGTCTAGTTGTCAAGCGTTTTCTGAAGTCTTGCCCCCATCTGAAAGACATCCGAACAACAGGAAAGAAAGTTAGCATGCACTTCTGGCACTCCTACACCACCAAGCACAACCTTATTGAGCCTCAGCGTCACAACGGTGTACCCCACCATAGTCTGATTTGCGATGTTTCCACCCGTTGGAATTCCACCCTCCATATGCAGGATCCACTATAGCAGTGGTCCCCAACCCTGTCCTCAAGGCCCACCAACAGGCCAGGTTTTGCAGATCTCCACAAAGATGCACAGGTGGAGTAATTAGTGCAGCTGCAGAGCAATAGAGCTGGCTATTTGGAGATCCAAAAAACATGACATGTTGGTGGGCCTTGAGGACAGGGTTGAGGACCACTGCACTATAGGAACAGAGAAAAGCCATCACGGATTTCTGGATAATCCAAACGGATAGGGGGACACCCCTGTGTAAATTCAATGTAAACCATTGGCAGCTCATACGTGACACCGACCGTTTGCTCAGGCCCTTTGAGGAAGCTACGTTATTAGTCAGTTGCCAGGACTATGAGATGAACGATGAGATTCCACTGCTTCATGTACTACAACACATGTTGGAAACCATGGCTGGTCAGGGCACTGGAGACATGGCACATACATTTCACAGCCACATGAAGCCTGTGGGGGCTAAAGTGGAGGAGGAGGAGGGGGTGGGGCACAGCAAACCACAGTTTAGGTTTCACAAAATGACCATTTTATCTAGTCATCTGACAGGAGAGGAGGAGCAGGAGCAGCCACAGGAGCTAGAGGGTTGTGAGTAAGGCGAGACAGAGGACCCAGACACACCATGGCAGTTTACAGTGGAGATGGAGACAGGTAGTCCCTCCGAGTCACTTGCACAAATGGCACGATGCATGCTCACATGCATGCGTACTAGTGAGCGCAGAATTGTCTCCATTTGTCAGCGGGAAGACTTCTGGCTCTCCAACTTATTGGACCCTCGCTTCCGGCACAAAATGGGGGCATTTTTTACGCCCACTGAGAGGGAGGACAAACTGACCTACTACAGAGACATCCCACGTAGTCAGTTGGGCGATGTCTATCTGCGCCATGGCCCATACTCCCGCAGGTCTGACTCGGGGGGAAGTCTGCGATCACCTTCCACTGCCATGGCTGCTGGGGGGGTGGAAGGAGCAGCAGCAGCAGCTCCATCAGCAGCAGCCTCAGTCTTCAGTCGCTAGTGAGTAGCTTTCTACACCCGCATAGTGAGTCTACTCATGAGCAGCAGGAAGACCTGGAGCTGGACCTCAAACAGCAGGTCATGTCATACCTTGACATGACCATGCCAACACACCTTCAAGATCCACTGGATTTGCTGGGAAGCCAAACTTGACTTGTGCCCGCAACTAGCAGAGTTTGCCCTGGAAAAGCTGTACTGGCCGGACAGTAGTTGATTTAGATGGCAACTGGGCTGCTCTATATAACGAAGCAAAATGGCAAATTTACCTCACTATATAAGCTATTGCCCCTCAGATTTACACAGGGGCTGCTCTATATTATGCTGCAAAATGGCAAATTAACCTCACAATATAAGCTATTGCAGCTCTATATAAATAAAAATAAATAAATAAAAAAAAGGGCCTGTAGAAGCTTATTTAGTATAACAGATAGGGTGACATGTGCTGGTTTGGGATGCCCATATGGGCTAGTGTTTTGGCAGCAGTACAAAAACCAATGCAAAATGCAATAGCTTAATAAAGCTGATGCTGATCAACGCTTATTTAGTATAACAGATGGGGTGCAACATGCAGGTTTGGGATGCCCTGTGGCCTGGTGTATTTAAAGCAGACCAAAACCAATTCAAAATGCAATAACTTAATAAAGCTGAGGCTGTAGATGCTTATTTAGTATAAACAGGTAGGGTGCAAGGTGCAGCTTTGGGGTGCCCTGCGGCCTGGTTAAATGAAAGCAGTCAAAAAGGAAGTGCAAACTGAAGTAGCTTAATGAAGCTGATGCTGATCAACGCTTATGTTGTATACCAGATAGGGTGCAAGGTGCAGCTTTGGGGTGCCCTGCGGCCTGGTTTATTAAAAGCAGTCAAAAACAAGTGCAAACTGAAGTAGCCTGATCAACGCTTATGTTGTATAACAGATAGGTTTAAAATAGCATGTGACTTGGGATGCCCGTGTGGCCTGTTATATTTCAAGCTGAACAAAAAGTAACAATAATCCAAGTATGAGACATCATTTTGACCTTCTTTACAGCGCCATACTTTGAAAAAAAAAAATTAATTTCATGCCGATCAATCCAAAGGTCAATGCCCCTAACAAAAATAGTGTTCGGCATAAGTTTTCCTTCTGGAAGGACGTAACCTTTAGTTTACATGGTTGGGGTAGGTTATCTTACAAATTGGGATACCCTAGCAGCAGTGTCATTGAAAGAGACAGATTGTAATGCAGGCCATACGCAAGCAGAGAAACTCAGGCTGCAACAGGCCTATTTAGTTTACATAGTTGGGGTAGGTTATCTTACAAATTGGGATACCCCACTGTATATGAAACCGAATATAAATGCACACCCAAAAGTGGACAATCAGCCTCCAAGAGGCCTGCTTAGTTTAAATAAGAGAGCTGCTTAGTATGGTAGGTAGGTTATGTTATGTTACAGAATGGGATGCCCCAAGCAGACTTGAGATCAGTATATATGCACACAGCAGCAGTGTGTTAGCAGGCTCATACAGGCCAAATTTCTTTAAATAACTGTGCAGCTTACAGTTAATGCAGAGGCTAATGGTATGTTACAGAATGGGATGCCCCAAGCAGACTTGAGATCAGTATATATGCACACAGCAGCAGTGTGTTAGCAGGCTCATACAGGCCAAATTTCTTTAAATAACTGTGCAGCTTACAGTAAATGCAGAGGCTAATGGTATGTTACAGAATGGGATGCCCCAAGCAGACTTGAGATCAGTATATATGCACACAGCAGCAGTGTGTTAGCAGGCTCATACAGGCCAAATTTCTTTAAATAACTGTGCAGCTTACAGTTAATGCAGAGGCTAATGGTATGTTACAGAATGGGATGCCCCAAGCAGACTTGAGATCAGTATATATGCACACAGCAGCAGTGTGTTAGCAGGCTCATACAGGCCAAATTTCTTTAAATAACTGTGCAGCTTACAGTAAATGCAGAGGCTAATGGTATGTTACAGAATGGGATGCCCCCAGCAGACTTGAGATCAGTATATATGCACACAGCAGCAGTGTGTTAGCAGGCTCATACAGGCCAAATTTCTTTAAATAACTGTGCAGCTTACAGTTAATGCAGAGGCTAATGGTATGTTACAGAATGGGATGCCCCAAGCAGACTTGAGATCAGTATATATGCACACAGCAGCAGTGTGTTAGCAGGCTCATACAGGCCAAATTTCTTTAAATAACTGTGCAGCTTACAGTAAATGCAGAGGCTAATGGTATGTTACAGAATGGGATGCCCCAAGCAGACTTGAGATCAGTATATATGCACACAGCAGCAGTGTGTTAGCAGGCTCATACAGGCCAAATTTCTTTAAATAACTGTGCAGCTTACAGTAAATGCAGAGGCTAATGGTATGTTACAGAATGGGATGCCCCAAGCAGACTTGAGATCAGTATATATGCACACAGCAGCAGTGTGTTAGCAGGCTCATACAGGCCAAATTTCTTTAAATAACTGTGCAGCTTACAGTTAATGCAGAGGCTAATGGTATGTTACAGAATGGGATGCCCCAAGCAGACTTGAGATCAGTATATATGCACACAGCAGCAGTGTGTTAGCAGGCTCATACAGGCCAAATTTCTTTAAATAACTGTGCAGCTTACAGTAAATGCAGAGGCTAATGGTATGTTACAGAATGGGATGCCCCCAGCAGACTTGAGATCAGTATATATGCACACAGCAGCAGTGTGTTAGCAGGCTCATACAGGCCAAATTTCTTTAAATAACTGTGCAGCTTACAGTTAATGCAGAGGCTAATGGTATGTTACAGAATGGGATGCCCCAAGCAGACTTGAGATCAGTATATATGCACACAGCAGCAGTGTGTTAGCAGGCTCATCAAGGCCAAATTTCTTTAAATAACTGTGCAGCTTACAGTAAATGCAGAGGCTAATGGTATGTTACAGAATGGGATGTCCCAAAAACCAGAGAGCACCTGGCAGGCAGCAGTAAGACTATGCACAGCAAAAGTGTCTTTATCATGCCTAATTTCAATTAGAATAGGTGCAAATGGTTAGGTTCTTAAATAGAGGCTGGTGTAGTCACAGAATGGGATGCCCTAAAAACCAGCAGTAAGTACACCTGGCAGGGACAAGTAGTGCTATGCCCAGCAAAAGTGTCTTTATCAGGCCTAATTTCAAATATAATAAGAGCAAATGGTTATATGGTCTTAAACAGAGGCTGCTGTAGTCACAGAATGGGATGCCCCCCAAAAAGATCCAGTAGTACTATGCCCAGCAAAAGTGTCTTTATCAGGCTAATTTCAAATATAATAAGAGCAAATGGTTATATGGTCTTAAACAGAGGCTGCTTTAGTCACAGAATGGGATGCCCCCAAAAAAGATCCAGTAGTACTATGCCCAGCAAAAGTGTCTTTATCAGGCCTAATTTCAAATATAATAAGAGCAAATGGTTATATGGTCTTAAACAGAGGCTGCTTTAGTCACAGAATGGGATGCCCTGGCAGGGACAAGTAGTGCTATGCCCAGCAAAAGTGTCTTTATCAGGCTAATTTCAAATATAATAAGAGCAAATGGTTATATGGTCTTAAACAGAGGCTGCTGTAGTCACAGAATGGGATGCCCCCAAAAAAGATCCAGTAGTACTATGCCCAGCAAAAGTGTCTTTATCAGGATAATTTCAAATATAATAAGAGCAAATGGTTATATGGTCTTAAACAGAGGCTGCTTTAGTCACAGAATGGGATGCCCCCAAAAAAGATCCAGTAGTACTATGCCCAGCAAAAGTGTCTTTATCAGGCCTAATTTCAAATATAATAAGAGCAAATGGTTATATGGTCTTAAACAGAGGCTGCTTTAGTCACAGAATGGGATGCCCTGGCAGGGACAAGTAGTGCTATGCCCAGCAAAAGTGTCTTTATCAGGCCTAATTTCAAATATAATAAGAGCAAATGGTTATATGGTCTTAAACAGAGGCTGCTTTAGTCACAGAATGGGATGCCCTGGCAGGGACAAGTAGTGCTATGCCCAGCAAAAGTGTCTTTATCAGGCTAATTTCAAATATAATAAGAGCAAATGGTTATATGGTCTTAAACAGAGGCTGCTGTAGTCACAGAATGGGATGCCCCCCAAAAAAGATCCAGTAGTACTATGCCCAGCAAAAGTGTCTTTATCAGGCTAATTTCAAATATAATAAGAGCAAATGGTTATATGGTCTTAAACAGAGGCTGCTTTAGTCACAGAATGGGATGCCCTGGCAGGGACAAGTAGTGCTATGCCCAGCAAAAGTGTCTATATCAGGCCTAATTTCAAATATAATAAGAGCAAATGGTTATATGGTCTTAAACAGAGGCTGCTTTAGTCACAGAATGGGATGCCCTGGCAGGGACAAGTAGTGCTATGCCCAGCAAAAGTGTCTTTATCAGGCCTAATTTCAAATATAATAAGAGCAAATGGTTATATGGTCTTAAACAGAGGCTGCTTTAGTCACAGAATGGGATGCCCCCAAAAAAGATCCAGTAGTACTATGCCCAGCAAAAGTGTCTTTATCAGGCTAATTTCAAATATAATAAGAGCAAATGGTTATATGGTCTTAAACCGAGGCTGCTTTAGTCACAGAATGGGATGCCCCCAAAAAAGATCCAGTAGTACTATGCCCAGCAAAAGTGTCTTTATCAGGCCTAATTTCAAATATAATAAGAGCAAATGGTTATATGGTCTTAAACCGAGGCTGCTTTAGTCACAGAATGGGATGCCCCCAAAAAAGATCCAGTAGTACTATGCCCAGCAAAAGTGTCTTTATCAGGCCTAATTTCAAATATAATAAGAGCAAATGGTTATATGGTCTTAAACAGAGGCTGCTTTAGTCACAGAATGGGATGCCCCCAAAAAAGATCCAGTAGTACTATGCCCAGCAAAAGTGTCTTTATCAGGCCTAATTTCAAATATAATAAGAGCAAATGGTTATATGGTATTAAACAGAGGCTGCTTTAGTCACAGAATGGGATGCCCTGGCAGGGACAAGTAGTGCTATGCCCAGCAAAAGTGTCTTTATCAGGCCTAATTTCAAATGTAATAAGAGCAAATGGTTATATGGTCTTAAACAGAGGCTGCGTTAGTCACAGAATGGGATGCCCCCAAAAAAGATCCAGTAGTACTCTGCCCAGCAAAAGTGTCTTTATCAGGCTAATTTCAAATATAATAAGAGCAAATGGTTATATGGTCTTAAACAGAGGCTGCTTTAGTCACAGAATGGGATGCCCTGGCAGGGACAAGTAGTGCTATGCCCAGCAAAAGTGTCTTTATCAGGCTAATTTCAAATATAATAAGAGCAAATGGTTATATGGTCTTAAACAGAGGCTGCTGTAGTCACAGAATGGGATGCCCCCAAAAAAGATCCAGTAGTACTATGCCCAGCAAAAGTGTCTTTATCAGGCTAATTTCAAATATAATAAGAGCAAATGGTTATATGGTCTTAAACAGAGGCTGCTGTAGTCACAGAATGGGATGCCCCCAAAAAAGATCTGGTAGTACTATGCCCAGCAAAAGTGTCTTTATCAGGCTAATTTCAAATATAATAAGAGCAAATGGTTATATGGTCTTAAACAGAGGCTGCTTTAGTCACAGAATGGGATGCCCTGGCAGGGACAAGTAGTGCTATGCCCAGCAAAAGTGTCTTTATCAGGCCTAATTTCAAATATAATAAGAGCAAATGGTTATATGGTCTTAAACAGAGGCTGCTTTAGTCACAGAATGGGATGCCCTGGCAGGGACAAGTAGTGCTATGCCCAGCAAAAGTGTCTTTATCAGGCTAATTTCAAATATAATAAGAGCAAATGGTTATATGGTCTTAAACAGAGGCTGCTTTAGTCACAGAATGGGATGCCCCCAAAAAAGATCCAGTAGTACTATGCCCAGCAAAAGTGTCTTTATCAGGCCTAATTTCAAATATAATAAGAGCAAATGGTTATATGGTCTTAAACAGAGGCTGCTTTAGTCACAGAATGGGATGCCCTGGCAGGGACAAGTAGTGCTATGCCCAGCAAAAGTGTCTTTATCAGGCCTAATTTCAAATGTAATAAGAGCAAATGGTTATATGGTCTTAAACAGAGGCTGCTTTAGTCACAGAATGGGATGCCCCCAAGAAAGATCCAGTAGTACTCTGCCCAGCAAAAGTGACTTTATCAGGCTAATTTCAAATATAATAAGAGCAAATGGTTATATAGTCTTAAACAGAGGCTGCTTTAGTCACAGAATGGGATGCCCTGGCAGGGACAAGTAGTGCTATGCCCAGCAAAAGTGTCTTTATCAGGCCTAATTTCAAATATAATAAGAGCAAATGGTTATATGGTCTTAAACAGAGGCTGCTTTAGTCACAGAATGGGATGCCCTGGCAGGGACAAGTAGTGCTATGCCCAGCAAAAGTGTCTTTATCAGGCTAATTTCAAATATAATAAGAGCAAATGGTTATATGGTCTTAAACAGAGGCTGCTGTAGTCACAGAATGGGATGCCCCCAAAAAAGATCCAGTAGTACTATGCCCAGCAAAATGTCTTTATCAGGCTAATTTCAAATATAATAAGAGCAAATGGTTATATGGTCTTAAACAGAGGCTGCTTTAGTCACAGAATGGGATGCCCCCAAAAAAGATCCAGTAGTACTATGCCCAGCAAAAGTGTCTTTATCAGGCCTAATTTCAAATATAATAAGAGCAAATGGTTATATGGTCTTAAACAGAGGCTGCTTTAGTCACAGAATGGGATGCCCTGGCAGGGACAAGTAGTGCTATGCCCAGCAAAAGTGTCTTTATCGGGCCTAATTTCAAATATAATAAGAGCAAATGGTTATATGGTCTTAAACAGAGGCTGCTTTAGTCACAGAATGGGATGCCCTGGCAGGGACAAGTAGTGCTATGCCCAGCAAAAGTGTCTTTATCAGGCCTAATTTTAAATATAATAAGAGCAAATGGTTATATGGTCTTAAACAGAGGCTGCTTTAGTCACAGAATGGGATGCCCCCCAAAATAATCCAGTAGTACTATGCCCAGCAAAAGTGTCTTTATCAGGCTAATTTCAAATATAATAAGAGCAAATGGTTATATGGTCTTAAACAGAGGCTGCTTTAGTCACAGAATGGGATACCCTGGCAGGGACAAGTAGTGCTATGCCCAGCAAAAGTGTCTTTATCAGGCCTAATTTCAAATATAATAAGAGCAAATGGTTATATGGTCTTAAACAGAGGCTGCTTTAGTCACAGAATGGGATGCCCTGGCAGGGACAAGTAGTGCTATGCCCAGCAAAAGTGTCTTTATCAGGCCTAATTTCAAATATAATAAGAGCAAATGGTTATATGGTCTTAAACAGAGGCTGCTTTAGTCACAGAATGGGATGCCCTGGCAGGGACAAGTAGTGCTATGCCCAGCAAAAGTGTCTTTATCAGGCTAATTTCAAATATAATAAGAGCAAATGGTTATATGGTCTTAAACAGAGGCTGCTTTAGTCACAGAATGGGATGCCCTGGCAGGGACAAGTAGTGCTATGCCCAGCAAAAGTGTCTTTATCAGGCCTAATTTCAAATATAATAAGAGCAAATGGTTATATGGTCTTAAACAGAGGCTGCTTTAGTCACAGAATGGGATGCCCTGGCAGGGACAAGTAGTGCTATGCCCAGCAAAAGTGTCTTTATCAGGCTAATTTCAAATATAATAAGAGCAAATGGTTATATGGTCTTAAACAGAGGCTGCTGTAGTCACAGAATGGGATGCCCCCAAAAAAGATCCAGTAGTACTATGCCCAGCAAAAGTGTCTTTATCAGGCTAATTTCAAATATAATAAGAGCAAATGGTTATATGGTCTTAAACAGAGGCTGCTTTAGTAACAGAATGGGATGCCCCCCAAAAAGATCCAGTAGTGCTATGCCCAGCAAAAGTGTCTTTATCAGGCCTAATTTCAAATATAATAAGAGCAAATGGTTATATGGTCTTAAACAGAGGCTGCTTTAGTCACAGAATGGGATGCCCTGGCAGGGACAAGTAGTGCTATGCCCAGCAAAAGTGTCTTTATCAGGCTAATTTCAAATATAATAAGAGCAAATGGTTATATGGTCTTAAACAGAGGCTGCTGTAGTCACAGAACGGGATGCCCCCAAAAAAGATCCAGTAGTACTATGCCCAGCCAAAGTGTCTTTATCAGGCTAATTTCAAATATAATAAGAGCAAATGGTTATATGGTCTTAAACAGAGGCTGCTTTAGTCACAGAATGGGATGCCCCCAAAAAAGATCCAGTAGTACTATGCCCAGCAAAAGTGTCTTTATCAGGCTAATTTCAAATATAATAAGAGCAAATGGTTATATGGTCTTAAACAGAGGCTGCTTTAGTCACAGAATGGGATGCCCTGGCAGGGACAAGTAGTGCTATGCCCAGCAAAAGTGTCTTTATCAGGCCTAATTTCAAATATAATAAGAGCAAATGGTTATATGGTCTTAAACAGAGGCTGCTTTAGTCACAGAATGGGATGCCCTGGCAGGGACAAGTAGTGCTATGCCCAGCAAAAGTGTCTTTATCAGGCCTAATTTCAAATATAATAAGAGCAAATGGTTATATGGTCTTAAACAGAGGCTGCTTTAGTCACAGAATGGGATGCCCCCAAAAAAGATCCAGTAGTACTATGCCCAGCAAAAGTGTCTTTATCAGGCTAATTTCAAATATAATAAGAGCAAATGGTTATATGGTCTTAAACAGAGGCTGCTTTAGTCACAGAATGGGATGCCCCCAAAAAAGATCCAGTAGTACTATGCCCAGCAAAAGTGTCTTTATCAGGCTAATTTCAAATATAATAAGAGCAAATGGTTATATGGTCTTAAACAGAGGCTGCTTTAGTCACAGAATGGGATGCCCCCAAAAAAGATCCAGTAGTACTATGCCCAGCAAAAGTGTCTTTATCAGGCTAATTTCAAATATAATAAGAGCAAATGGTTATATGGTCTTAAACAGAGGCTGCTTTAGTCACAGAATGGGATGCCCTGGCAGGGACAAGTAGTGCTATGCCCAGCAAAAGTGTCTTTATCAGGCCTAATTTCAAATATAATAAGAGCAAATGGTTATATGGTCTTAAACAGAGGCTGCTTTAGTCACAGAATGGGATGCCCTGGCAGGGACAAGTAGTGCTATGCCCAGCAAAAGTGTCTTTATCAGGCCTAATTTCAAATATAATAAGAGCAAATGGTTATATGGTCTTAAACAGAGGCTGCTTTAGTCACAGAATGGGATGCCCCCAAAAAAGATCCAGTAGTACTATGCCCAGCAAAAGTGTCTTTATCAGGCTAATTTCAAATATAATAAGAGCAAATGGTTATATGGTCTTAAACAGAGGCTGCTTTAGTCACAGAATGGGATGCCCCCAAAAAAGATCCAGTAGTACTATGCCCAGCAAAAGTGTCTTTATCAGGCTAATTTCAAATATAATAAGAGCAAATGGTTATATGGTCTTAAACAGAGGCTGCTTTAGTCACAGAATGGGATGCCCCCAAAAAAGATCCAGTAGTACTATGCCCAGCAAAAGTGTCTTTATCAGGCTAATTTCAAATATAATAGGAGTAAATGGTTATATGGTCTTAAACAGAGGCTGCTTTAGTCACAGAATGGGATGCCCTGGCAGGGACAAGTAGTGCTATGCCCAGCAAAAGTGTCTTTATCAGGCCTAATTTCAAATATAATAAGAGCAAATGGTTATATGGTCTTAAACAGAGGCTGCTTTAGTCACAGAATGGGATGCCCTGGCAGGGACAAGTAGTGCTATGCCCAGCCAAAGTGTCTTTATCAGGCTAATTTCAAATATAATAAGAGCAAATGGTTATATGGTCTTAAACAGAGGCTGCTGTAGTCACAGAATGGGATGCCCCCAAAAAAGATCCAGTAGTACTATGCCCAGCAAAAGTGTCTTTATCAGGCTAATTTCAAATATAATAAGAGCAAATGGTTATATGGTCTTAAACAGAGGCTGCTTTAGTCACAGAATGGGATGCCCCCAAAAAAGATCCAGTAGTACTATGCCCAGCAAAAGTGTCTTTATCAGGCCTAATTTCAAATATAATAAGAGCAAATGGTTATATGGTCTTAAACAGAGGCTGCTTTAGTCACAGAATGGGATGCCCTGGCAGGGACAAGTAGTGTTATGCCCAGCAAAAGTGTCTTTATCAGGCCTAATTTCAAATATAATAAGAGCAAATGGTTATATGGTCTTAAACAGAGGCTGCTTTAGTCACAGAATGGGATGCCCTGGCAGGGACAAGTAGTGCTATGCCCAGCAAAAGTGTCTTTATCAGGCCTAATTTCAAATATAATAAGAGCAAATGGTTATATGGTCTTAAACAGAGGCTGCTTTAGTCACAGAATGGGATGCCCCCCAAAAAGATCCAGTAGTACTATGCCCAGCAAAAGTGTCTTTATCAGGCTAATTTCAAATATAATAAGAGCAAATGGTTATATGGTCTTAAACAGAGGCTGCTTTAGTCACAGAATGGGATGCCCCCAAAAAAGATCCAGTAGTACTATGCCCAGCAAAAGTGTCTTTATCAGGCTAATTTCAAATATAATAAGAGCAAATGGTTATATGGTCTTAAACAGAGGCTGCTTTAGTCACAGAATGGGATGCCCCCAAAAAAGATCCAGTTGTACTATGCCCAGCAAAAGTGTCTTTATCAGGCTAATTTCAAATATAATAAGAGCAAATGGTTATATGGTCTTAAACAGAGGCTGCTTTAGTCACAGAATGGGATGCCCTGGCAGGGACAAGTAGTGCTATGCCCAGCAAAAGTGTCTTTATCAGGCCTAATTTCAAATATAATAAGAGCAAATGGTTATATGGTCTTAAACAGAGGCTGCTTTAGTCACAGAATGGGATGCCCTGGCAGGGACAAGTAGTGCTATGCCCAGCCAAAGTGTCTTTATCAGGCTAATTTCAAATATAATAAGAGCAAATGGTTATATGGTCTTAAACAGAGGCTGCTGTAGTTACAGAATGGGATGCCCCCAAAAAAGATCCAGTAGTACTATGCCCAGCAAAAGTGTCTTTATCAGGCCTAATTTCAAATATAATAAGAGCAAATGGTTATATGGTCTTAAACAGAGGCTGCTTTAGTCACAGAATGGGATGCCCTGGCAGGGACAAGTAGTGCTATGCCCAGCAAAAGTGTCTTTATCAGGCCTAATTTCAAATATAATAAGAGCAAATGGTTATATGGTCTTAAACAGAGGCTGCTTTAGTCACAGAATGGGATGCCCCCCCAAAAAATCCGGTAGTACTATGCCCAGCAAAAGTGTCTTTATCAGGCTAATTTCAAATATAATAAGAGCAAATGGTTATATGGTCTTAAACAGAGGCTGCTTTAGTCACAGAATGGGATGCCCTGGCAGGGACAAGTAGTGCTATGCCCAGCAAAAGTGTCTTTATCAGGCTAATTTCAAATATAATAAGAGCAAATGGTTATATGGTCTTAAACAGAGGCTGCTTTAGTCACAGAATGGGATGCCCTGGCAGGGACAAGTAGTGCTATGCCCAGCAAAAGTGTCTTTATCAGGCCTAATTTCAAATATAATAAGAGCAAATGGTTATATGGTCTTAAACAGAGGCTGCTTTAGTCACAGAATGGGATGCCCTGGCAGGGACAAGTAGTGCTATGCCCAGCAAAAGTGTCTTTATCGGGCCTAATTTCAAATATAATAAGAGCAAATGGTTATATGGTCTTAAACAGAGGCTGCTTTAGTCACAGAATGGGATGCCCTGGCAGGGACAAGTAGTGCTATGCCCAGCAAAAGTGTCTTTATCAGGCTAATTTCAAATATAATAAGAGCAAATGGTTATATGGTCTTAAACAGAGGCTGCTGTAGTCACAGAATGGGATGCCCCCAAAAAAGATCCAGTAGTACTATGCCCAGCAAAAGTGTCTTTATCAGGCTAATTTCAAATATAATAAGAGCAAATGGTTATATGGTCTTAAACAGAGGCTGCTTTAGTCACAGAATGGGATGCCCCCAAAAAAGATCCAGTAGTACTATGCCCAGCAAAAGTGTCTTTATCAGGCTAATTTCAAATATAATAAGAGCAAATGGTTATATGGTCTTAAACAGAGGCTGCTTTAGTCACAGAATGGGATGCCCCCAAAAAAGATCCAGTAGTACTATGCCCAGCAAAAGTGTCTTTATCAGGCTAATTTCAAATATAATAAGAGTAAATGGTTATATGGTCTTAAACAGAGGCTGCTTTAGTCACAGAATGGGATGCCCTGGCAGGGACAAGTAGTGCTATGCCCAGCAAAAGTGTCTTTATCAGGCCTAATTTCAAATATAATAAGAGCAAATGGTTATATGGTCTTAAACAGAGGCTGCTTTAGTCACAGAATGGGATGCCCTGGCAGGGACAAGTAGTGCTATGCCCAGCCAAAGTGTCTTTATCAGGCTAATTTCAAATATAATAAGAGCAAATGGTTATATGGTCTTAAACAGAGGCTGCTGTAGTCACAGAATGGGATGCCCCCAAAAAAGATCCAGTAGTACTATGCCCAGCAAAAGTGTCTTTATCAGGCTAATTTCAAATATAATAAGAGCAAATGGTTATATGGTCTTAAACAGAGGCTGCTTTAGTCACAGAATGGGATGCCCCCAAAAAAGATCCAGTAGTACTATGCCCAGCAAAAGTGTCTTTATCAGGCCTAATTTCAAATATAATAAGAGCAAATGGTTATATGGTCTTAAACAGAGGCTGCTTTAGTCACAGAATGGGATGCCCTGGCAGGGACAAGTAGTGTTATGCCCAGCAAAAGTGTCTTTATCAGGCCTAATTTCAAATATAATAAGAGCAAATGGTTATATGGTCTTAAACAGAGGCTGCTTTAGTCACAGAATGGGATGCCCTGGCAGGGACAAGTAGTGCTATGCCCAGCAAAAGTGTCTTTATCAGGCCTAATTTCAAATATAATAAGAGCAAATGGTTATATGGTCTTAAACAGAGGCTGCTTTAGTCACAGAATGGGATGCCCCCCAAAAAGATCCAGTAGTACTATGCCCAGCAAAAGTGTCTTTATCAGGCTAATTTCAAATATAATAAGAGCAAATGGTTATATGGTCTTAAACAGAGGCTGCTTTAGTCACAGAATGGGATGCCCCCAAAAAAGATCCAGTAGTACTATGCCCAGCAAAAGTGTCTTTATCAGGCTAATTTCAAATATAATAAGAGCAAATGGTTATATGGTCTTAAACAGAGGCTGCTTTAGTCACAGAATGGGATGCCCCCAAAAAAGATCCAGTTGTACTATGCCCAGCAAAAGTGTCTTTATCAGGCTAATTTCAAATATAATAAGAGCAAATGGTTATATGGTCTTAAACAGAGGCTGCTTTAGTCACAGAATGGGATGCCCTGGCAGGGACAAGTAGTGCTATGCCCAGCAAAAGTGTCTTTATCAGGCCTAATTTCAAATATAATAAGAGCAAATGGTTATATGGTCTTAAACAGAGGCTGCTTTAGTCACAGAATGGGATGCCCTGGCAGGGACAAGTAGTGCTATGCCCAGCAAAAGTGTCTTTATCGGGCCTAATTTCAAATATAATAAGAGCAAATGGTTATATGGTCTTAAACAGAGGCTGCTTTAGTCACAGAATGGGATGCCCTGGCAGGGACAAGTAGTGCTATGCCCAGCAAAAGTGTCTTTATCAGGCTAATTTCAAATATAATAAGAGCAAATGGTTATATGGTCTTAAACAGAGGCTGCTGTAGTCACAGAATGGGATGCCCCCAAAAAAGATCCAGTAGTACTATGCCCAGCAAAAGTGTCTTTATCAGGCTAATTTCAAATATAATAAGAGCAAATGGTTATATGGTCTTAAACAGAGGCTGCTTTAGTCACAGAATGGGATGCCCCCAAAAAAGATCCAGTAGTACTATGCCCAGCAAAAGTGTCTTTATCAGGCCTAATTTCAAATATAATAAGAGCAAATGGTTATATGGTCTTAAACAGAGGCTGCTTTAGTCACAGAATGGGATGCCCTGGCAGGGACAAGTAGTGCTATGCCCAGCAAAAGTGTCTTTATCAGGCCTAATTTCAAATATAATAAGAGCAAATGGTTATATGGTCTTAAACAGAGGCTGCTTTAGTCACAGAATGGGATGCCCCCCCAAAAAATCCGGTAGTACTATGCCCAGCAAAAGTGTCTTTATCAGGCTAATTTCAAATATAATAAGAGCAAATGGTTATATGGTCTTAAACAGAGGCTGCTTTAGTCACAGAATGGGATGCCCTGGCAGGGACAAGTAGTGCTATGCCCAGCAAAAGTGTCTTTATCAGGCCTAATTTCAAATATAATAAGAGCAAATGGTTATATGGTCTTAAACAGAGGCTGCTTTAGTCACAGAATGGGATGCCCTGGCAGGGACAAGTAGTGCTATGCCCAGCAAAAGTGTCTTTATCAGGCCTAATTTCAAATATAATAAGAGCAAATGGTTATATGGTCTTAAACAGAGGCTGCTTTAGTCACAGAATGGGATGCCCTGGCAGGGACAAGTAGTGCTATGCTCAGCAAAAGTGTCTTTATCAGGCTAATTTCAAATATAATAAGAGCAAATGGTTATATGGTCTTAAACAGAGGCTGCTTTAGTCACAGAATGGGATGCCCTGGCAGGGACAAGTAGTGCTATGCCCAGCAAAAGTGTCTTTATCAGGCCTAATTTCAAATATAATAAGAGCAAATGGTTATATGGTCTTAAACAGAGGCTGCTTTAGTCACAGAATGGGATGCCCTGGCAGGGACAAGTAGTGCTATGCCCAGCAAAAGTGTCTTTATCAGGCCTAATTTCAAATATAATAAGAGCAAATGGTTATATGGTCTTAAACAGAGGCTGCTTTAGTCACAGAATGGGATGCCCTGGCAGGGACAAGTAGTGCTATGCCCAGCAAAAGTGTCTTTATCGGGCCTAATTTCAAATATAATAAGAGCAAATGGTTATATGGTCTTAAACAGAGGCTGCTTTAGTCACAGAATGGGATGCCCTGGCAGGGACAAGTAGTGCTATGCCCAGCAAAAGTGTCTTTATCAGGCTAATTTCAAATATAATAAGAGCAAATGGTTATATGGTCTTAAACAGAGGCTGCTGTAGTCACAGAATGGGATGCCCCCAAAAAAGATCCAGTAGTACTATGCCCAGCAAAAGTGTCTTTATCAGGCTAATTTCAAATATAATAAGAGCAAATGGTTATATGGTCTTAAACAGAGGCTGCTTTAGTCACAGAATGGGATGCCCCCAAAAAAGATCCAGTAGTACTATGCCCAGCAAAAGTGTCTTTATCAGGCCTAATTTCAAATATAATAAGAGCAAATGGTTATATGGTCTTAAACAGAGGCTGCTTTAGTCACAGAATGGGATGCCCTGGCAGGGACAAGTAGTGCTATGCCCAGCAAAAGTGTCTTTATCAGGCCTAATTTCAAATATAATAAGAGCAAATGGTTATATGGTCTTAAACAGAGGCTGCTTTAGTCACAGAATGGGATGCCCCCCCAAAAAATCCGGTAGTACTATGCCCAGCAAAAGTGTCTTTATCAGGATAATTTCAAATATAATAAGAGCAAATGGTTATATGGTCTTAAACAGAGGCTGCTTTAGTCACAGAATGGGATGCCCTGGCAGGGACAAGTAGTGCTATGCCCAGCAAAAGTGTCTTTATCAGGCCTAATTTCAAATATAATAAGAGCAAATGGTTATATGGTCTTAAACAGAGGCTGCTTTAGTCACAGAATGGGATGCCCTGGCAGGGACAAGTAGTGCTATGCCCAGCAAAAGTGTCTTTATCAGGCCTAATTTCAAATATAATAAGAGCAAATGGTTATATGGTCTTAAACAGAGGCTGCTTTAGTCACAGAATGGGATGCCCTGGCAGGGACAAGTAGTGCTATGCCCAGCAAAAGTGTCTTTATCAGGCCTAATTTCAAATATAATAAGAGCAAATGGTTATATGGTCTTAAACAGAGGCTGCTTTAGTCACAGAATGGGATGCCCTGGCAGGGACAAGTAGTGATATGCCCAGCAAAAGTGTCTTTATCAGGCTAATTTCAAATATAATAAGAGCAAATGGTTATATGGTCTTAAACAGAGGCTGCTGTAGTCACAGAATGGGAAGCCCCCAAAAAAGATCCAGTAGTACTATGCCCAGCAAAAGTGTCTTTATCAGGCTAATTTCAAATATAATAAGAGCAAATGGTTATATGGTCTTAAACAGAGGCTGCTTTAGTCACAGAATGGGATGCCCCCCAAAAAGATCCAGTAGTGCTATGCCCAGCAAAAGTGTCTTTATCAGGCTAATTTCAAATATAATAAGAGCAAATGGTTATATGGTCTTAAACAGAGGCTGCTTTAGTCACAGAATGGGATGCCCTGGCAGGGACAAGTAGTGCTATGCCCAGCAAAAGTGTCTTTATCAGGCTAATTTCAAATATAATAAGAGCAAATGGTTATATGGTCTTAAACAGAGGCTGCTGTAGTCACAGAATGGGATGCCCCCAAAAAAGATCCAGTAGTACTATGCCCAGCAAAAGTGTCTTTATCAGGCTAATTTCAAATATAATAAGAGCAAATGGTTATATGGTCTTAAACAGAGGCTGCTTTAGTCACAGAATGGGATGCCCCCAAAAAAGATCCAGTAGTACTATGCCCAGCAAAAGTGTCTTTATCAGGCTAATTTCAAATATAATAAGAGCAAATGGTTATATGGTCTTAAACAGAGGCTGCTTTAGTCACAGAATGGGATGCCCTGGCAGGGACAAGTAGTGCTATGCCCAGCAAAAGTGTCTTTATCAGGCCTAATTTCAAATATAATAAGAGCAAATGGTTATATGGTCTTAAACAGAGGCTGCTTTAGTCACAGAATGGGATGCCCTGGCAGGGACAAGTAGTGCTATGCCCAGCAAAAGTGTCTTTATCAGGCCTAATTTCAAATATAATAAGAGCAAATGGTTATATGGTCTTAAACAGAGGCTGCTTTAGTCACAGAATGGGATGCCCCCAAAAAAGATCCAGTAGTACTATGCCCAGCAAAAGTGTCTTTATCAGGCTAATTTCAAATATAATAAGAGCAAATGGTTATATGGTCTTAAACAGAGGCTGCTTTAGTCACAGAATGGGATGCCCCCAAATAAGATCCAGTAGTACTATGCCCAGCAAAAGTGTCTTTATCAGGCTAATTTCAAATATAATAAGAGCAAATGGTTATATGGTCTTAAACAGAGGCTGCTTTAGTCACAGAATGGGATGCCCCCAAAAAAGATCCAGTAGTACTATGCCCAGCAAAAGTGTCTTTATCAGGCTAATTTCAAATATAATAAGAGCAAATGGTTATATGGTCTTAAACAGAGGCTGCTTTAGTCACAGAATGGGATGCCCTGGCAGGGACAAGTAGTGCTATGCCCAGCAAAAGTGTCTTTATCAGGCCTAATTTCAAATATAATAAGAGCAAATGGTTATATGGTCTTAAACAGAGGCTGCTTTAGTCACAGAATGGGATGCCCTGGCAGGGACAAGTAGTGCTATGCCCAGCAAAAGTGTCTTTATCAGGCCTAATTTCAAATATAATAAGAGCAAATGGTTATATGGTCTTAAACAGAGGCTGCTTTAGTCACAGAATGGGATACCCCTGGCAGGGACAAGTAGTGCTATGCCCAGCAAAAGTGTCTTTATCAGGCTAATTTCAAATATAATAAGAGCAAATGGTTATATGGTCTTAAACAGAGGCTGCTGTAGTCACAGAATGGGATGCCCCCAAAAAAGATCCAGTAGTACTATGCCCAGCAAAAGTGTCTTTATCAGGCTAATTTCAAATATAATAAGAGCAAATGGTTATATGGTCTTAAACAGAGGCTGCTTTAGTCACAGAATGGGATGCCCCCAAAAAAGATCCAGTAGTACTATGCCCAGCAAAAGTGTCTTTATCAGGCCTAATTTCAAATATAATAAGAGCAAATGGTTATATGGTCTTAAACAGAGGCTGCTTTAGTCACAGAATGGGATGCCCTGGCAGGGACAAGTAGTGCTATGCCCAGCAAAAGTGTCTTTATCAGGCCTAATTTCAAATATAATAAGAGCAAATGGTTATATGGTCTTAAACAGAGGCTGCTTTAGTCACAGAATGGGATGCCCTGGCAGGGACAAGTAGTGCTATGCCCAGCAAAAGTGTCTTTAACAGGCTAATTTCAAATATAATAAGAGCAAATGGTTATATGGTCTGAAACAGAGGCTGCTGTAGTCACAGAATGGGATGCCTCACAGCAGACTTAAGATCAGTTCAGTATATATGCACAGTTAGTTAGTATAAGCAGCCTGAAAACGCTAACAAAGCCTGTCAGGCTGGATGAAAAAAAAAAAAAAAACTGACAGCCTCCGATTTTCCCTTCCTTTCCCTGTTTTTCGCTGACTTTCTGTCTGTCTCCTGTCTGTCCCCTGCCTGTCTCCAGCCTGTCCCTGTCTGTCCCTGCCTGTCTAACTGTCTAACTGTCTCTCCCTCAGCTACACAGCGTTCTGTCTCTCACGAATGCAATAGAGAAATGAGGCAGGAAAGCAAGATGGCCGGCCTTAAATACCGCTGTGACGTCACCGGGCTTGCTGGCTGCTGATAGGCTGCATGTGACTGTCCCAGCATACACTGCCCCAGCTTACATGTCTGGACATGTCCCGTCCGCCATCTTAGAATGCCTGTAATGTAAATGAATGGATGTTAAAGGAAAACTTCGAGCGATCGAATCGCGGGGAAATTCGGATTCGATCCGAATCGAATTTTTCCTGAAATTCGGATCGAATCCGGGTTCGTCCGGATCGATTCGCTCATCCCTACTGATGAGTGACACCTTTAACCAGAAGTTGCAGAGAACACTACAGCAATAGTAGGTGGCGGCTGTTGTAGTGTTTCCTGTGATTTCCAGTTGGGTAAAATGTATCACTGGGTGCTCTCTGAGAGGTGTTTGGGGGCAGAAGTGTATGTAATGAGGTGCAGGTCCCCTTATAATGTTCAGTGGGACAGGGTTCTCCTCAGAACTTTTAAAGGGGATGTCCACTCCAAGAGAGCCTCTGCACCTATACACGACTTCTATCTACTCCAGTAGAGACATCCCAATTTTCAACACCACATTGCATATACCCTCATGCATTTCCATGTGGCTACCGGTTTGCTACCTCACATGACCGCCATAACACTAAACAATAAATTAAAGTTTTCGTGGCCAGCAGTGGTCAAGTTGTCTGATGAATCAGTGCCACAGCGATTGGAATGCTTGTGGTTGTGTGTGCAAGTGTGGGTATCCAAAACAGGGATGCCCTCCTCCACAGCAATCTAAGCAAACTACTGTATTAGTAGTTTTTAGTGGTTCAAGGACTACTTTTACACATTATTTTCATTTGTAACATTGCCTACTTGTGCTGAGGAAGTATGCAGGGGAGGCAGAAGTAGGAGCTGCCATTCACTGCACTGCAGAAATTATGTTGTCTTCTGTTAGAATCAATTTAGTCAAAAACATGACAAGAAAATAAATTTCAAACTCTAACCCTATCTGGCTATCTACATCAAAACTACTTGATGCCCAATAAAGCAATATGCTATGTTCTGTATAGGGGCCATTTCTGAATATTTGGAGACACCATCCACTCATTAAAAAGCTGGTCTCAGCTCTATTTATTAAAGATTAGAAAGGATGCCACCTCCTCCTGGAGGAGCCCCAAGAGGAGGTAGCTTCTTGACAGCAGTCACCAGTTAACATTTGTCCTGAAGGGAACCCAGTTCTTCTAATTCATAAAAGACTGGGATGCCCCTGGAAGTGCATAGCCAGGGTAATTGAAAAATGGAAGGGTCTATGCTACCCTTAAATGAAGGAACTTAGTTAACACACTGAAATTAAACCAACTAAGTTGAAAGTGGAAAGCAGGAATAAGCTGCGACTGGAGCTGTAGCAGCAGCACTGAGGGAAGAAGCCGAGATGCCATATCCACCCTGCTGAGATGCTATGCCTGCACCATTAAGATGCCATGCTCACCCCACCAAGATGCCAGTATGCCACCCGTCAAGATGCCAGTTTGCCGCCTGCCAAGATGCAGGTATGCCACCTTCTACGATGCCGTCACAGTGCAGCGACACAACCATCTTACCCACCCACCTGTCTGACTGCCCATATACCTGCCCCACTGTCCCAGCCAGCCACCCATCCACCAGCCCGCCTAGCTGCCTGCCACCCACCTGCCTACCAGCCCAACCACCAAGTCACTTACCCACCTGTCCACCCACCTTCATTTTTATTTTTTTTTATATATTCTTTATTTTCAAAGTTTTCAAAGTACAAAATACAACACAGCCATCTCAACCAGTTAACAGGTATTGTGTATAAAGAATGACATCAAAGACAGACCTAATAAAATGGTTCTTGCTGAATATCCGTGTTCGCACATTTCTGCCACTACCTGAGAACAAGTTGCTCTAGAGCTGTCACCTGAGGAATGACCCAGCCGACCGCCACAACGTAGCCCCCGGCCACCGGGCCACCAGCCCCCATGACCTCCGAGCACCCTGAGCTCAACCCCTGCCGCAGGCCACCCCCAGGTCCATGTAATGCATATATCTCATGCTTTCAGACCTGTTTCTCCATTGCAAGACTGACAGACTGTGTCAGGGTAAATAAACCAAGCAACAAACAATAAGAGAAAAGCGGAAGGGATAGGGAAAGAATAAAGAGAGTACAGTACCACTGCTACTGGTGATTAGTGTCTACCAGCACTCTAAAGTTTGGTGAGTTTACGAAGTTGATCCATCCGAACCACTTGAGGCACCTCGAACAATTCGTTGTATGCTGCAATTATACCCTCAAATCTCTCCATCTCTGCCACCTTTTTAAGCCAAAGGGATACACTAGGCAGAGTCGGGTCCTTCCAATGTAAAGGGATGCATGCCCTAGCCGTGTTTGCTAAATGACCCAGGATAGATTTCTGGTACCTCTTGGTAGGGATCTCTGAGTGGTGAAGGTAAAAGGCAGGGCCCTCCGGGAGCCCTCACCCACTATCCACTCCATAACCCCTTTAACTACTGCCCAGAACCTTGCTAATTCTGAGCAGTACCAGAAAATGTGGAGCAGGTCACCCCTTTCCCATCCACACCTCCAACAGAGGGGGGGGGCACCTCAGGAAACCATTTGTGAAGTGTGGCTGGCACCCGATACCACCCTGTGAGTATCTAATAATTGAATTCCTTGTACACTTGGCTTTCCTATGCACCAGATTGATTGTTCCTCTGCTCCTGCATGGTAAGGTAGTGCCCAGATCCTTTTCCCACTTTGAGAGAAAGGGTAGTGTATCCTCTTCCTGCAGATTAACTAGGATCTTGTAAGTGAGAGTGCATGCCGTGAGAGTGCATGCCCCACTCCTCACAGAGCCTCTTGAATGGGATGAGTTCTCTCAGGTCCAGGGCTGAACGTTTAAGGGACACCAGAAAGTGGTTTAGCTGCAACTTTTGCCAAGCACTCCACCTAGGTAGAACCTTTCGCATCCACAATATCATCTAACGGTTCCCAGGCCCCCTGTCGCTGAAAGTGTCGGACTCTACAAACCCCCCCTCTCAACCAAATCTTCACCACCCGCCCGAGGTGCCCTTCGCACCATGTGTGGCCCCTGGCCCTGCACTGGGCACCCTTTGAAGAACCCCATACCCCAAGTAGTACGAAAAGACAAAAGAGGCATGAAGAGGAGATTCACATCTCTTAATGGGTTGGGGGTCTCCCAGCCACGGACCTGTCAGGCCCTAGCTAAGCCCCCTGACGGAGGGGCCCAGCATGACAACGATGTGGCTGACCCGCCGGGGCCCCACTGCCGACGCCCAGTGGTGACCCGACCAGGCCACATTCAAAACACAAACCTCATTTCTTCTCTCATATAGAGGAAAAAATACACATTAAGAAGGTAAGGAGAAAATGAAAGTCAAACATTGTAGAGAAAGTCAAATTTCGTTGTCTCTCGTTTCTCAAACTCAGCCTACGAGATCTAGAGAACCATGGGAGTGACCTGAAGGGCTGTTGGTGGGGCGGCTCCGCTGAAGGAGCCAGCCAATTTGGCACCGGGACTGGGTTGCATCCTAAGAAGGCAAAGAGGCCCTCCAGATCTTGCTGGGTTCTGAGGACATATGTGTCTCTCTCCTTCAAGACTATAAGATGAAGGGGGTAGCCCCATTGGTACAGTCTACTTACCTTGCTGAGCGCCCAGCCACCTACCCATCTGTCTGCCCACTTAGCTGCCTTCCACCCAAAAACACCATTCTTGCCATAAAAAATGATAGAGGGCATTTCCACACCAATTTCTCACCTTAATAGCCTGACTCTAAGGTTGATTGTGGTTCATGAATTATGCAAATGCAAATGAATTTGTGAGAATTTTTGCACGCATGAAAAAACAAGAAGAATCTTTTGCGCTAGGACCTGTGCGCAAATTTACGCTTTAGAAAACACACACATATAAAGATGCCTGTTGAATCTCACAAGGCACAAAAGTAAGGAAACTGTGTGCAAATGTGTTCACACATGGCACTGAATCAACCCTATAGTCAGATATTTTGAGATGCTTTGAAACAGATTAGTTTACACTGCTCCCAAGGAGCAAGGAGGATAATGTGGCAGGAAGCTAGCCTGTGCTTGGATAGGGACTTTATGATTCACAGTCAGTAGATATTTTTTTACTGTCTGGACGTAAATGAGTCAGTTGATAATAGTGAATATACAGGTCCTTCTCAAAAAATTAGCATATAGTGCTAAAGTTCATTATTTTCCATACTGAAATGATAAAAATTAAACTTTCATATATTTGAGATTCATTGCACACCAACTGAAATTTTTCAGGTATTTTTTTGTTTTAATACTGATGATTTTGCCATACAGCTCATGAAAATCCCCAAATCCTATCTCAAAAAATTAGCATATCATGAAAAGGTTCTCTAAACGAGCTATTAACCTAATCATCTGAATCAACTAATTAACTCTAAACACCTGCAAAAGATTCCTGAGGCTTTTAAAAAAAGCCCAGTCTGGTTCATTACTCAAAACCGCCATCATGGGTAAGACTGCCGACCTGACTGCTGTCCAGAAGGCCATCATTGACACCTTCAAGCAAGAGGGTAAGACCCAGAAAGAAATTTCTGAACAAATAGGCTCTTCCCAGAGTGCTGTATCAAGGCACCTCAATGGGAAGTCTGTGGGAAGGAAAAAATGTGACAGAAAGCGCTGCACAACGAGAAGAGGTGACCGGACCCTGAGGAAGATTGTGGAGAAGGACCGATTCCAGACCTTGGGTGACCTGCGGAAGCAGTGGACTGAGTCTGGAGTAGAAACATCCAGAGCCACCGTGCACAGGTGTGTGCAGGAAATGGGCTACAGGTGCCGCATTCCCCAGGTCAAGCCACTTTTGAACCAGAAACAGCGGCAGAGCATGTGCACCTGAAATGTTTTCTCTTCTTAAAATCAGACCTCATTTCATCTTGTGCCTCATTGTGTACAAAAGCATGAAATAGCCCCTGATGAATGTTTGCTGAAGCAATGCTTATATCACAAAATGATTGGTCTGCATTTCAACACCAATGCTAAATTCTTCTTGATTGGTACAAATCCAGATATAATATGACTGCAATGTTAGAATAAGATTGTGCAATTAGAAAGTAAGCTGTGTAGCTAGGGGGAATCCTGACATCCTCCCCCCCATGCTGGGACAGTCATTCACAGCCATGACAGTGGTCAGGTATGGCGGCCAGGTCTTCTGCAATAAAATTAGTTACAAAAAAGAATTATAAAACTGTCCCATATAAGCACAATAAATTGTCCCATAAAAACCCAGTGATAAATCACTTCCACCGAGATGAATCAACCAATCCTGTTTCATGCAAAATGTGAATCCTCTACCGATATATAAAAACTGCATACCAGACTGTTCCTTTAAGATTCCCCAACCAACATAAAACTTTGCCTGGGCAATATTATCGACTTTTTGTAATCTCCTGTTCAATTTTTATAGCATCCAAGTGAGTCTCCACGGGTTATCTCATCAAACATATGGGAGACATCAGATGCTGGATCCTATAAGCTCTGCATGTGAAATTTGAGATATGTTGTGGTAAGTGTAACATAATAAATGCGCAGGTTGCTCTCATTCTAAAATGTGCTGCACCATGTAGTTTGTTCTCTCTTTCATTGTATATGCTTGATGAGAGAAGCTGTGGAGACTCACTTGGAGGCTATATAAATTGAGCAGGAGATTTTTGGATAGTATAAAAAATCGAGTTGGATAACATTGCCGAGGCGAAGTTTTATGTTGGTTGGTGAATCTTAGAGAAACAGTCTGGTATGCAGTTTTAATAAATTGGTGGAGGATTCACATTAGATTTTGCATGAAACACGATAGGTTGATTAATCTCTGCTGGAAGAGATTTATCACTGTGCTTATATGAGACAATTATTGTGCTTATATGGGACAGTTTTAAAATTATTTTTTGTTACTCTTCAGGCTGATGGACACAGCCTGTGCTTCCCTTGTGTTTTTGAGTCCCTAAAAATTGCATTAAATTGTAGCAGAGGTAATTGAATATTATCAATCCAGTGGGGGATAATTTAGGCTTTTTATTTCTATTTCGTATATAGTAGTTAAAAACGAATTCGTTGCTGGGTGCAGCTTCTGCAGTTACAACCCAGCCACTCGGCATGAATCTCTGTCTTAGCAGTGGCAAATGAGGAGGACGCATGCCAATTGCCCTGTCTGCATTTCTTTCCATCATAGGAAACACAAGTGACAGGGAATTCCCAAATTGGGATTTCCAGGATGGAAGAAATGGAAACTGAGATACCGAGAAACAAGTACAAACACATACAGTGAGGAATCTGTTTAATGAATGATGAATGGTGACAGGGAAAAAATAAAATAAAATACAGGCATAGGAGAACAGAATGGGAGGGAGAGAAGTTACCAGAAGTGCAAGTGGATAGCCAAAATCAAAGTCCAGGAATGTTGATAACGACAATGAGTCAATGCTCATGATGCAAAAGTCATTGCTGAGTCTAGAAACAGGCAGATTTCAAAGTTCCTCAGACAGCCTCTAGCCAGCAGCTAGCTCTGGCCAGTTAATAAAGGCCCAACCTTTTCAAGCCCAGGTGCTGGCTAATGACCCCAGACTCTGAATTACCCTGCTAGCAGACTGGGAAATAGCCAGCAGGGACACCTGCTGGTGGCAAGGAGTAATGCAGGGAATACAGGAACAGAGCCACTAGCAGGTGAACCAAAGGAGCTGCGAGGCTTGGGGTAAGGAGAAACCTTATCTTACAGCAATTGACAGGGTTACATGAGTGGAGGACAGACAACTCCCCCCTCCCGGTCTCAATTTTAAGCATCATCCACTCCTCGTGTTGGGGCACAGGCAGACCTACTGTATCTCATCTATATCTTACATAGCTGCATTGTTGCCCTGTTGGCCTAAATTGAGACATTTAAACCGGACCAGCACCCGTTATTACTTTAATGGGTGTTGGTCCCTCTCTCTGCAGATAGCAAGAAGCTCGGGCGGGCATCCAGAATGCTGGAGCCCTCTGGCACTTAACTAAGGAGCCAGGCGGTCATCTGGGCAGGTCCTGTCGGCGGCTGGCACAGAAGATGTGACTACGGCCCACGTGACCGCCTGGCGGCCAATCGTGAAACTCCTTTCCCGGCGCTGGTTCGTAATGAAGGTGAGTATTCTGCGTGTCCTGTGCAGTTAGGTGCGAGGGGGCTTCAGCGTTCGGCATGCCCCCCTAGCTTCTTGCTATCTGCAGAGAGAGGGACCAACACCTGTTAAAGTAATAACAGGTGTTGGTCAGGTTTAAGCATCTCTAGAGATTTGGGTGGGCACTATGCCTAAAAGTGGGACTGCCCCACTGAATCTGATGATTTGGCCTGTGTTTGCCCACTTCACAATTCCCATTAAGCCCAATTTGAGTGGTGACAGTAAAAACATACTTACAGTGGCATTTCACCTCACACTTTCCTTCATTAGGCCACATTTGAGTGGTGACAGTAAAATTGTACTTATCTGCTCGCCAACAATCCTCTACATTCCATGCAGCTAATGGGGAAACCTAAGCTGAGCTTCTGCCAGTGATGCATTACAGAGGACCTTGCGTGGCTTGTAACATAATTAGTGCAGGGTTGGTTGTAGTGTTTGGGTGACTAACATGCTGCTAAGTGGGTTCTTTAGCTCTGTGTACATGAGGCACATTGTATCAGTTTAGGCGATACCACTGCAAACAATACCCCAAGCATAATTCCTAACTGGCTAAACATGGATATCATCCAAGAAAGACTAAATAACTAAAATATGAATAGGACTCCAGGAACAGATGCACTTCACCCAAGAGTTCGTAAAGGACTCAGCTCCATTATTTCATCACCCCTGTTCCTGATCTTTAAAGACTCACTAACAACTGGAATAGTACCAAGGGATTGGCGCAGGGCACATGTGGTGCCCATGGGAAAATTGCTTGAGGGGCTATTAAGGGACTAAATACAGGAATATGTAACTATGTATAATATTCTAAGTTAGAGCCTGCACAGTTTCACTAAGGACAGAAGCTGCCAGACTAACCCGATTGGCTTCTATGAGAAGGTGAGTAAAAGCCTGGACAGAGGGGTGGCTGTAGATATAGTTTTTTGTAGATTTTGCAAAAGCATTTGACACTGTCCCTTACAGATGCTTGTTGGAAACATTGAGGTCTTTGGGGGTTAGAATATACAGTTTGTGACTGGACTGAAAACTGGTTAAAGGATCGTAGACTTGATTCAGAGAAACAAAAAAAGACTTTTGTTTTTGTGACGATCTGGTTTTTTTTGTTGAAATTTTCCCGCTCTTGTATGAGTGTGCGAGCGATTCTATGCATGTATTGCTAACCTTCAGTAAAGTATCCATCCGTTCGTATGCCAGAGTACGAGTACGACGATGTCATTTTCCAGCGTGACTTTTCCGTTTCATTTTCTCATGTTACAATGTCGGCTTTCGTTTTTGCCCTTTTTCCATCGTCTCCTTCCATGAATCCTTTACGTTTCCCGATAGATTTTGTTTTCCTTTTTCAATAAATAATCATCCGGACGTAAATACTTATGATCTTGCGCCTGCGCACTACAAACTTAACTCATTGAAGTGCTCGCCTACATATTTGGCTCCCTCACTTCTACTACAATGCTTAGCTAAATCACTTTGCACTTTCCTACATCTTCCATGTATGACCTCTTAAACTCACCCAAACCACTTAGCGCAATCCTACATCTTTCATGTTTCACCCCTAAAACTCACCCAAACCACTTAGCGCAATCCTACATCTTCCATGTATGATCCCTTAAACTCACCCAAACCACTTAGCACAATCCTACATCTTCCATGTTTCACCCCTAAAACTTACCCAAATCACTTCCCGGTTAGGTTCTTCTTCCATTTTCGGCCCCTAAAACTTACCCAAATCACTTCCCGGTTAGGTTCTTCTTCCATTTTCGGCCCCTAAAACTTACCCAAATCACTTCCCAGTTAGGTTCTTCTTCCATTTTAGGCCCCTAAAACTTACCCAAATCACTTCCCGGTCATCTGAATCTTCATCTCTAAATGTTTATTTCACCCTTCGTTTGGTGTTAATGTATTTGTGAAAAAAATGACACTGAAACTTTAATTTTTTTTTTGTTTTTTTTTTATATTAGAAGCCCATTTTTTATGGCTTTTTTTAAAATTTGGGTTTTTGGAAAAATCTTAAAAACCTTTTTGTTTTTTTTAAAAACATTAAAATGTTTTAAAACTTAAAAATTAAAAAACTATTTACAAAATAAATACACAATGACAGGACCCAGGACACTAGTCTTCTGTTGCCCCCAAAGAGTCACGCAGCTGCTGCATATCGGCCACCAACTCAAGAACCCTTCGATTCATTTCTTCTACTCTTGCCCGTGTGGTCCCTGTGTCAAATTGATAAAAAAAACATTAGTTTGAGACAAATACATGTTTCTCACCTGGAACGTTTGTTAGTTGGCAACCTAAATCACGACGACATATGTCATTCTGCTAAATCATTAATGTAATGACGTGGGCAGAGGTCATTCTGCTAATGCCATTGACTATGGCTTGATGTATCTCGGTGATCATGTCAATTAGCACATACTACAAAGAATGACATTACAACTTACTTGGTTGGTGGCCAACGGCTGTCTAGTTGGAGACAACCCTCCGTCCTGGGCCCTGCCACTGCTGTGAAGTAGAGGCTGTAGAGACATGGCAAATAGGGTCACTTATAATGTCTTAGTCAACAGTAATGAAATGTCAATTTCAATGTGTGTGTCACATCACTCACCTTCTCCCTGTGCCTCCTGGGCGAGATCTGCTGCAGACTGCACATCTTCACCCGCTCCAGAAGCATCTAGAAAAACAGATTAAGGGAATTAGCTTTGTAGTAAATAGCATGTATATGTGTGTGCGGTTACATGAAGAGTCACATACCAGATGCTCCCGTCTGCATCGCTGGGTATGACCACCTGCCCACGCCATGCCGCCCCTCCTCTGTGGAAAGGTCCAGGGGCTGGTCGGAGGACCCAAAAGAGGAGGGGTAGGACCGTCGCCCTGGAGAAACACCACCTTCACTTCCAGCTGCAGATTCATGCAACAGTGGTCAGCCTGTGAGCCTCCGGGTGCGGCGGATTCGGTAATCCATTTCCAACACTAGAAAAGACAAGCAATTATAAATTAAGGCCTACCTTCTGTATTAGTTACATCTTGCATGCAATCGATATGTACTTACTAGGGAAATGGAGTCCGAAAAAACGCTGCGCCGGGGCATGTGCAGCCATTTCAGGTCCGACCAATGCTGCATAATCTGAGTGTGGGTGAAGGGGGTGTCCGTCTGATGTTGGATTCTGGAAACTATCTCCAGAGCGACGGTGCACTTCTCAAATGAGTTGGGCAGGTAGTCGTACCTGCGCTCCAGCATCGTTTACAAAACAAAAAATAAACATAGGATTTCGATCAAACTGCATACAAATATCTGTCACAAATCGATCATTTGACTAAATGACATTAACAGACACATTTCTAGACTAATACAATCCTTGTAGCTGGCATAAGTCTTTGGTCGCACATGTGGGCCCTAACTTCTGTTGGCACTGAGTTTTAGACACTTTTAAAACAAACCGTTTATTCCTGTGTTTCCTTAAAGTGGACCAACACCCACCGCTGATTGGCCTGGGAATCTATAAGATTCCTGGGCCGATCAGCTCCCTGCCTGCTGGGCCGATCGGGGTGCCCCGCTGTGTGAAACCCCCCAGAATGCCCGCAAATCCTACCAGTTCCTCGTTCCAATGGCGCATGCGTGGGCCGCCACCGCCTCTCGTGCATCCCTCTAGCAGGGCGCGCACCCACGCCGGCCGTTTGTGGGCGCGCTCACTGTAAGAGGGGCGCGCGAGAGGCAGTGGGGGGCGCTCTCACCTTGTCCGTCGAAGGACCTGGCTTGTCCGTCGGTGGTGATTGGTGGAGCGAGAAACGTGGGAGCGGGGTCAGGTGAGTTTTTGGGGCTTTCTGGGGGGTTTCACACAGCGGGGTGCCCCGCGGAAGTGGACCAACACCCAGGATAGTGAAAATCCTGGGTGTTCGTCCACTTTAAGGGCTAGGCATGCATTTAGATGGCAAATCAAAGGCATTAAAAGACACTTACAAGCATGATCATCTCTTCTTGTTGTTGGGTTAAGATTGTGGGCGCCATCTTGCCTCTTGTTTGCAGCAGATGCAGCAGTTATGCCCCAGCGGTTTCCGGGTTCCGCACGGCCGGACGAACAGCCGCACGCACGCGTACGCGAGCGCATAAGCGTGCGTGGACACACAGCTCATTCTCTTTGAGAGTCGGTGTGTAATGGCACCCAAAAAAGCGATACCTAAAGCAGCAAAGGAGGGCAGCAGCAAACAGGCATCAAAGCGGCAGGAGCCTTCTGCAGGCCCAACAACTCGCTCACAGATGCCCAAAACTAAGCTGCGGCCAACCCGCAGTGCTCAGCCAAAGGCACTAACAACAACCAGCAATAAAAAGGAGCCAGCGGGAAAGAGGAAGCCACAGGCCAGCAAGCCAACACCAACAGCAGGAAAAAAAGGTACAAAGAGGGTGCGAAGCCCCAGCCCCCCCAGGTCCTCATCACCCCACCCACGTGTCTTAAAATCAAAGTCTAAGAGCAGAACCCACCGGGAAAGAAACCCCAGCAGCCCGAGGTCGCCATCACCACCACCCGCACGTGTGGCTAAATATGGCAAGAGGCCAAGGCACCGGGAAAGAAGCCCCAGCAGGGCAAGAAGCCCAAGAAGGCCAAGAAGCCCCAGCAGGGCAAGAAGCCCAAGAAGGCCAAGAAGCCACAGCAGGGCAAGAAGCCCAAGAAGGCCAAGAAGCCACAGCAGGCCAAGAAGCCCAAGAAGGCCAAGAAGCCACAGCAGGCCAAGAAGCCACAGCAGGCCAAGAAGCCACAGCAGGCCAAGAAGATACAGCAGGCCAAGAAGCCCAAGAAGGCCAAGAAGCCACAGCAGGCCAAGAAGCCCAAGGTCGCCATCCCCACCCGCACGGGTCTCCAAATCCTCTGGCAAGAGTGCAAGGCACCGGGCAAGAAGCCAAAGCTCTGCATCACCCCAGGACCGGCCTACAACCTCCAAGGGGCATGCAACTTCTAAGGGCCCACAGAGGCACAGGGCCCCAAGCCCTAATTCATCAAGCACACCCTCTCCTCCTCAGCCACATTCTCCACCGGCAAGGTGGCAAGGCACTCACCATATGCCACATCTACACCTGCTACTTCAGTGGCCACACAGCCACGAACACCCAGTCCCTTTCCAAGTCCTGTCCAATCTCAAGCCAGCCAGCAGTCATTAATTTCACCCCAACATAGCCAGGTCAGAATGTCCCCCGATTTGCCTGCAAACACTGAGGAGCCAGAACCGCAAGCAACAGGGCGCACATTGAGCAGAGACCACTTGAGTGGCAGGTTTGGGGAGGCGCAAACTCTGGCATTGGCTAGTGGGCTCACCTTGCATTATGATGAACTATATGGGCGGAGATCCATATCAACCAGCAAACGGCGCAAAGCAGAAATTTTAGAGCTCACCAGACAGGTCAATGCAGCGGGGGAAGAGCTAAAAGATGTTGAGCAGATTCAATGCAAAATATCGGACCTGAAGTATGCAGCACGGAAGAAAGAAAATAAACTGCGTAATTACAGGTACATATCTGCTCTGCTTCTTGTATGGTCAACATTTAGCTAAATGTGCCAAACTATCTTTTTCAGCTTACAAACTGGCGGAGGCTTTTCCACTACACTTCAATTTACCCCAGCTGAGGAGATGGTGCTGGGCCTGCTATATCCCATGGCCTTAGATGGACACTCGGGGCAAAGGGACACGGACATTCCGACTAATCCTGCAGGTTAGTAATGTTAGTGTGTATGTGATATGTTTTCTACATGTAAAATGAGGCACCAAGGCATATATTAACAAATGCCTCTAGGGAGTGCCTTGTAGTGGAGGTAAAAATGTAACCAGGGTCTGTAATGTCTGTGGAATGTTAATTTTCTAATTTTCTTGGCCATACGTGACCTTTGAGAGTATTTATGGACACTATTAAAGTATTTAGATTAGCAAAGGACTGCCTGTTATGTTCTTCTAGTCAATCTGATCCAACACTTCCATCTTTAACTTTAGCCCACTTGGGTTTGAGCTGTGCTTTGGTCAGAAATACTTTATCTGGGGTGCTTGAAAGGTTTACCTAGGAAGAATGGCAACCACCATAATCTTAATCCAAATGCTATTTGCAAGCTGAGTGTGGGCTCCTAATGGCCCTTCATGGATGTGTGAAGCCTCATAACAGCCAGTACATGCATGTTTTGTTTGGTTTAGGTGACCGATGCATAGTTGTGTGTTTACATGCCTTTTTTTAACCTCCTTAGCGGTGATCCCGAGCGTGACTCGGGGTTAATTTGCGCTGTAAGTAGCGGTAACCCCGAGTCACGATCGGGATCGAGGAGCAGGGCGGCGCAGTCTCCTTACCTTCTCCCTGCGATCCAGCGATGTCCCCGCTGCGATCGCAGGTGAGAGCCGCGGCTGCGGCGTCCGTCGCACTTCCGGGTTCCGTCTCTGTGAGCCGCAGAGGCTCATGGGGGCGGAGCCGTGCGTCAGAGACAAATGTAATGGTAACGCTTTCGTTACCATTACATTTGCCTCTATCATAACGCCAGGGGGGTTAAACAATGCAGCCCAACATCATCCCTCAGCTACTGTGGAAGCCTCAGCCAGTTTGGCCACGCAGTCAACTTCCGTGCTGCCTAGGACCCAGGATCCAATATATACGGTAAGTGAATTTTTCTGAATTTGCTGATGTATGTGAATTTTCATGTTTTTTTTTTTGCTGGAATTACATGTGTAGTGCACAAACTGAACCTTTTTATTTTACATGTCCCAACAGACCCACACACTGATGGAGGAAATCCAGGAGCTGGAGGAGAATGGCACCTTCATGGGACCTTCACTACAGCCCCCCCTGGAACATAATCTGCAACTGTCCCAACATGTTTCTCCACCAAATCCTCAGCAGCAGAGTGAAGCTGGCTGCATGCTGCCAGCCCATCGTGGGCAGCATGCAGAGACTGAGCATACAGTCCCCAGTGTTAGCTCTGCTGCCGAGGATTTGGCAAGCAGATCTGTGGCTGTTGGTTGAACTAGAGGAACAGCATCAGCACGTGCCCCAGCCCGGGGAGTTGGGAGCCATAGTCATCGCCCAGTTTCCCAGGGGAGGCACGTGCCAATCATGGAGTCAGCATGGCACCATGAGAGGCGTTTATTTCGCATACAAAATCAAAGAAACAACGAACAGCATCATGCCCAATTAGAGACGTTAAATAATACATTAAACAGCCTGCTGAAAGAATTTAGGTCGACCAACAGCCACATGGCCACCTTATCAAATAATTTCAGTGCCATGCTGGCTAAATTTCGAACTACCAATAGAAACATGTTGGAACAGTTGCAGATTATGAATGCCACACATGCCTAGGTGATGGGCCACCTCCAAGGCCCACCACCAGGGTTTTATGAGCATCCCCCATTTTAAGGCCTATTTATACTGTATCTGCTCAACATCTTTGCTCTACATCCCCACTGTATTGACCTGTCTGGTGAGCCCTACAAACATCCCCTTAGGGTATGGCTTTGCTTGTATGCTTTCGATTGGCGCCCATATAGTTCATCATAATGCCAGGTGAGCCCACTAGCCAATGCCAGAGTTTGTGCCTCCCCAAACCTGCCACTCAAGTGGCCTTTGGGCAATGTGCGCCCTGTTGCTTGCTGTTCTGGCTCCTCAGTGTTTGCAGGTAAATCGGGTGACATTCTGCCCTGGATGTGTTGGGGAGAAATGTATGACGGCTGGCTGGAGATTGAACTGGACTTGGATTGGGACTGGGGCTTCCTGTTTGGGTGGACCACTGATTAACAGGCGTAGATATGGCATATGTATGGTTGCTTTCCACCTGTGCCTGTGGCAAATGTGGCCAAGCAGGAGAGGGTGTTTATGTGCCCCTATTTCTTTGCTCAAAAATATTGTCATGCCAATGCTTGTCCCATATGTGTGTGTATTTTAGATTTGTTTGATACTTCGGCCTGGAGTGCTTTACTTTAAAACTACTGCCTGTGGGCAATTGCTATGTGCCATGATTTGTCACTAATGAATTTGTTGTTTTAACATGTCTTAACATGAACTATGGATCAACTTCAATTTTAAGTTCTAAAATTTAATAAAAATGATTGTGACTTGACCTGTGGTTGACTAAGTTGATGCCTTAAGCTATTTTTTTATAACATTACTTAAAGTTTGCACTAACAAATTGGGCACCAAAAAAAGCCATGAGTCTCAAATCAGGTGTCAATTTTTTTAGTAATTACATCATTACTATTTTGAACAGTACCAAACAAAAATACAAAAACTAAGCAAAATTATCTAAAAGAACAATCAATACAGGGACAAAACAAACAGACACAACAAATTAAGAAAAATGTGTGGAAATCAAATTAGCACGTACTGCTTGCCCAGAGGCACTAGTTGGGCCACAATATACTTCATCGGGGTCCTGGCTGGGTGGAGAGGGGGGCAGATCCACATACCGGGGGACACGCTGCATGATGGCATAATTATGTAATACAGCACACGCCAGAATGATATCGATGACCTTCTTGGGGTCATACTGTAGTGCCCCCCCCCCGGTATGGTCCAAGCAGCGAAAGCAGGTTTTTAATAGGCCAAACGCCCTCTCCACCACGGCCCTGGTCTTCCGGTGTGCCCGATTGTAGGCATCCTGTGCGGAATTCTGGGGCCGAAGGACAGGTGTCAGCAGCCAGGGAAGGAGTGGATAGCCAGAATTACCTGAAAAAATGAGTAACAAATATCATATCCCTAAATTGAATCCAATAAAATATTCGTCACCAAGACTAAGAGGCTATGTAACATTTGAGCAACACCCTGAGCATACAGATTGCGCAGCCAAAAAAAAAACTATATGTAATGGATGTTGGCACAATTTAAACATCAAAGATGGAGGATGATGGCAAATCAGGCAGACTGCTAACAGATATTGGTTTTGGACTGTGCTGCTTAGCATTCAGGGATGTCTTAAATTTTCTGGACCCCGTATCTGCTTTGTCTGAGGCAAAAACAGTTCTAACCAGGCCCTTGCACTTTATCCCGCTCTCCTCTACTCAGTAAGTTTAATGCATGTAAGCAAAGATTGCGCAGACCCTATCATATAGTCCAGAACATAATTGCAGCCGAGCGTGGGGAAGACTAAAAATTAATTTACTATAAAGTAGAAATTTCTAATCTGGAAATGCTGGACAAACATTTGACAAGGGTTTGTTGTTAGAAAAATCTAATGTTTAAGGTCGTGTTTCACATGCAATGAAGGAGAAAAAATTGGCATAGTTTCATACATGGGTCAAAAACTATATTCATAGGCATACATTGAAAAGTCAATGACGTTATTGGCGTCAACTTACCAAGGAGCCATCCACCGGAGAATTCTCCAGACTCAAACCGACGGTACAATCCAGATCTTCACAGAATGTAGGCGTCATGGGGCGAGCACACTAAGGAACCGCATGTCCGGGGCCACCACTGCTTGGACATTCAGGGAGTGGCCCATTTTGCGGTTCCTGGGATAAAAGAAAAAATAAGCAAGGCAAGGTAAACTAGTGAAACACTAACTAATAACACCCTGCCAAAAACCTGTGGGCCAATACAAATAACACTAACCAAGTACATAAGTATTTTTGCATAAAAAAAAAGGATATGTATGTTGGATCAAGTAAAGAATAACTTTAAAGTGCCTATTTAAGGTCCACATTAAAATGTTTCCCTTTGGCCAACATGAAAAACATTTGAGAAGCTAAATATGGTCCATTGTTACACAGGGGCTATTTACAAGGAGGGATTTTACAAGATGGGATTTTGAAAATTGAAAAAGAACATTTAGGTAAACTATATTAAAAAATGACATATTGGACTTGCCTGTAGATGTACTCGTCGGCTGCCGGAGGCACCAGGGCAACGTGGGTGCAGTCAATGGCACCCACGGCGTTGGGCATGTCGGCGATGTTATAAAATGCCAGCTTAATCGCGTTCCTGGCTACCATGTCGTCAGGAAAACAAATATATTTCTGACCAATGGTAGCCATGCCTTCCAAAAACTTGGATAGCGCGCGGCTCAGCGTAGGCTGGGAGATCCCCACGGAGAGGGCACCCAACCTCTGGAAAGAGCCGTTCGCCAAAAATTGCAGGTAGCTAAGCATCTTGGTCATACCTGAAATTGCTTGCCCCTTCCTTGTGGTGCGGGCTAACCATGGTCGCAGCTCACTATGCAACTTATGGAGGGAAGAGCGGTCTGGTGAGCTCAAACAACTCAACGTCATGCATGCCATCGATGTGCATGCATTGCCGGTGCAATCTGGTCTCGGCCCTCCGGACAATTTCAATGCCCATTAGCTGGAGTTCCTCATGCTCCTCAAAGGCACTAGACTGGTTCATATCTGCTGTTTCCAAGGTCAAAATGGTCCCGTAAGGGGATCGCAAATGAAACGGGTTTATAGGCTGGTGGTCCGTCGGCAATCAGCTCTCTGAATGAGACGCAAGCCCATACCAATAACGTAAATTATCTGAACGAACCATATCAGATTTGAATCGGAAAATGATCCGAACTAACGCAAATGATCCGATTTGCTTTCGTTCATCGAAAGCGCATATACACATTTGCCCGAACGTTCAGAAGTGCAGACGAATGTGCCTCTGAATCAAGCCTCATGTGCAGAGAGTTATGGTTAATGATACCTACCCTGAATAGTCCCACGGTTGTAAGGGGTGTACCCCAGGAATCAGTGCTGTTTATACATGACATAGAAGATGGAATGAATGGCACTGTCTCTATTTTTGCAGATGGCACACAGATATGTAGCACAGTGCAGTCTGTTGAAGATGTTCACAAGCTTCAGGCTGACTTTGACACTTTGAATGTCTGGACATCCACTTCAGGGTAAAACTGGGAGAATTACTTAGGATCTGGGTGTATTGCTTCCAAGGTCACCAAGATATTATCATGCATTAAAAGAGGCATGGAATCATGGGATAGGGATATAATTTTGCCTTCTTACAAGGAACTGGTGCTCCCTCACCTGGAATATGCCGTCCAGTTCTGTGTACCAGTTCATAGAAAGGTCACCCTGACTATGAACAGGGTGCAAAGGAGAGCCACCAAACTGATAAGACAAATGACAGATCTTAGTTATGAAGAAATATTACGGGAATTAAACATTTTCAGTCTTGAGAGGAGATGTTTAACTGGTATAAATATATAAATGGCTAATACAAAAAATATGGGGAAAAATGACTTACCCTAAAATCCACTTTAAAGATAAGGAAGGCATATTTTTTACCATAAGAACTATAAATTTGTGGAATAGTCTCCCACAGAAGCTTGTTACAGCATCAACAGCTTCAAAAAGGATTAGATGCTTTATTTAGCTGAAAGTAACAATAACAGATACTATTAGCTGTTATCAGTAAAGAAAATAAAATAAAAATAACTCTTTCCAACCCAACTCTTGGTTGAACTTGATGGACATATGTCTTTTTTCAACCATACTAACTATGTAACTATGTAACTCATGACAGCCAGCTTACAGAGCTCCAGTTCCACCTAAAAAGAGGAGTTGTGTTGAAGTTATAGTGGAACAAACTCCACAGTCCGACGGCCCTGGAATCTATAAGATGCCCCAGCGTGTGACATTTCCCCCCTTCCTCCTTCTCGACCTTACCAGCGGCCGGCCTCCTGCTCCACTGCCATCGTCGCCCCCACAGTCAGAAACTTCCGGCTGCGTGCCTCCCCTGCCACAAGTCATCTGGCTGCTGCCTTCGCTGTCTGCCTCTGCCACCACACGCCCCCGAGCTAACACTGGTTCATGCCCACTGGTGGGCGTTGTTTTCAATGGAAGCCGGCCCTTTACAGGCCACGCTCACCCACAGCCATGAACCACATCGGGACCATAAAAAAAATATATATATTGTTAGCAGGTGTTCAATAGGCTCCAATTCTCCAAAAAGGCTGATAAAACATAGCCCGTCTCTATGGTAAACTGTGCTCCCTCAGTCATTTGAATGCATTGGTAAAGAATTTTGCAGGTGGGAAAACTTAAAATGAAAATACTTGTGCTGGGCTTGTGCACAAATTTACGGTTAAAAAAACTTGCATGTAAAAAGTCTCATGCATGATCGCATGAGACACAAGAAAAAGGTTCTTGCATGGGGCTAAATTAACCCTAATAGAAGTTTTCACTCCTATAAAATTAGCACACTCCTTTCACCTGGTGCTGAATCAACCCCAAGTATCAAACTGTCCCAAAGGAGAGACACAAAAAGCTTGCCAGATTGTTTGAAACAGCCTCCTAAAAAGCACAATGCTTTCCATGTAGGCCCATGCAGATGTTCGTGACACACATGGTGGTTGCAGGAATGGTGGATAATGCCCCTTGTACAGTTTACACTTAAACCGGACCTTCACTATGATTTATTGAAAAGCCCAAACCCTTAAAAAACGATTCCCCAACATATAAAGTTAATATATTTTAAGTTTTTAGTCACTTACTTTTTATTCTTTCCCCCACTGGGCTGCAACTCTGTTTAGGACTTTAGGATACGGGTGCTGCCATCTTGACTCAGAAGCATCACACTTACTTAGGAGAGGAGAGCGGGATAAAGTACAGGGGGGGTTATAGCTGTGCTTTGCTCAGACAGAGCAGAGCTGGGGCCAGGAAAAGGTCAGCAATCCCAGAATGCGGAGCAGCACAGTCAGGAGGCACTTCCTGTTTGCAGGCTGCCTGATGTTCCATGAGCCGCCATCTTGGATGTTTAAAGGCTCATAACATACAGTAGGTGTAGATAGGATGATTTTTAATGTGAGCAATCTGTATATACAGTGTGTGGGAAACATATAAGATAGACTCTTATTCAGAGTGAAGGACCACTTTAAGGGAAGGTCCACCTACATGGCAGTTAAGTAGGAAGCCTATCTGGTCTGAGGTCTTGGAGCCTTTCCCTTTAAGGTTAATTTTCCTTTCAAGTTGCAAACATTCCTAAGAAGCTCAAGGTTTCCCATCCTGGCGTAGCTGCCCTGCTTGACAAGAAAAGAAACAATGGGATAAAAAAAAGGAATGAATATAAATGAAAAAAGGGAAACAGAAAAAAGAAAGAATAGAAGGGAAAACATAGAAGGAATGACAGAAAGGAAGAAAGAATGGGTATAGGAAATAGAAGGGTTGGCAGAAAGAGGTAAAGAAAGAGCTAGAAGTAAAGAAAGTAAAGAAGGAATGACAGAAAGAAAGAAAGACAGGAAGGGATTAGAGAATGAAAATGGACAGTCTGCCCCCGTCTGTCCTCAAAGTGGGACAGTTTAAACCAGTTTGAGAGTGATGGGCGTGGTAGGGGTGTGGGTTAGTGCGCGGTATGGGTCACGTGCTCTAGGAATATTTGGTCCATAAAAGATGTTGGTGATGGAGCCAATGCTCAGATGTCCATGCACTCCACAACCGCAATTCATCTAAAGCAGTGGTTCTCAACCTTTCTAATGCCGTGACCCCGCAATACAGTTCCTCATGTTGTGGTGACCCCAAACCAAAAAATTATTTTGGTGGCTACTTCAAAACTGTAATTTTGCTACAGTTATGATTCAGAATGTAAATACCTGATATGCATTATGTATTCTCATTGCTACAAATCAAACATAATTTAAACATATTGATTAATCATAAAAACAATATTTAATTATATGTTGAGAAATATTTATTACTAATTCCAATAAATAACATTTCACCATGGCATAGCATGTGTCGGAAACTGTCATTTCTCCGCCTCTTATTGAAACTAATAGGAGGCTGCGGCGGATTGTGTGGTGACTAGAGATTCTCGGGAGCTCTCTTCCACAAAATCCGCCTCACTCACAATGAAATCAATAGCAGGTGGATTCAATGCCGGAAACCGCTGATGTCAGCAATTGCCGGACACACGTAATGCGCTGCTATGGACTGTGGAGCGCCCCCCGCTTCCCCTGCCCCTTAGGCCCCTGACGGATGATGCAATCATGTCTTCGCATGCGCGCAGGCATTCAGTTTGGGACGCGCATCCATAACGGCATGCGTTCCAGCTGAATAGCGGTTTCGCGACTTCTCAGCGGCTAAAGCCATCGGAAATATGTATTTTCCGATGGCTTTAGGCAAACCCTGTGTTTTGGTTGTTCAACCCCCGCTGGGGTCCTGACCCACAGGTTGAGAACTGCTGATCTAAAGAGTCAGAGCAGTTGTAAACCTCCCAGACACCCAGCCTTCTGCATTTGGGGGGACAGGCTTCCCTATGTCAGCAATATGGGACATTTAGGTGTTTCCTGAGTTTTCGGAGGGATAGTGGGCCTCAAAGTGGGACATCTGGTCAGTTTATGGCTATTGCATGGCCCTATGTCCTGTATAGGGACTGCCCCGGGGAGAGTGCTTACCACTGGGAAAAGGTGTGTTACATCACTACCATGTGAGGTGGGTCTTCCTAATATACAGGGGTCCCAGCACTGGCCTCCCTTGTTTATAAGCCACATGTTTGGATTTCACTGGCCCGTTTGTAGGGCACATCTTCTTCCTGGTTCTGAGAACTGAGTAAGTTTTAACAACCAGTTCTGCAGAACTAGGGAAAACCTGCTGGATCCCACATGTGATTAGCAGTTTTATGTGTTATTTTTATAATTTATATGTGTTTTGTAATTCTGTGTTATAAAAGAAAAGAGTTTCTCATAGCAACAATTAGCTTACCGTAGCAATGTACACCAAAGTGGTGCTCTAATGTAAAACTTTCTCACTCTAGGTTGCAAATCATCTGATTGGCTGAAGCAAGGACGACAGGTTTAACCCCATCTGCATTAACCTCTTCAGCTGGGTAGCTATAGGGTTACTGGGGGATGTCATGACTGCTGTTTTGTTTAGCCAAAACTGCTGATGAGTTCACTGGCTACAGTGGAAGGATTCTGGGATTTGTAGTCAGAAAGTATACTAAGAGCTTTACAAAAGGGCAAGAAAGCCACTCCTACTTTACCAAGGCAGAAACAGGGATAACTTGAAAACAGCCTGTTGATAAATCACAGGTATAGGGGCACAATCCTAACACAAATGTTTATTTTACATCCTAGAAGAGGAAAGCAATCAGGCAGAACCCCAAAAACCACTAAAAATAGGAATTTTCTTTTAAGACTTCTAAACAGAGAGCCTGATTTATGACATGTCAGTGCCACTTTTTTGGCCTCAGCGGCACTCACTGTGCGATTTAAGGAAAAAAACAGACGGCCCCACCCTTATTTAACACTAGCAATGTATAGGTTGCAGTCCCGGGCATTCTGGCGCTGTAGGTCAAGATCCCATAGTGCACAATGGGCAGAACTGTATTGAAATGTTTTAGGCTGATAATTTATATTACAAACATATTTTTGTACAGAACTTGCATTGTAACGTCAATAATGGAAACACAGGACCTAGATATTGCCAAATGTCATTTTTTTCTGTTAAAATCATTTTTCATGGCTTCTTTTGCTTAACAATGTATAATTTTGACAACTAAAACGCAGCCTAAACACATTGTAAAGTTTGTCCCCTTTGTCCCCAGCAGTGATATCTTGTCACTGTGAAAATGCAGCACCAATCTTTTCAAGGAGGAAAAAATTCATAAATACGCTGTGCAGTGCCAAAAAGACGGCAATACAAAGTGGTGCACACTGGTGCCGGTATAGTCAGCAGTTGGGTACAACAGGTGTTGAAACAGGCTGTCCAATACCTAGTGCTTCAATCAATACAAATTAGTTAGCATCGGGCGCTGTGACTTCTAGTGCCATTGTAGACATAATAGCAGAGGCAAAAAAGATAAAGTGGGTTATTTAAGAAAGGATAGCGACAGGTAGTGCTACGTAGCAGCAGGTAGCATCTGGTGAACCCTGGGCGCTGTTTGTGAAACCACATTTAAGAAAGCAAATCTGGTGAGTGCCTCTAACAGCGCCATGTAGCGTCACATGTATTACTAGAGGCGGCTCAATGTATAGCACCGAGCGCCATGTAGTACGTTTCGCTCTCCCATACATTTCAATGGCGTTTTATTTGTTTGTGATTAAATAGCATGTATAAATAAAAATGAAGTGGATTTTTGCAATGTTAAATACCCCAAAATACCTACGATTTATGGACTCCTTAAGGTCCATAAGGACCAATGTCACCCGCCACATCACCTGATTATCAGTGGTATACACTCTATTACCTTAAATTTAGGAAAATATCTTGATTGGTTCCTTCAACCTTAATGATAAAATTACCTTCTTATATTAAAGATAGTCAACACGTTTTAAATATATTAGGGAATTCTGCAGTAACTGAAACTAAGCAAAAAAGAAAGTTAACCCTCTGCACACGCATAATATTGAAAAACCTAGCTAACACTTGTTAAGAACATGGACTGTTAGTTAACATAGATTGCAATGAATGTAAAAGCGAGGTAGCCGCGACAAGGCCGTCCAATTTGTACCCCGTCCCTAACATTACTAAGTTTAAACGTTTGTGCAGACATTGCTACTTCTTTACTTGTGTGTGCACAAGCAATGCAATACATGAATCAGCCTGTCTAAAGACATTGCAATAACTTAACTTGCTTGCACACACACAATGAAAAATGTGTTACTTGCCTGCACAGTGTTACAGTTCAAAAAGGGGGTATTTCAGGTAGAGGCCAATTGGACTCCCTGGTACATTGGGAGAGCTACAATCCAGCAGATCTGGCCACTGACCTGCAAATGCAACAGCAAAAAGAAAGATAGGATGTGCTCATCCAGTCAATATATAGCAGTCAAGAGGTGCTAGAGGGGTGTGACCACACACTAAGCAAAATAGAAAGTTAACCCTCTGCACACTCATACTATTGAAAAACCTAGCTAACACTTGTTAAGAACACGGACTGTTAGTTAACATAGATTGCAATGAATGTAAAAGCGGGGAAGCCGCGTCAAGGCCGTCCAATTTGTACCCCGTCCCTAACATTACTAAGTTTAAACGTTTGTGCAGACATTGCTACTTCTTTACTTGTGTGTGCACAAGCAATGCAATACATGAATCAGCCTGTCTAAAGACATTGCAATAACTTAACTTGCTTGCACAAACACAATGAAAAATGTGTTACTTGCCTGCACAGTGTTACAGTTCAAAAAGGGGGTATTTCAGGTAGAGGCCAATTGGACTCCCTGGTACATTGGGAGAGCTACAATCCAGCAGATCTGGCCACTGACCTGCAAATGCAACAGCAAAAAGAAAGATAGGATGTGCTCATCCAGTCAATATATAGCAGTCAAGAGGTGCTAGAGGGGTGTGACCACACACTAAGCAAAAAAGAAAGTTAACCCTCTGCACACTCATACTATTGAAAAACCTAGCTAACACTGGTTAAGAACATGGACTGTTAGTTAACATAGATTGCAATGAATGTCAAAGCGAGGAAGCCGCGTCAAGGCCGTCCAATTTGTACCCCATCCCTAACATTACTAAGTTAAAAGTTTGTGATACATAACTACATGAATCAGCCTGTCTAAAGACATTGCAATAACTTGCTTGCACAGAAAGATGCTTTACTTGCCTGCACAGTATTACACAGTGCAAGCAAGTTAAGTTATTGCAATGTCTTTAGACAGGCTGATTCATGTATTGCATTGCTTGTGCACACACAAGTAAAGAAGTAGCAATGTCTGCACAAACTTTTAAACTTAGTAATGTTAGGGACGGGGTACAAATTGGATGGCCTTGACGCGGCTACCTCGCTTTTATATTTATTGCAATCTATGTTAACTAACAGTCCATGTTCTTAACAAGTGTTAGCTAGGTTTTTAGTATGAGTGTGCAGAGGGTTAACTTTCTTTTTTGCTTAGTGTGTGGTCACACGCCTCTAGCACCTCTTGACTGCTATATATTGACTGGATGAGCACATCCTATCTTTTTTTTTTATCTTTCTTTCTTTTTGTAGTAACTGAAACTACCTTATTAGCAACAATAGATGTAGTATCACTTTACACTAACATACCACATGAAAAGGGGCTGTTAGCAATAAGGCACACCGAACTTTTAGTGGTCCAAATTGATTTTTTATTAAATTGCTTTCATTATGCGTTAGTTCATAATTATTTCTGTTTTGAAGGTGAATATTACCTGCAAGTTAAGGGTGTTGCTATGGGGGTGAAATTCTCCCCTAGTTTAGCTCATTTGTTTATGGGGATGTGGGAAGAATCCGTTATATAGTAGATATAATTTACAGCATAAAGGGTTAAATTGTTGGGGTCGTTATATAGACGATTGCTTGGTGCTGTGGGAGGGTGATATGAAATTATTTGAAAAATGTTTTTCCTTTTTAAATTTGAATGACCGGGGGATCAGTTTTACCAAAGAAGTGAGTTTTAATAAGATCCATTTTCAAAATTTGGAAATTGAGAAAATGATAAAGTTCTAGTAACAAAGACCTTTTTTAAATTAACTGATAGGAACTTCTATGTACCCAAATCAAGCTGCCACCACCCAAAGTGGTTAAACAACATACCCAGAGGGCAAATAGTTGGTTTATTGAGAAAGGGTTCATACGGGAAGAAATAGAGGCTGTCTCTGCACTTGATAGAAAACAAAAAATAAAGAGTAAGGGAAGAAAATGGCAGAGTTTGCTATGGTTGCCCGATTTGGGAAAGACTACAAAAGGGTAAAAAAGACTCTGGAAAAGCTCTGGCACATAATTAAGAGTGATGACTAGGGATGAGCGAATCGATCCGGACGAACCCGGATTCGATCCGAATTTCAGGAAAAATTCGATTCGGATCGAATCCGAATTTCCCCGCGATTCGATCACTCGAAGTTTTCCTTTAACATCCATTCATTTACATTTACAGGCATTCTAAGATGGCGGACGGGACATGTCTGGACATGTATCCCGCGCCAGTGCAAGCTGGGGCAGTCACATGCAGCCTATCAGCAGCCAGCAAGCCCGGTGACGTCACAGCGGTATTTAACGGCGGCCATCTTGCTTTTCCTCATTTCTCTATTGCATTCGTGAGAGACAGGACGCTGTGTAGCTGAGGCAGTTAGACAGGCAGGGACAGACAGGGACAGACAGGGACAGGCTGGAGACAGGCAGGAGACAGACAGGAGACAGACAGAAAGCCAGGGAAAGGTAGGAAAAACGGAGGCTGTCACAGGGAGATTTTTTTTTTTTTTTCATCCAGCCTGAGTGTTACTAGCTGGCTGACAGGCTTTGTTAGCGTTTTCAGGCTGCTTATAGTAACTAACTGTGCATATATACTGAACTGATCTTAAGTCTGCTGTGAGGCATCCCATTCTGTGACTAAAGCAGCCTCTGTTTAAGACCATATAAGCATTTGCTCTTATCATATTTGAAATTAGGCCTGATAAAGACACTTTTGCTGGGCATAGCACTACTGGACCCTGCCAGGTCCACTTCTGTTGGGGCATCCCATTCTGTGACTAAAGCAGCCTCTGTTTAAGACCATATAACCATTTGCTCTTATCATATTTGAAATTAGGCCTGATAAAGACACTTTTGCTGGGCATAGCACTACTGGACCCTGCCAGGTCCACTTCTGTTGGGGCATCCCATTCTGTGACTACAGCAGCCTCTGTTTAAGACCGTATAACCATTTTCACTTATCATATTTGAAATTAGGCCTGATAAAGACACTTTTGCTGGGCAAAGCACTACTGGACCCTGCCAGGTCCATTCCTGTTGGGGCATCCCATTCTGTGACTAAAGCAGCCTCTGTTTAAGACCATATAAGCATTTGCTCTTATCATATTTGAAATTAGGCCTGATAAAGACACTTTTGCTGGGCATAGCACTACTGGACCCTGCCAGGTCCACTTCTGTTGGGGCATCCCATTCTGTGACTACAGCAGCCTCTGTTTAAGACCGTATAACCATTTTCACTTATCATATTTGAAATTAGGCCTGATAAAGACACTTTTGCTGGGCAAAGCACTACTGGACCCTGCCAGGTCCATTCCTGTTGGGGCATCCCATTCTGTGACTAAAGCAGCCTCTGTTTAAGACCATATAAGCATTTGCTCTTATCATATTTGAAATTAGGCCTGATAAAGACACTTTTGCTGGGCATAGCACTACTGGACCCTGCCAGGTCCACTTCTGTTGGGGCATCCCATTCTGTGACTAAAGCAGCCTCTGTTTAAGACCATATAACCATTTGCTCTTATCATATTTGAAATTAGGCCTGATAAAGACACTTTTGCTGGGCATAGCACTACTGGACCCTGCCAGGTCCACTTCTGTTGGGGCATCCCATTCTGTGACTACAGCAGCCTCTGTTTAAGACCGTATAACCATTTTCACTTATCATATTTGAAATTAGGCCTGATAAAGACACTTTTGCTGGGCAAAGCACTACTGGACCCTGCCAGGTCCATTCCTGTTGGGGCATCCCATTCTGTGACTAAAGCAGCCTCTGTTTAAGACCATATAAGCATTTGCTCTTATCATATTTGAAATTAGGCCTGATAAAGACACTTTTGCTGGGCATAGCACTACTGGACCCTGCCAGGTCCACTTCTGTTGGGGCATCCCATTCTGTGACTACAGCAGCCTCTGTTTAAGACCGTATAACCATTTTCACTTATCATATTTGAAATTAGGCCTGATAAAGACACTTTTGCTGGGCAAAGCACTACTGGACCCTGCCAGGTCCATTCCTGTTGGGGCATCCCATTCTGTGACTAAAGCAGCCTCTGTTTAAGACCATATAAGCATTTGCTCTTATCATATTTGAAATTAGGCCTGATAAAGACACTTTTGCTGGGCATAGCACTACTGGACCCTGCCAGGTCCACTTCTGTTGGGGCATCCCATTCTGTGACTAAAGCAGCCTCTGTTTAAGACCATATAACCATTTGCTCTTATCATATTTGAAATTAGGCCTGATAAAGACACTTTTGCTGGGCATAGCACTACTGGACCCTGCCAGGTCCACTTCTGTTGGGGCATCCTATTCTGTGACTACAGCAGCCTCTGTTTAAGACCGTATAACCATTTTCACTTATCATATTTGAAATTAGGCCTGATAAAGACACTTTTGCTGGGCAAAGCACTACTGGACCCTGCCAGGTCCATTCCTGTTGGGGCATCCCATTCTGTGACTAAAGCAGCCTCTGTTTAAGACCATATAAGCATTTGCTCTTATCATATTTGAAATTAGGCCTGATAAAGACACTTTTGCTGGGCATAGCACTACTGGACCCTGCCAGGTCCACTTCTGTTGGGGCATCCCATTCTGTGACTACAGCAGCCTCTGTTTAAGACCGTATAACCATTTTCACTTATCATATTTGAAATTAGGCCTGATAAAGACACTTTTGCTGGGCAAAGCACTACTGGACCCTGCCAGGTCCATTCCTGTTGGGGCACCCCATTCTGTGACTAAAGCAGCCTCTGTTTAAGACCATATAACCATTTGCTCTTATCATATTTGAAATTAGGCCTGATAAAGACACTTTTGCTGGGCAAAGCACTACTGGACCCTGCCAGGTCCATTCCTGTTGGGGCATCCCATTCTGTGACTAAAGCAGCCTCTGTTTAAGACCATATAAGCATTTGCTCTTATCATATTTGAAATTAGGCCTGATAAAGACACTTTTGCTGGGCATAGCACTACTGGACCCTGCCAGGTCCACTTCTGTTGGGGCATCCCATTCTGTGACTAAAGCAGCCTCTGTTTAAGACCATATAACCATTTGCTCTTATCATATTTGAAATTAGGCCTGATAAAGACACTTTTGCTGGGCATAGCACTACTGGACCCTGCCAGGTCCACTTCTGTTGGGGCATCCCATTCTGTGACTAAAGCAGCCTCTGTTTAAGACCATATAAGCATTTGCTCTTATCATATTTGAAATTAGGCCTGATAAAGACACTTTTGCTGGGCAAAGCACTACTGGACCCTGCCAGGTCCACTTCTGTTGGGGCATCCCATTCTGTGACTAAAGCAGCCTCTGTTTAAGACCATATAACCATTTGCTCTTATCATATTTGAAATTAGGCCTGATAAAGACACTTTTGCTGGGCATAGCACTACTGGACCCTGCCAGGTCCACTTCTGTTGGGGCATCCCATTCTGTGACTAAAGCAGCCTCTGTTTAAGACCATATAAGCATTTGCTCTTATCATATTTGAAATTAGGCCTGATAAAGACACTTTTGCTGGGCAAAGCACTACTGGACCCTGCCAGGTCCATTCCTGTTGGGGCATCCCATTCTGTGACTAAAGCAGTCTCTGTTTAAGACCATATAAGCATTTGCTCTTATCATATTTGAAATTAGGCCTGATAAAGACACTTTTGCTGGGCATAGCACTACTGGACCCTGCCAGGTCCACTTCTGTTGGGGCATCCCATTCTGTGACTACAGCAGCCTGTGTTTAAGACCGTATAACCATTTTCACTTATCATATTTGAAATTAGGCCTGATAAAGACACTTTTGCTGGGCAAAGCACTACTGGACCCTGCCAGGTCCATTCCTGTTGGGGCATCCCATTCTGTGACTAAAGCAGCCTCTGTTTAAGACCATATAACCATTTGCTCTTATCATATTTGAAATTTGGCCTGATAAAGACACTTTTGCTGGGCAAAGCACTACTGGACCCTGCCAGGTCCATTCCTGTTGGGGCATCCCATTCTGTGACTAAAGCAGCCTCTGTTTAAGACCATATAAGCATTTGCTCTTATCATATTTGAAATTAGGCCTGATAAAGACACTTTTGCTGGGCATAGCACTACTGGACCCTGCCAGGTCCACTTCTGTTGGGGCATCCCATTCTGTGACTAAAGCAGCCTCTGTTTAAGACCATATAAGCATTTGCTCTTATCATATTTGAAATTAGGCCTGATAAAGACACTTTTGCTGGGCAAAGCACTACTGGACCCTGCCAGGTCCATTCCTGTTGGGGCATCCCATTCTGTGACTAAAGCAGCCTCTGTTTAAGACCATATAAGCATTTGCTCTTATCATATTTGAAATTAGGCCTGATAAAGACACTTTTGCTGGGCATAGCACTACTGGACCCTGCCAGGTCCACTTCTGTTGGGGCATCCCATTCTGTGACTAAAGCAGCCTCTGTTTAAGACCATATAACCATTTGCTCTTATCATATTTGAAATTAGGCCTGATAAAGACACTTTTGCTGGGCATAGCACTACTGGACCCTGCCAGGTCCACTTCTGTTGGGGCATCCCATTCTGTGACTAAAGCAGCCTCTGTTTAAGACCATATAAGCATTTGCTCTTATCATATTTGAAATTAGGCCTGATAAAGACACTTTTGCTGGGCAAAGCACTACTGGACCCTGCCAGGTCCATTCCTGTTGGGGCATCCCATTCTGTGACTAAAGCAGCCTCTGTTTAAGACCATATAAGCATTTGCTCTTATCATATTTGAAATTAGGCCTGATAAAGACACTTTTGCTGGGCATAGCACTACTGGACCCTGCCAGGTCCACTTCTGTTGGGGCATCCCATTCTGTGACTAAAGCAGCCTCTGTTTAAGACCATATAACCATTTGCTCTTATCATATTTGAAATTAGGCCTGATAAAGACACTTTTGCTGGGCATAGCACTACTGGACCCTGCCAGGTCCACTTCTGTTGGGGCATCCCATTCTGTGACTAAAGCAGCCTCTGTTTAAGACCATATAAGCATTTGCTCTTATCATATTTGAAATTAGGCCTGATAAAGACACTTTTGCTGGGCAAAGCACTACTGGACCCTGCCAGGTCCATTCCTGTTGGGGCATCCCATTCTGTGACTAAAGCAGCCTCTGTTTAAGACCATATAAGCATTTGCTTTTATCATATTTGCAATTAGGCCTGATAAAGACACTTTTGCTAGGCATAGCACTACTGGACCCTGCCAGGTCCACTTCTGTTGGGGCATCCCATTCTGTGACTAAAGCAGCCTCTGTTTAAGACCATATAACCATTTGCTCTTATCATATTTGAAATTAGGCCTGATAAAGACACTTTTGCTGGGCATAGCACTACTGGACCCTGCCAGGTCCACTTCTGTTGGGGCATCCCATTCTGTGACTAAAGCAGCCTCTGTTTAAGACCATATAACCATTTGCTCTTATCATATTTGAAATTAGGCCTGATAAAGACACTTTTGCTGGGCATAGCACTACTGGACCCTGCCAGGTCCACTTCTGTTGGGGCATCCCATTCTGTGACTAAAGCAGCCTCTGTTTAAGACCATATAACCATTTGCTCTTATCATATTTGAAATTAGGCCTGATAAAGACACTTTTGCTGGGCATAGCACTACTGGACCCTGCCAGGTCCATTCCTGTTGGGGCATCCCATTCTGTGACTAAAGCAGCCTCTGTTTAAGACCATATAACCATTTGCTCTTATCATATTTGAAATTAGGCCTGATAAAGACACTTTTGCTGGGCAAAGCACTACTGGACCCTGCCAGGTCCATTCCTGTTGGGGCATCCCATTCTGTGACTAAAGCAGCCTCTGTTTAAGACCATATAAGCATTTGCTCTTATCATATTTGAAATTAGCCTGATAAAGACACTTTTGCTGGGCATAGTACTACTGGATCTTTTTTGGGGGCATCCCATTCTGTGACTAAAGCAGCCTCTGTTTAAGACCATATAAGCATTTGCTCTTATTATATTTATATTATAAGACACTTTTGCTGGGCATAGGCTTACTGCTGCCTGCCAGGTGCACTTCTGTTGAGGCATCCCATTCTGTAACATAGCATACCCCTCTTTATTTACTCTAAGCAGCTCTCTTATTTACACTAAGCAGGCCTGTTGGAGGCTGAGTGTTACTGCTCACTTTTGGTGTGCATTATATTCTGTTTCATATAGACCCACCGCTGCCCGGGGGATCTTAAAATATCACCTACTCCCACGCCAGTTAGACTATGTCGGGCAGACAAGTGCCTGGAAGTGAAAAGAGGAGTGGCAGAGGCCAAGATTCCGCAGGCAGAGCTTGCATCAGACTGGGGGCCAGTAGCAGCAGGAGTCACGCTGAGAGACCTAATCTGCCAGTATCTGCTAGCGGTCGGGTCTCCACCAGTAACGCATCTGCCGTGGTAGATTGGTTGACGCGCTCATCAACAACATCATCACAACTTACGTCTGAGACCCCCAGTCTAGGGTCGGTAGGTTCCTCTGACACAACCCTGAGTTGGCATGCCCCGAGAGCAGTCCCTGTCCTCCCATTGCCTCTGTCCTACGCCGTTCCCTCCCCCAGCGACGTATCCTATGCTTTGGGTTCAGCTCCACTCTTTAGTGAGGAGGACCATCAGATAGAGGACAGTCAGCAGCTACTGCCCAGCCAAGAAATGGAGGTGGCTTCTCTAGCTAGGCAGACAGATAGTGATGTGGACAGTGTCGTGGGTGCTGCGAGCGTTCCAGCTCCTGCGCCAGACACTGTTGACGAATCCACGAACATCAGTGACGTACAGCCACAACTCGGTGATGATGATGATGACGATGAAGCCGATCGCACTTGGGAGCCGGGTGATGAAGGGGCTTCATCGTCATCATCAGGAGAAGAGGGGCGCAGGTTGCCCCGGAGTCAGCAGCTGAGGCAGCAAGGTGGTAGCAGTCAGCATGGGGGCACAATTCCAAAGGCTGGAGCCGGCCGGGGCCGGGGCCGGGGTAGAGCACCTGCTGTGCGGCAGTCTACCTTATCGGGAGGTAGTGGAGCAGGGGTTCCTGGAGTTGGCAACAGCAGCAGTGAATCAGTGAGGCCAGGGGGTGGGAAAAGTAGTTACTCGGCAGTGTGGCAGTTTTTCCTGAGGCATCCGCAGGAGGGTAACATGGCCACATGCAAGATATGTAGGCAAAAGGTGAAGCGTGGCCAGGGTCCAAATGTTGGCACCACGGCCCTGCGTCAACATATGATGCGTCACCATAAAACGACCTGGGAGAACCGAGGCTCCCAAGGGGTGGTCCAGTCTGCTTCCTCACCAAGTGAGCTCCCAATTTCTGCCAGCCAAGGCTCCAGCACCTCAGCCGAAGGCAGCTGTGCGTCATACCCATCCTCTGTCGCTCCTGCTCCTCCTCCTCCTCCTCCAAGTCATGCATCCCGCCAGCAATCCATCAGCGAAGCCATGTCCAAGAGACAGCAGTATGCGCCCACTCATCCTACGGCGCAGAAGCTGAATGTGCTCCTGTCCAAGTTGCTGGTGCTGCAGTCGCTCCCTTTTCAGGTGGTGGAATCTGCACCTTTCAGAGAACTGATGGCTTGTGCCGAGCCGAGGTGGAGAGTCCCAAGCCGTCATTTCTTTGCCAAGAAGGCAGTACCAGCGCTGCACACTTTTGTTGAACAGAAGGTGGGCCAGTCCTTGAGCCTGTCGGTGTGTAGCAAAATACATGGCAGCGCCGACATCTGGAGCTGTAACTACGGTCAGGGGCAGTACATGTCGTTTACGGCCCACTGGGTGAATGTGGTCCCTTTGCAGCAGCAACTTGGACAGGTCACGCCGCTTCGGCCTCCGCGCTCTCTGCCCATTGGGCCTGTGACACCGTGCGACTCGGCCTCCTCATCCTCCGCCATCTCCTCACCCTCCACTGTAGGCTCAAGTCTCAGTGCCCCTCCAGTCTACCATGTGTGCAGGGCACGGAGGTGTCACGCAGTGCTTCACATGGTTTGTCTTGGCGAACGGAGTCACACAGGGGAGGAACTGCTTAAATGTATTCATCAGGAAATCCAAACATGGCTTACTCCGAGAAAACTTAAAATGGGAATCATGGTTACCGACAATGGGAAGAACATTTTGTCTGCGCTGCGCCAAGGAAGCCTGACCCATGCCCCCTGCATGGCTCACGTCTTCAATCTGGTTGTCAAGCGGTTTCTGAAGTGTTCCCCCCATCTGCAGGACATCCTAACAACTTCACGGAAACTTTGCATGCACTTCAGCCACTCCTACACCGCCAAACACACCCTTCTTGAGCTACAGCGTCAGAATGGTATCCCCCAACATAGTCTGATTTGCGATGTTTCCACCCGTTGGAATTCCACCCTTCACATGTTGGACCGATTATATGAACAGAGAAAAGCCATCACGGATTTCCTGATGATCCAAGCAGATAGGGGGACTCCCCTGTGTAACTTCAATGTCAACCAGTGGCAGCTCATACGTGACACCTGCCGTTTGCTCAGGCCCTTTGAGGAAGCCACTTTATTTGTCAGTCGGCAGGATTACGGGATGAACGACGTGATTCCACTGCTTCATGTACTACAGCACATGTTGGAAACCATGGCTGGTCAGGGCACTGGAGACATGGCGTTTACATCTTACGGCCACATGAACCCCGTTGGAGCTGAACTGGAGGAGGAGGAAGAGGAGGAGGAGGAGTTGCCCAGCGAAACACAGTTTAGGCTTGGCGAAATGGCTGGTTTATCTAGTCAGCGGACAGGAGAGGAGGAGCAGGAGCAGCCAGAGGAGCTAGAGGTTTTTGAGGAAGGCGAGACAGAGGACCCGGGCACACCGTGGCAGTATGCAGTGGAGATGGAGACAGGTAGTCCATCCGAGTCACTTGCGCAAATGGCACGAAGCATGCTCACATGCTTGCGTAGTGACCCCAGAATTGTTTCCATCTGTCGGCGGGATGACTTCTGGCTGTCCACCTTATTGGACCCTCGCTTCCGGCACAAAATGGGGGCATTTTTTAAACCCACCGAGAGGGAGGACAAACTCAACTACTACAAAGACATTCTACGTAGGCAGTTGGCCGATGCCTATCTGCGCCATGGTCCATACTCTCGCAGGTCTGACTCGAGGGGACCTCTGCGCTCACCTTCCACTGCCATGGCCGCTGGGGGGGTTGGCAGCAGCAGCAGCAGAAGCTCCATCAGCAGCAGCAGCCTCAGTCTTCAGTCGCTAATGAGTAGCTTTCTACACCCGCATAGTGAGGCTACTCATGAGCAGCAGGAAGACCTGGAGCAGGACCTGAACCAGCAGGTCATGTCATACTTTGACATGACCATGCCAACACACCTTGAGGATCCGCTGGACTTCTGGGCAGCCAAACTTGATTTGTGGCCGCAACTAGCAGAGTTTGCCCTGGAAAAGCTGTCCTGCCCGGCAAGTAGCGTGCCATCTGAGCGGGTGTTTAGTGCGGCGGGGGCCATAGTTACGGCGAGGAGAACTCGTCTGTCAACTAAAAATGTGGAGAGACTCACCTTTGTCAAAATGAATCAGGGATGGATCAGCCAGGATTTCCACCCACCAATGCCTGATGCATGCGACTAGATTCAGCATGGTGCCACGTTTTACACTTTCCAAATGGTGCAAAACATATTTATGTCTTTAGGCCATTTTTTGGGCTCCTGCTGCTGCTACTGTCAACTCCTGCCACCTCCAGGGTGTGATTCATCCAATTTTTGGGCTCCTGAAGCCAACTCCAGTGTATATTTGGGCTCCTGCTGCTGCTGCTGCCAACTTCTGCCAACTCCAGGGTGTGATTCATCCAATTTTTGGGCTCCTGAAGCCAACTCCAGTGTATATTTGGGCTCCTGCTGCTGCTACTGTCAACTCCTGCCAACTCCAGGGTGTGATTCATCCAATTTTTGGGCTCCTGAAGCCAACTCCAGTGTATATTTGGGCTCCTGCTGCTGCTACTGTCAACTCCTGCCAACTCCAGGGTGTGATTCATCCAATTTTTGGGCTCCTGAAGCCAACTCCAGTGTATATTTGGGCTCCTGCTGCTGCTGCTGCCAACTTCTGCCAACTCCAGGGTGTGATTCATCCAATTTTTGGGCTCCTGAAGCCAACCCCAGGGTCTCTTTAAAGTAATGTTTGGGCTCCTGCTGCTGCTGCTGTCAACTCCTGCCAACTCCAGGGTGTGATTCATCCAATTTTTGGGCTCCTGAAGCCAACTCCAGTGTATATTTGGGCTCCTGCTGCTGCTACTGTCAACTCCTGCCAACTCCAGGGTGTGATTCATCCAATTTTTGGGCTCCTGAGGCCAACTCCAGTGTATATTTGGGCTCCTGCTGCTGCTGCTGTCAACTCCTGCCAACTCCAGGGTGTGATTCATCCAATTTTTGGGCTCCTGAAGCCAACTCCAGTGTATATTTGGGCTCCTGCTGCTGCTACTGTCAACTCCTGCCAACTCCAGGGTGTGATTCATCCAATTTTTGGGCTCCTGAAGCCAACTCCAGTGTATATTTGGGCTCCTGCTGCTGCTGCTGCCAACTTCTGCCAACTCCAGGGTGTGATTCATCCAATTTTTGGGCTCCTGAGGCCAACTCCAGTGTATATTTGGGCTCCTGCTGCTGCTGCTGTCAACTCCTGCCAACTCCAGGGTGTGATTCATCCAATTTTTGGGCTCCTGAGGCCAACTCCAGTGTATATTTGGGCTCCTGCTGCTGCTGCTGCCAACTTCTGCCAACTCCAGGGTGTGATTCATCCAATTTTTGGGCTCCTGAAGCCAACTCCAGTGTATATTTGGGCTCCTGCTGCTGCTGCTGCCAACTTCTGCCAACTCCAGGGTGTGATTCATCCAATTTTTGGGCTCCTCAAGCCAACTCCAGTGTATATTTGGGCTCCTGCTGCTGCTACTGTCAACTCCTGCCAACTCCAGGGTGTGATTCATCCAATTTTTGGGCTCCTGAAGCCAACTCCAGTGTATATTTGGGCTCCTGCTGCTGCTGCTGCCAACTTCTGCCAACTCCAGGGTGTGATTCATCCAATTTTTGGGCTCCTGAGGCCAACTCCAGTGTATATTTGGGCTCCTGCTGCTGCTGCTGCCAACTTCTGCCAACTCCAGGGTGTGATTCATCCAATTTTTGGGCTCCTGAAGCCAACTCCAGTGTATATTTGGGCTCCTGCTGCTGCTACTGTCAACTTCTGCCAACTCCAGGGTGTGATTCATCCAATTTTTGGGCTCCTGAAGCCAACCCCAGGGTCTCTTTAAAGTAATGTTTGGGCTCCTGCTGCTGCTGCCAACTCCAGGGTGTGATTCATCCAATTTTTGGGCTCCTGAGGCCAACTCCAGTGTATATTTGGGCTCCTGCTGCTGCTGCTGCCAACTTCTGCCAACTCCAGGGTGTGATTCATCCAATTTTTGGGCTCCTGAAGCCAACCCCAGGGTCTCTTTAAAGTAATGTTTGGGCTCCTGCTGCTGCTGCCAACTCCAGGGTGTGATTCATCCAATTTTTGGGCTCCTGAGGCCAACTCCAGTGTATATTTGGGCTCCTGCTGCTGCCAACGTCTGCCAACTCCAGGGTGTGATTCATCCAATTTTTGGGCTCCTGAGGCCAACTCCAGTGTATATTTGGGCTCCTGCTGCTGCTGCTGTCAACTCCTGCCAACTCCAGGGTGTGATTCATCCAATTTTTGGGCTCCTGAGGCCAACTCCAGTGTATATTTGGGCTCCTGCTGCTGCTGCTGCCAACTTCTGCCAACTCCAGGGTGTGATTCATCCAATTTTTGGGCTCCTGAAGCCAACTCCAGTGTATATTTGGGCTCCTGCTGCTGCTACTGTCAACTCCTGCCAACTCCAGGGTGTGATTCATCCAATTTTTGGGCTCCTGAAGCCAACTACAGTGTATATTTGGGCTCCTGCTGCTGCTGCTGCCAACTTCTGCCAACTCCAGGGTGTGATTCATCCAATTTTTGGGCTCCTGAGGCCAACTCCAGTGTATATTTGGGCTCCTGCTGCTGCTGCTGTCAACTCCTGCCAACTCCAGGGTGTGATTCATCCAATTTTTGGGCTCCTGAAGCCAACTCCAGTGTATATTTGGGCTCCTGCTGCTGCCAACTCCTGCCAACTCCAGGGTGTGATTCATCCAATTTTTGGGCTCCTGAAGCCAACTCCAGTGTATATTTGGGCTCCTGCTGCTGCTACTGTCAACTCCTGCCAACTCCAGGGTGTGATTCATCCAATTTTTGGGCTCCTGAAGCCAACTCCAGTGTATATTTGGGCTCCTGCTGCTGCTACTGTCAACTCCTGCCAACTCCAGGGTGTGATTCATCCAATTTTTGGGCTCCTGAAGCCAACTCCAGTGTATATTTGGGCTCCTGCTGCTGCTGCTGCCAACTTCTGCCAACTCCAGGGTGTGATTCATCCAATTTTCGGGCTCCTGAGGCCAACTCCAGTGTATATTTGGGCTCCTGCTGCTGCTGTCAACTCCTGCCAACTCCAGGGTGTGATTCATCCAATTTTTGGGCTCCTGAAGCCAACTCCAGTGTATATTTGGGCTCCTGCTGCTGCTACTGTCAACTCCTGCCAACTCCAGGGTGTGATTCATCCAACTTTTGGGCTCCTGAAGCCAACTCCAGTGTATATTTGGGCTCCTGCTGCTGCTACTGTCAACTCCTGCCAACTCCAGGGTGTGATTCATCCAATTTTTGGGCTCCTGAAGCCAACTCCAGTGTATATTTGGGCTCCTGCTGCTGCCACTGTCAACTCCTGCCAACTCCAGGGTGTGATTCATCCAATTTTTGGGCTCCTGAAGCCAACTCCAGTGTATATTTGGGCTCCTGCTGCTGCTGCTGCCAACTTCTGCCAACTCCAGGGTGTGATTCATCCAATTTTTGGGCTCCTGAAGCCAACTCCAGTGTATATTTGGGCTCCTGCTGCTGCTGCTGCTGCCAACTTCTGCCAACTCCAGGGTGTGATTCATCCTATTTTTGGGCTCCTGAGGCCAACTCCAGTGTATATTTGGGCTCCTGCTGCTGCTGCTGTCAACTCCTGCCAACTCCAGGGTGTGATTCATCCAATTTTTGGGCTCCTGAAGCCAACTCCAGTGTATATTTGGGCTCCTGCTGCTGCTACTGTCAACTCCTGCCAACTCCAGGGTGTGATTCATCCAACTTTTGGGCTCCTGAAGCCAACTCCAGTGTATATTTGGGCTCCTGCTGCTGCTACTGTCAACTCCTGCCAACTCCAGGGTGTGATTCATCCAATTTTTGGGCTCCTGAAGCCAACTCCAGTGTATATTTGGGCTCCTGCTGCTGCTACTGTCAACTCCTGCCAACTCCAGGGTGTGATTCATCCAATTTTTGGGCTCCTGAAGCCAACTCCAGTGTATATTTGGGCTCCTGCTGCTGCTGCTGCCAACTTCTGCCAACTCCAGGGTGTGATTCATCCAATTTTTGGGCTCCTGAGGCCAACTCCAGTGTATATTTGGGCTCCTTCTGCCCCTCATAGTGATGCCACTTCAACTCTCTGCAATTGTGCCGCTCTGCGATTCTATTAGCGATGCCTCTGATCTGCATGTGATATTTCTTCAAAGTATTATTTAACTAACCCAGCACGCATCCTGTGCGTGTTACAGCAAGGCTGAATGGTTTACAACCCTATTGAGGCTCTAGGAGGCTCAGAAATAGCCGTTTTTAATAGCGATTCGTCGCGAATTTATTCGGGTCGAAACGATTTTTGTCGGAAAATTCGGCGAATCAGTCGAATCGAATTTTTCAAAAGTTCGCTCATCTCTAGTGATGACGTCTTGGGACCCTATTTACCTGAACAACCAAGAATAATCTTTAAAAAATCACATACCTTAGCAACACACCTAGTAAAGAGTTACATTGATCCAATAAAAAAAGATAGTGGAACCTTGATGAATCTTGATGGTTTCTATAGATGTAGAAGGTGTTTCGGATGTAAAATTTGCACCAAAAATGATAAAAGAGTATAAAAACAATTATCTCTTTACTAAGGAAAGTTTTAATATTAAAAACTTTCTTACATGTAATAGTAGTAATGTTCTTTATGTCCTTGAATGTCCCTGCATGAAACAATACGTGGGATGGACAGGTAGACAATTCAAGGTCCGCTTCAGAGAGCACATCTACAATATAAAAAGGGGTATGATCTGCACAGTGTTTCCTCTCATTTGAAAATAAAACATAGCGGCCCCACTGGTTTAAAGATTTGGGTAGCTGACCAATTAGAAAAAAGTTTTAAGGGTGGTAACATTATGAGGCAATTGTCAAGGTTAGTATCAAAGTGGATCTTTACAATGAAAACAATGCAGCCATCAGGATTGAATACAGAATTTGATTTAAATTGTTTTATAGGGGAGGGTTAATTTTAGTTGTATTTGATCAATTGTGTAATCTATTGCTTTAGATGTTTGTAAATAAAATTTGCTTGTAGTTTTTAATAATTTTTATACATGGGACATTTATTGATATAATATTTTTTATTTTATATAATTTATTGAACTTGTCAAGAAAGGAAGGTTGCATGCCTTTTATTTATTTCTGCAATATTTTCCTGGATTTGTGGGATCCGCAACCTTTTTTTATCTCTGCGGTAGTGATTGCTGCCTGTCCGCAACTTTTATTTATTTTTGCAGTTTTAATTGCTGCTTTTGTTATTGAAATTAAGTTTTGGTGCTCTTTATTTACCTTTGTGGTAAGTGCCCCCGTAGCTGAGTCTGCAGTTTTTATTTTTCTTTGCAGCAGAAATTGCAGCTTATCAATATCAAAGACAGAATACTAGATATTGGGTGTGTAATAGTTAACTGAAGAGTAATCATGTGGTCTAACTAGTATATTAAGAAGTGAATCAGTAAGCTCTAGTTAGCCCAAGGAATAAGTCTCAGACGACGAAACACGTTGGGTGGAGCTTATCGACTACGTGATCACCGCAGCTGATGGAAACTTCTGTGGTAACAGTGACTGTCGGCTGGTTGTTTTAAAGCGGGCAGGCTGATTCATTACTAATGCCAGGTAGCGACAGATGAGCATCTGTAGCAAGGATTTCAGATCGACCGCTAGTAGTCGCTGTGCTCGGCCATAGATCTTTGTTTCAGAGAGCCTCAGTCGCTGGCCGGCATTAATGAATATGTTGTGTGAGTCAGTACTGCGCTGTATGGGAGTGAATGGTAGCTCCAGCTCAGTGCGACCAACTCACACCACATTCATCAAAAATACAGCCTCAAACATCGCCAGCGCTCAAAATTGGGTGGTTGGAGCACATAGCACCAGAGGCTGTGTGTTTAAAGTCTGTTTTTGAATGTATCCACTAGTAACAAAGCCAAACATATGGAATTATATTGTTATTACATTGTAACATGAACACTTTAATACCAGACATGTAAGGACAATTCTGCATAAAAATATTTTTAATCAAAAAAGTAATCAAAAAATGTCATTTTTTAGGCCAGGATACATGTCAGAAAGATTTGCAATTTTATTTAAAAAAAAAATTGGGATCAGGAAAGGGATTTATGGATCGTCCATAGAAATGTATGGGAGTGCGCCAGGTAGCGAGAGGTAATACGTGGCGCTCTGCAAGGCTGAACGCTGGCGCTGTACGCTGAGCCTGGGATAATGATGAATCGGATGCTACATGGCGTTGTTCCAGTCGTTCACCGGATTCGGCTTCATAAATGTGTAATTGCGTGCCGTGTCCGGCGTTCACCTGCAGCTACCTGGCGCTACCTGCCGCTTACAAGGCACTACCTGGCGCTTGGAGGTGACTTTGCAAGACGGCATGCAGCCTCCCTTTCAACCACCTTTGATGGTTTTATAAGCTGAATATTTTTATATTGTTGGTAAGTGGCGCCCATAGGGGTATGCTGGCTGTTGCTTGAATATAACAGTATTATTCTATGTTGGTTTTATTTGTTTGTTTTTTACATGCCCTAAAACCTATTAAAACTGAGGTGGTTTTAAAACCTTTACATTTTTCGGATATTTCTTGATGTCCTGATGATTGAAATGAGATTAGAAGTGAGAGTAAGTTGAAGGATGGAATAAAAAAGTCTCTTTCTTTACTATAAGCTGGTGAGATCAAAGCAGACCTAAACTAAAAGTATGATTGAGAAGCTCTATCACTTACAAAATCTGGTATGTGATCCTGTGCATTTGGTGATGGGATTATTGCACTGAAATTGAAGTTTTCTGAGCACTTGATGGTGAAAAGTTGTGATTATCATCTGTCCCGTGGAGTGGTGTATGTGGACTAATTGTGCCATATAACAAATTCTCTAGTGTTCTGACTGGAACTGTCGTGACTATGGTCCTTCACTCCTAGCGAGCAGACTTTTTTATTGTTTTATTTAAATGTTTGAAATTATTTGTGTCTGAACACCAGATATTGACGCTAACTCTGATTTCACCTAATAATATTTTGGTTGACATTCACTTTCATTGTCTACCTTGGGGCTGATTCAGAGCCAGGTGAAAATTTAGACTATAAAAGTGAATGACAATTTTTTCTCCTAAAAAACAAAGTACGTTTTATTACCAGGCTCTGAATCGACAACAATTATTGTGCTGCATCAATAAGGTTTTAGCAATCTACAAGCGTACATTCCCTATGTAAATATGTTCCTCGAGGCAAAACAAGCAAAATGCAAATGTAAATCCTTGGCATGTTTTTACACAGCGCAGAAAAGCGTATAACACGTAAATAACTCATGTCACATCTGTGTAGCAGATGGATAACACCATTTCTACATTTTTCCCCAGGTACTTTCTGTGACACAAGTAAATCTTTTAATTTTCATTTGCTTTATGCAGATCCTGTAAGTTTGTCAATAGTTCATAGTGCAGAAAAATTACATTTCGCCCTCGAGATAACTGAGCTGTTACTGTAAAATTGTAAAGAGATCAGAGATTGCCAAGATGGATTTTTTTTAGCATCGAGATCAATGGCATTACCCACAAATAGTGTTTGGTTTTATGCCAATTCTGTTGATTATAACAAATTAATGAAGTGCCAGATGAAAACAAATTGTGGGATTACAAGATGTAACACTTGCTTTGATAAACAGGGAGAAAAGTTTTAATTTATTCTTAAAATAATTTCATAATTTACCATATAAGATGTTGGCATTTTTAACGTATCGGTAATGTATAATTTATAAAGTAATTATGTTAAAATGAGGAGCTCAGTGACTTTCAGAGAATAATTTAATAAAATGGAAAAATTCAATAAATGACAAGGATGACTCACATTTTACTGAATCAGCCACTCTAGGATTATAGGGATATAGGGTTAGAGGGTGTCACTTTTTGACAACTCAGTTCACTGAATATCTGGTGTTACCATTGAAATCATACAAAATTTTTGTTGCAGCATGGTCTACCTTGCGTGTGCATTGCAACGTGAATTGCAACCTGCATCTCTGTCAGCTTTTCAATTTTAAGATGCAGGATATGCAATATAACCTGTACCTGTGATAGCGTGATTTTACAGAAAAATGTGAGGATTTTTTTTCTAAATACCCCATAAGGTGCTATAATTTATAGATTCAAAAAAATCTTATCTCATGGGAAAAATTATGCACAGTCCAATGCGCATGAGATTGTTTTTGAAAACTTAAAGTGGACCAACACCCAGGATTTTCACTATCCTGGGTGTTGGTCCACTTCCACAGGGCACCCCGATCGCTGTGTGAAACCCCCCAGAAAGCCCCAAAAACTCACCTGACCCCCCTCCCACGTGACTCGCTCCACCAATCACCACCGACGGACAAGCGAGACAAGGTGAGAGCGCCCGCTGCCGCCTCACGCGCGTCCCTCTTACAGGGAGCGCGCCCGTGCTGGCCATTCACAAACGGCCGGCGTGGGTGCGCGCCCTGCTAGAGGGATGCGCGAGAGGAGGCGGCGGCCCGCGCATGCGCCGTTGGAACGAGGAACAGGTAGGATTTGCGGGCGTCCTGGGGGGTTTCACACAGCGGGGTACCCCCGATCGGGGTGCCCCGCAAGCAGGGAGCTGATCGGCCCAGGAATCTTATAGATTCCCGGGACGATCAGCGGTGGGTGTTGGTCCACTTTAAACAAAAAAAAATGTTTATTGCATCTTGCTCAAAAACGGGTCATATGCTGGCAGACGCACTAAATGGCACACTTCTTAAATAAGGCCCTTAAAACCATATTCTATGTATTGCTATATTACCACAGTAAACATTTTGGAAAGAAAAGCTCAACTCACATGGCATGGCGCACTGGAAGTGCACCTTGCATCACCAAATAATTAGCATGGCCCCCATAGGCAGTGCATTGTGCTTCAAGGACAGCTGAGACAAAAAAATGAAAATCCAGAATTTAAAGACCCCCCCATCAAATTTCCCTATGTAGCTCAATAATAAAAACATTTTCTTAAAATTAAAGATGTTTATAAACCACATTCAATTGCTGACCCTGGAATCTTTTACAGGGCCGGCAAACAGTCCCCAGGGGTATCTTGATTAAGGATGCCCTGCTATGTCAATCGAGCCCATTGCCCGAGAAATCACTGACCTCTCTGGCTTTCCCATGCTGGGTCCGTGGGTCGGGGTTCCTGTAGCTGTGGCACTCTCAAGGGAGCGTGCTTAGACTGCAGGGAGGCCAGGGATGCAGCCATTTCCCTAGGTCGGAGCTCTGGTCTAAAATGTCCCTGTGTGCGAGTATTAATATGCATGGTGCACAGCGCTGATCAGAACAGTGCCTGTGCATGTGGCGTAGAAAAATTGGGATGTAAATTTTAGGTGACCTGGGGAGTTTTACACAGCTGGGCATCCCAAATCGGGGTGCTCGGGGGGCAAGGGCCAAAACCTTGGTATAGTAAGAATCCTGGGTTATAAAGTTTCAGGCAAAGTTGCTTCTTGCATATCCATCTTATATTTAGGAAAAAAGAAGAGCAGGCACCACTACTAATTAAGTAACAATAAAAAAAATATATTTATTGATAACAATGTCACATAATCTACATACACTAAAGACTGATTAAAAAACACCAAAGACAAAACATTGTCAATGAAGGAAGGCTGGCATTGGGGGTTTAACTGAAAAAGCTTGCATATTTGTGGACAAACGTCTTCAACCATTTGTTATTACACTGGAATCCTACGTGCGAGATTCGATGCACTTGCTCAAACAGCTAGAACAGATTCATGTGCCTGAGGGGGTCCTCCTAGCCACATTGGACGTTGAGTCCTTGTACTCAAATATATCACATGCCTGTGCCGCCCACACGTGTCGGTATTTTTTAAACATGAGCACTGCGGACTCCCCGCCACTCCAGGAATTTACTCTTAAATTGCTTAATTTTGTACTGTCACATTATTTTTTTATGTTTGACTCAACATACTATAGACAAGTACGTCGTGTTGCCTTGGGTGTGTGCACCCTCGGTAGCCAATTTATTCCTGGGGTGGTGGGAGAGGGAGATTGTTTTCAGTGATACCATGTGTCATCATCACCGGCACGTGTTGGGGTGGCACAGGTATATTGATGATGTTTTGGTACTGTGGCAGGGCTCTGAGACACAATTTTTTGAGTTTTTGAATTGTCTGAATACGAATGATTTAAATATACTTCTCGCGGCACAGATTTCTACCAGACAGGTCTGCTTTCTCGATTTACTGATTACTGTACAAGATGATGGGACCCTGAGCTCGGGGCTTTACCGTAAGGACACGGCTGTGAATTCTTTACTGCGGTATGAAAGCTTTCATCAAACAAATTTAAAACATGGGATACCGACTGGACAGTTTCTCAGATTGCGGAGAAACTGTTCCAGTGAGGAACATTCTTGAAAAGAGGGTACCCCAGAGGGGTGGTCAAGAGAGCCAAACATACCCCTAGAATGAGCCTTCTAAATCCCAGGCAAAAAAGGCAGAAGGGCTCCGAGGTAAGATATATCACACAATTTAATAATGAGTGGCATCGCCTGAGAGGTCTACTTAGGGACCATTGGGATATACTGAAATCGGATGTGTCCCTCACTAGATGGATACGGGGTGGGCCCGTATGACGGCACGGAGGGCACCTAACCTGCGCGACAGGGTCTGTAGTAGCCATTTACATGCCTTACCAAATTGGCTAGGCCAACAAAAAGAGATTAATGGAAATTTTCCTTGCGGGGCATGCTCTATATATGTCCACATATGATGAAACAAAAATCAGTAAAAAGCGTCAAAACGGGCAAGGAATTTCCCATTAAACAAATGATCAATTGCAGATCCACGGGTGTGATTTACGCGTTGATCTGCAATTGCCCTAAGATCTATGTGGGAGAAACGCGTAACACCTTGAAAGCCCGAGTGCAGGCCCATTTCTCTAGTATCCGGCTGGCCAGTAGAAATATGCAACAGGGCAAGAAGATCCCTCCGGTCGCCTTACACTGTTTAAAGAAACATCGGGGAGATTTCAGTGACCTGATGGTTACCGGCATAGAGCGGCTCAGGATCGGCCCGCGGGGTGGCAACATTAAACGGTTGCTCCAACAGAAGGAATTTAGGTGGATCTTCAACCTTGATTCGCAGGCACTGGGGGGACTCAATGAAGATATAGCTTTTACACCGTTTTTGGGGATTTGAATTAATTTGTGCACTGGCTATTTTGAGAGAAGTGTGTTGCTGTTGTTAGCAATATGGGATAATGCACCATGCGGTACCAGATACTGGTGGACGCGCGGATATATTCACATCACGTGGGTGTATTAGGGTGGGGTGCTGAGTGGGGTGTGGGTTGTGTGTGGGTGGGATGTGTGAGAGTTGGGGCGGGGGGTGGTGTTTCACATTATTGGGTTATTTAGGGTTAGTTTTTACATAGGTGATATTTATAGGTTATCTATTCACACACTTAATTAATATGATGTTATCTTCAGAAAGGAACCCTCCGTGTGTATTGCGGGTTGATGGAATATCAGAAGACCTTTTGGCTAAGTCATAGAATAAATCTGTGGATGCGCATTTTATCCGATGAAGAAGAAGATCTAAGAGTGGACCCATGGTTGACTGTGAAGAAGTCTGATGAGTCGCCTAAAGAGAGATATGCAAGAGATAAATGTGCCATGTGAAGCCCTCCATTATATGTTTGTTATCCATAGCTGTGGTTTTTAGTCATAGGGGAACCCTTGGGAGTTAACTAAGAGATAGGGTTTGAACCTTGTGTAAGCTTAGCTTAGGGCAGGATATTGTTAGCAACATCAGCACCCCCGGCATATGGGGAGCCATCTAGAGTGATACATACCCCTAGAGGATGTGTTTTATTAGTCAGAAAAGAGTTCTTCATAAGGTATCCCATGTCTGCTAGCCCACATTTATGTTCAGGGCTGGTTGTCATAGGTATTTTAGACAGGTGATTTATATGAGAAATCTTCACCCCTTGGAGCGGCCTCATAGTGGGCCTATAGCTCCATGCTTAGTCTCATATATATATAGTTTACTGATGCTATAACCTTGTATAAAGCGTATTTATCCCTTGCCTTGTCAAATATAAGAAAAGCTGTATTGACATTTTGTTAAATATATTGTATTATTATGTTGCTGGTGGTATTATAGATGTCACGGAGTAGGAGTATTGTAGGAGGATTGTAGTATTAGGTCTATTAGGTTTATTAGATTGTTTGTTTGTATCCAATTATACTTACCTGTCTGCGCTCCTGCGTACATCTATGGTCATCGTCTCCCCCTGGCTGTAGTGGCACTGTCCCACAGGATGCGCGCGCAGTCTTGTTGTTGTGCAGTGTTTTCACCCTTTTCCTGCACATGCGCATTTATGCTCACGGTGGGGGTTGCGTGGCCACCATAGGCTGCGGGGGGTTCGCGCGCAGTGGAGGCTCGTCTGGCCTCTGACGCGCGGTTTACATTGGGCGCACCTCGCTGACACTGATTATGCGCCGCAGCTCTGGCGCATGTCTGGCCGGGACGCGCCAGAGCCCCCTCATGTTTGGGCGTGTCCTCCGGCCGGGGCACGCCTGAATAGCGGCATGCTGCAGCGTGTGGTGGGGCGTTGTCTACGATGGATGGGAACGCAGCAGGTTGGCATATAAGGAGGTAGGTGTATGGGTGTTAGTATGTCCTGAGGAAGTGACGCTGGTGGCGTCACGCAACGCGTAGACGCAGGCGCAGTGGGCTGGTGGTCGTTTCTTTATGTAAGTTACTTTTCTTGATCATTGGGGGTGTTATTTCTCTGCCCTTCTCGGCTTGTTCTCACTGGGTTCAGTATATTCATAGGTAGGTATAGGTTTTAGGGTTACTTAGGTTTGCACTTGCACTTTTAGTAGTGTTGGATAAATTGTTATATTGGTTTTATGCAAATATGATTATTGATATGCACTATAGCACTTTATCTTGGACCAGCCAGGCAGTGCAATTAATGTAAAACTCACTTTATTAATTATATTGTACTATCTACCAGTCCCCTGCCCCTTGTATGAGCTTTTTTCCCTTCCTTCATTGACAATGTTTTGTCTTTGGTGTTTTTTAATCAGTCTTTAGTGTATGTAGATTATGTGACATTGTTATCAATAAATAAATTGTTACTTAATTAGTAGTGGTGCCATATATTGCAGTGGGTGTTGTGGAAGGAGTGGGACCTTCCTGCTCTTCTTTTTTCTATATACAGTGGTTTCACCCCTTTTGTGCACACTACACATTGATACATAATTTATGGTCCGGTGCAGTCTCATATTGCTTTTCAGTATCTTATATTTAGGCATACACTTAATTTGCAGCATGTTTTCATTGTGCCACCCTCTTTTATGGATTAATCTAGGCCAGTACTCCAAGCATTCACAACCATGTACCCCCAAGTACGAGATTAATTACTAATGCTACCAAAGTAAGCAGGTCATTAGCTTTTAGCACTTTTTAAAACAAGAAAGAATAATGTTTTACTGTTAAAATAATATACAAGACCTGTCACCCCCCCCGATGGTGCACCCTTAACCCTTTAGTTGCCAAGCCCGTAACACCTACGTGCTGGCTTGGCTGGGCGTTAAGTGCCAAGCACGTAGGTGTTACGGGCTGCACTGTAACTCACCTCCTGACGATCAACGGATGAAAACGGCCTGGATCCCGCCTCCACAGTGTAGAAGAGTCATGGGGGGGTCACCTGGAGGTGACCCTGACCTCACCCCAGTTACCAGATCATCGGTGGACCAATCCGAAGAGGGGCGCACGGCTGTTGTCATCAGCCGGCGCCACCGCTTTAAAAAGAACTTGCGGACTTGCGGTCTCCTCTTTGTTCGCCGGCTCGAGGTAGGTGTGTGTGTGTGTGTGGGTGGGGGTGTGGGGGAGTGTGTGGGGTCAGTGATTTTTTGTTGGGGGGGGTTGGGGGGGGTGGCTGTACCCTGATCGGCAGGGGCGGACTGACAGGCCGGTCCAATCGGCCGTTGTCCGCCCTCGCACACCCAAGCCAGCTGATCGGGGGGGGGGGGGGCGGGGGGTTCGGGGGTCACGGTCGCCAATCCGCCAGCATCCCCAACCCCCGTTCCGATCCCCCGATCCGATCCCCCCCCCCCGATCAGCTGGCTGTCAAAGTTCCTCGGGGGCCTGACTGGACTCATTTGCGCACCTATCCCCACCCTGCCACTGCCACCCATCCATCCATCCATCCGCACCTATCTCCAGCCTGCCCCTGCCACCCATCCATCCATCCATCCATCCATCCGCACCTATCTCCAGCCTGCGCCTGCCACCCATCCATCCATCCATCCATCCGCACCTATCTCCAGCCTGCCCCTGCCACCCATCCATCCATCCATCCATCCGCACCTATCTCCAGCCTGCCCCTGCCACCCATCCATCCATCCGCACCTATCTCCAGCCTGCCCCTGCCACCCATCCATCCATCCATCCGCACCTATCTCCAGCCTGCGCCTGTCACCCATCCATCCATCCATCCATCCGCACCTATCTCCAGCCTGCCCCTGCCACCCATCCATCCATCCATCCATCCATCCATCCATCCGCACCTATCTCCAGCCTGCCCCTGCCACCCATCCATCCATCCATCCACACCTATCTCCAGCCTGCTCCTGCCACCCATCCATCCATCCGCACCTATCTCCAGCCTGCTCCTGCCATCCATCCATCCATCCGCACCTATCTCCAGCCTGCCCCTGCCACCCATCCATCCATCCATCCATCCGCACCTATCTCCAGCCTGCCCCTGCCACCCATCCATCCATCCATCCATCCGCACCTATCTCCAGCCTGCCCCTGCCACCCATCCATCCATCCGCACCTATCTCCAGCCTGCCCCTGCCACCCATCCATCCATCCATCCATCCATCCGCACCTATCTCCAGCCTGCCCCTGCCACCCATCCATCCATCCATCCGCACCTATCTCCAGCCTGCCCCTGCCACCCATCCATCCATCCATCCGCACCTATCTCCAGCCTGCCCCTGCCACCCATCCATCCATCCATCCATCTGCACCTATCTCCAGCCTGCCCCTGCCACCCATCCATCCATCCGCACCTATCTCCAGCCTGCCCCTGCCACCCATCCATCCATCCATCCATCCGCACCTATCTCCAGCCTGCCCCTGCCACCCATCCATCCATCCGCACCTATCTCCAGCCTGCCCCTGCCACCCATCCATCCATCCGCACCTATCTCCAGCCTGCCCCTGCCACCCATCCATCCATCCATCCATCCGCACCTATCTCCAGCCTGCCCCTGCCACCCATCCATCCATCCATCCATCCATCCATCCATCCATCCGCACCTATCTCCAGCCTGCCCCTGCCACCCATCCATCCATCCATCCGCACCTATCTCCAGCCTGCCCCTGCCACCCATCCCTCTTTGTTCGCCGGCTCGAGGTAGGTGTGTGTGTGTGTGTGGGTGGGGGTGTGGGGGAGTGTGTGGGGTCAGTGATTTTTTGTTGGGGGGGGTTGGGGGGGGTGGCTGTACCCTGATCGGCAGGGGCGGACTGACAGGCCGGTCCAATCGGCCGTTGTCCGCCCTCGCACACCCAAGCCAGCTGATCGGGGGGGGGGGGGGGGCGGGGGGTTCGGGGGTCACGGTCGCCAATCCGCCAGCATCCCCAACCCCCGTTCCGATCCCCCGATCCGATCCCCCCCCCCCGATCAGCTGGCTGTCAAAGTTCCTCGGGGGCCTGACTGGACTCATTTGCGCACCTATCCCCACCCTGCCACTGCCACCCATCCATCCATCCATCCGCACCTATCTCCAGCCTGCCCCTGCCACCCATCCATCCATCCATCCATCCATCCGCACCTATCTCCAGCCTGCGCCTGCCACCCATCCATCCATCCATCCATCCGCACCTATCTCCAGCCTGCCCCTGCCACCCATCCATCCATCCATCCATCCGCACCTATCTCCAGCCTGCCCCTGCCACCCATCCATCCATCCGCACCTATCTCCAGCCTGCCCCTGCCACCCATCCATCCATCCATCCGCACCTATCTCCAGCCTGCGCCTGTCACCCATCCATCCATCCATCCATCCGCACCTATCTCCTTTTTGGACCTTGGCCCCTTCCTCCTTTTGGGACCTTGGCCCCTTCCTCCTTTTGGGACCTTAGCCCCTTCCTCCTTTTGGGAGCCTAGCTGGGATCCCGTGACCTGCTGCTCCTGACTCCACCACTTCTCATCGGGTTGTAACTATACACTTTTATTTCTATTTTTGTCTGTTTTTTTTGCTTTGTTTTATTGTATTGTATTTTTTTGTTTAGTTTTAGCCTTTAGTTTTAGCCTTTAGTTTTAGCCTTTTTTTTAGATTTTTTTTTGCATTGGGGTATGGCTGGTAAGCGGTACACTGCACAGGAAGCTGCGGCTTACCTGATGGCGTCTGACTCGAAAGATTTTAGTGAGTCAGGGTCTGAGTTCTTCCCATCAGATAGCGAGTCAGACAGTGTATACTCTACTGAGGAAACACAGCCGCGCAGTGCTACCAGTAGTAGCCACCGTAGAAGGGATAGTACCGCACAAAGTGAGGCCACGCTTCAGGCGAGTGTAGTGCAGGATGAGGCATCGAGTGCTGCAGCTGGTGAAGGAGCGTCTGCGTGGAGGCCTCCTAATAATATTTCCCCCGAAATTCCCCCTTTTGATTCGGTCCCCGGGGTCAATGTAGACACCACAAATTTTGGTGTCATTGACTTTTTCAAATTGTTCCTCACAGAAGCCATCCTACTGGATATGGTCTTCTATACCAATCTGTATGCCGAGCAGGTCTTAGCGCAAAACCCCCAGCAGAGGCACGCCTGAGCTCAGGCATGGCATCCCACAAATTTGAGTGAGATAAAGAAATTTTGGGGGCTCACTCTAGCAATGGGTATCCTAAAAAAATTTAGTATTTCCTCCTACTGGGATACCCAAACCATATGGGCAACTCCATTATTTCCGGCCGTAATGTCCAGAAACCGCTACCAAATTTTACTGCGGTTTCTGCATTTTAACGACAATTCCACTGCTATTCCCCGTGGTGAGCCCGGTCACGACAGGCTGCATAAATTACGGCCCCTGCTCAACAGCCTGTCAGATCGCTTTGCAGTAGAGTACACCCCCGGCCAAAAATTATCAATTGATGAGTCACTACTGCTTTTCAAAGGGCGCATTGTTTTTCGGCAATATATCCCTAGCAAGCGTGCCCGCTACGGGATTAAATTTTACCAATTATGCGATAGTGTGACCGGCTACATCAAATATTTTCGAATCTATGAAGGAAAGGACACCTATCTGGACCCCCCTGGTTGTCCCCTTGATTTGTCAATAAGTGGAAAGATCGTTTGGGACCTTATGACTCCATTGTTGGGTAGAGGTTACCACTTATATGTGGACAACTTCTATACCAGCATCCCCTTATTTCGCGCCCTTTATTCGTTGGATACCCCGGCCTGCGGCACCATCAACCCTAAACGCAAAGGATTGCCCAGGCCACTACTTGAAAAAAAATTAAAAAGGGGGGAGTCTTATGCTCTAAGAAGCGATGAGGTCCTGGCCATGAAATACATGGGCAAAAAAAATGTATTCCTTCTGACAACACTCCACGATGAGTCAGTTGTGAATGTAAGGCAACGTGGTCCCCGAGCCCCTTCCCAAAAGCCACGTTGCATAACCGATTATAATAAATTCATGGGTGGCGTTGATAAAACGGACCAAATATTAACTTATTACAACGCCACCCGAAAAACTCGAGCCTGGTACACTAAAGTTGCTATCCATTTGGTCCAAATGGCAACCTACAACAGCTTTGTTGCCTTCAAGGCAGCAGTGCCAGGCTCCAATTTATCGTACATAAAATACCAGCAGCAGTTACTCCCTGCTTTGTTGTTTGGGGATACTGCTGAAGAACCAGATCTGCCTAGCAATGACAACCAGGCCAGATTAGTAGGGAAGCACTTTATAAAGTTGCTTCCCGAAATTGGTAGAAAGCGGTATCCCCAGAGAGCTTGTAGGGTTTGTAGGAAGCGTGGCATTAGAAGAGATGTGCGGTATTATTGCCCGACCTGTCCGAGCCAACCCGGGTTATGCCTCGAAGATTGTTTTGAGGTATACCATACTCAACTAAATTATTGAGCAATGCATTTTTTTTTTTGGTAGGTAGGCCCCTTTTAGGATTAGGTTTCTTAGGTATTTTGTGTTGCCATTATATTTTATTTTCTTTTAGTTTCTTTTCGCTGTTGCTAATCCGAAGGGAAATGGTGGAGCAGGAGCAGCTGGTTACTTGTGGCAAGTGATGATAAAATGTGACCAATTTCAGGTTCTTGATTCCTAATATTGGTCATTGATCACTGCACTGATCTTATAATCTGATGACACAGCTACAGTATCCTATAATCTGATGACACAGCTACAGTATCCTATAATCTGATGGCACAGCTACAGTATCCTATAATCTGATGGCACAGCTACAGTATCCTACTTGCACTTCTTAGAACAGGTAAGAAATTGTTTTGTTTTTCCATAGCGCATGTGTTAGTTTTGGGTGATTGGTAACTGTACCCTTCAAAGTACCTATGCATGTGGGGTATTGTTTTGTTCAGCAGCCATTGTGCTTTCAGATTTGCTGCGTTAGTTCTTGCTTGCTTATTGTTTTTATAGGAAAAAATGTTTTTCAATCTGCTTTTTGCTTATTTTTTTAGCGAAATCCTTTGGAACCAGAGATTCTGCCAATCAATAGATTCTGAAGGAAGTCACAGACGCCAACAAGGCCAGTAGGCTTAGAAACCTTGAGGTATGTACTTTCCAAAAATATATAGTTTGTGGGGGGTATTTCAAATGTAAAGGGTTGTAAATTTGGAGAAACTGCAAGGTGCGCACTTTGTGTGTGCCGCTGATTTTTTCAAGTAAAATTACCCTCAAACGCATGCTTGACTTTTGGGGTGTTTGGCAACTCTACACTTCAAAGTACCTATGCATGTGGGGTATTGTTTTGTTCAGCAGCCGTTGTGCTTTCAGATTTACTGCGTTACTTCTTGCTTGCTTATTGTTTTTATAGGAAAAAATGTTTTTCAATCTGCTTTTTGCTTATTTTTTTAGCGAAATCCTTTGGAACCAGAGATTCTGCCAATCAATAGAGGCGGAACGAAGTAACCGACGTCAACAAGCCCAGTAGACTTAGAAACCTTGAGGTATGTACTTTCCAAAAATATATAGTTTGTGGGGGGTATTTCAAATATAAAGGGTTGTAAATTTGGAGAAACTGCAAGGTGCGCACTTTGTGTGCGCCGCTGATTTTTTCAAGTAAAATTACCCTCAAACGCATGCTTGACTTTGGGGTGTTTGGCAACTCTACACTTCAACGTACCTATGCATGTGGGGTATTATTTTGTTCAGCAGATGTTGTGCTTTCAGATTTACTGCGTTACTTCTTGCTTGCTTATTGTTTTTATAGGAAAATATGGTTTTGAATCTACTTTTTGCTTATTTTTTTAGCGAAATCCTTTGGAACCAGAGATTCTGCCAATCAATAGATTCTGAAGGAAGTCACAGACGTCAACAAGCCCAGTAGGCTTAGAAACCTTGAGGTATGTACTTTCCAAAAATATATAGTTTGTGGGGGGTATTTCAAATGTAAAGGATTGTAAATTTGGAGAAACTGCAAGGTGCGCACTTTGTGTGCGCCGCTGATTTTTTCAAGTAAAATTACCCTCAAACGCATGCTTGACTTTGGGGTGTTTGGCAACTCTACACTTCAAAGTACCTATGCATGTGGGGTATTGTTTTGTTCAGCAGCCGTTGTGCTTTCAGATTTACTGCGTTACTTCTTGCTTGCTTATTGTTTTTATAGGAAAAAATGTTTTTCAATCTGCTTTTTGCTTATTTTTTTAGCGAAATCCTTTGGAACCAGAGATTCTGCCAATCAATAGATTCTGAAGGAAGTCACAGACGTCAACAAGCCCAGTAGGCTTAGAAACCTTGAGGTATGTACTTTCCAAAAATATATAGTTTGTGGGGGGTATTTCAAATGTAAAGGGTTGTAAATTTGGAGAAACTGCAAGGTGCACACTTTGTGTGCGCCGCTGATTTTTTCAAGTAAAATTACCCTCAAACGCATGCTTGACTTTGGGGTGTTTGGCAACTCTACACTTCAACGTACCTATGCATGTGGGGTATTATTTTGTTCAGCAGATGTTGTGCTCTCAGATTTACTGTGTTACTTCTTGCTTGCTTATTGTTTTTATAGGAAAATATGGTTTTGAATCTGCTTTTTGCTTTTTTTTTTAGGGAAATCCTTTGGAACCAGAGATTCTTCCAATCAAACCAATGGACCCACGCCAACAAGCCTAGTATGCTTAGAAACCTTGAATTGTGCACTTTCCAAAAATATATAGTTTGTGGGGGGTATTTCAAATGTAAAGGGTTGTATTTTTTGAAAAACTGCGAGGAGTGCAAAGTATTTGTATTTTATCTGAAAATCTCCTCTAGCGCTCTTTGCAGTTTCTGGGGTCTCCTGGGCAGGAAAGGGTGTCTACTAATACATGTGTGGTACCGTTGTAACCGGGAGAAATGGGGCTTTTACTCTCAATATGTTTTTATTGAAAAACCTTTATTTTCGATTAAAAAACACTGCAAAATGTAAAAACGTGTGTATTTTTTATTTTCTTTCACATATTTTGCCCAAAATAATTATGATAAAACTACAAAATTGATAAACAAGAGATATGATGTTAAAGCCCAGATTCTGCTGAAAAAAACAATATGTATTTTTTATGGGAAGTCCCAGAAAATCCCTTCAAAATTTACAGTTGAACATGGGGAGCGCAAAATTGTGAAAAATGCTCTGGCAACAGAGCGTGACAAAATCTCCAGGTGGGCTGGCACTTAAAGGGTTAAACCTTACTGAGTACCCCTGAGTACCACAGATTGTGAAACAGTGATCTAGGCCACACTATAACCTGAATTTGACCACTTGGGGTGGCTTAGATGAGCTAATGAAATTACATTTTGTTACTAGCACAGAATGGAAGGTTTGAAGGGGCTTATTAGAACTAAGGAATTCAAGTTTCTGTCATTTAATTGTATCTGCAATTTTAACATTTAACATCCATAATCAAGATTATAAACTCTCAGTATTAGCATCATGCTTGTTCTATCCTCATTTCACTTTGGGAATTAGTCATAACCACAAATAGTCTATTCTTTCACTCCTCTCTCAATGCCCCATTCACAATGGGGCACACTAAGATAAGGGACAGGAACCCACAGCACACATTGTGTTTTAAAGTATCTGGCCCAGTTTGGTAAAGAGTCTCTCTAGAAATAAGTATTTAATTACTAAGTGCTAAGAGCACCACATGGCAGGCTGTTGAAGTTGCCAAGGACATACCTATATTTTAAACAATAGAGCATACAGTGACATCTAAGATAATTACAGTGCTATTTTTCAAAGGGATTCCTGCAGCACGTGCCACATGCTGAGAAGTCCCTGGCATATTGCAATCAGCTGGGAACTTTGTAGCCTCTGCTAAAATGTTACAGCAGAAAGTGCAGCCACTGTTTGGCCCCTATTTGTACATTGTACAAGTACAGAGGCAGAAGCATGAGTTATTCTACACATTTTGTTAAAATGGGTGTTGTTTAGAGATGGGCAAATCCCCCAAGTTCCGGTTGGGCAAGTTCAGCCAAACTTTGAATAAAATAAAATGTATAAATCAATGGGGACCCGGACTTTGGGGAGTGGTTGTGGTGGAAGGGGGGGGTGGAGCAGAAGCACTGCTGTAACTTACCTGAGCCGATCCTTTTCTTCCAGCAGTGGCGGAGCAGAGTCAGAGTCCTAAACTGGCCCTAGCCGGGGCTACAAAAAGATGGATGCCAGCTCCCATAAGTGTGGACATTTCTAGTGCCAGCACTAGGAGTGTTCTCACTCATGGGAGCTGGTGGCGATCTGAAAGAAGAGGGTCAGGGCTCAGGTAAGTTACAACCAGCTTTTCCATGTTTGGGTCGGATGCAGAACTCGAATACTGACTTCTGGTTGTAGTCCGGGTTCGAGTACGGGAACTTGAACTTGCAATGTTCGGCACAAACCCAAACTTTGTGGTTCCAGTTCGACCATCTCTAGTGTTGTTCCTTTTATATTTCTGTATTTACTAGAATAATACAGGAACAAAAACAAGGTAAGAGTTGGGTAGCATTGTATATAATTATAAACCTCAGATCCCTGATAGTGTTAAATCTAACCTTGATATTACTGATTTGTTCTTAACTGATCAGAAGCAGCAAGGGTCAAAGCACCTTTGTCCTTTCAGAAATCTGTGCTCTCATGCCAAAGGGCACCAGCCTCTTTTGAACTCTCTTCCGGGTGGGGGTACAGCTAATTGGGCAGAAATATTGCCTCCTTTCCGACATGTGCCAGACAGATGGCTTGCCTCCTCCCCCCTCTGATGATCAGTGGCATAAGCTATTTGACAGGGCCTAAACTATGCAGATATTGTAGAATAGCTGTGCTCCAGCATGTATAGCATTGTCTACACACAAACACACACACACACACACACACACACACACACACACACACACACACACACACACACTGAATAAACAGCTTCTGGATGAATTATGTGTGAGGGTGGAATTATGTCGCTTATGCGGCAGTCATAGAGCATTTAGACAGTGTAATGTATCTATAATGTATCTAGGAGTTATCTGTTGTAAGCAGAGCAATGATTAGCGATTACAGCTGATGGCTTGTACTTCTGACCAGAAATAATAAATTATTGCACAGAGATTATCACTGAATTTTTTAAGAAGAAGGGCTGTCTGGTGTAATTTAGGAAGGTAGCTCCCATGTAGTTCAAAAGCACAAAATCTGCATGCTATTCGACAGCATTTGCATGGTCTTGGAAGCTCTGGGCAGACCATTGATAACAACTGGTGCCTAGTGATTTAAATAAGTACAGCAAATGAAAATTCACATGACCTTTTACCAACCTCTAACAGCAAATGACATGCACTCATGTCCATCATCTAAATGCAATTACCCCCTGACCCCAAAATAGCCTTTTTCACAATAGAGGACATGGAATACTTGAGCTTTACCTAACTGCAGTAAATTAAATATTTTAGTTTTATAAACTCATTCAAAAGCATCTTGAAGCAACAGCTGACACATGGATACCTTTAAATAAATGCAGTGAACTAATCCAATGTCCAATAGCTCATGCAGCGACATATGCTTTGAGTATATAAGGTATTGATGGATGTACTTACTATATTTCCGCATACAAAATTAGCATTACAATTTATATAAATGACACAATAGACTACTGAATATAAATATTGCATGATATCAAGCAGAGACAGACCTTCTTTTGTAGGTTTGTATCTGCTTTGAGTATAGTGAATGCAGGAATATAAGAATGTATCCACATACAGAATTTGCATTTATGTTTATTCAAATCACACATTACAGAATAAAAACAATGCATGTTACTCATTATATTATATATATATATTTTGTATTGCTTTAATACTCAATATGGTATAGAAATACTAAAATACATGTTAAAAAACGTTGTTTAAATAGGGATGGGGGAACCTGATTGGCAAAGTTTGGATCTGTGCCAAACTTTGCGAGTTGTTTGTTGTTCTGCAATACAGTCTGCAAAGGGATAGTGGGGGTTGTTCTGCAACACACAGTCTGCTATAGAAGATGATAGGGGCTCTGTCACACAGTCTGCTATGGGGTGATGGAGGAATTCTGTCATACAACCTGTTATAGGGCTATGGGGGGTCTTATTATTTAAGTATACATAATATAATACACAATATAGTACTGTTTCTACCCCATTTTGTGCAGACCAATCTCCCTAGTGTTATCCCTTGAGTTTCCCTCCTTTATGTTAATATTTTGAGCACTTCCCCTAACCCATTTTGGGGAGGGCAATTGGCCAGGTATTAGGTAAAAAAAATATATATTAGATTTTTTATTTGTTTATGTATTCATTAAATGTTTTTTGGTTTTGTTAATATTTTCAGCATTTTGGTCTGCATTCGGTGGTCTGCATTCTTTCTGACGTCAAATCAGGTCGAGCTACATAAGTGAGGACACACCTAGTGTCAGCACTTCTAGTGCCAGCTGTCATTGTTCTCACTCAAGGGTGCAGCGGCCATCTTTCTTTTACTCTGGCTGTAGTCAATTTGACAGCGAAAGAATGTCAACCACTGACGGGATTGTGGGGCTCCTGCTGCACACTCTGCAATTATTTAAAGTGCACACCCCCACAATTTTCTTTTACAGTCCCATCACAATTCTGCCCCTGGGTGCCACTTGAACCCCCCTCAGCCCGTGTGGGTGAGGAGTGGGGGTACAGAAGGGCCCTCAGAGGTAGAATTGCCCACCAAAGTTTATGTCCCCATTTATTTCGGGACATATTTTATTTAGAACTCGAACCTCTAGGGGTTCGCCCAACACTAATTCTTAGGTGTAGACCTTCCTGCTGTATTTCAATTCAACAATTCACTGTTACTTCCCCAGCCGAACAGAGGTTGAAGCTTGATTTGCTCCCAATATGTATGATGTAAACTTATTAAGCCCCAGTCATAACAAAATAAATAGGAACTTCCCGAAAGTATCATTTTTTCCAGATCTTATGACCCCTTTCATACAAGTGCTCTGCCAGCTGTGACTTTAAAGAGCAGTGAAAGCACTTTAGAGGGTAATCACAATTACAAGAACTTTAAAATCGCTGTGCAAAAAGTTGGTGCATAATGCAGATTTCTGAACTACTTATTAATCCCCTTAACAATGCAGCTAAATTTAGCAGTGCTTGGGTAGCAGGAGCTGCAAGGAGGTTAATTATATAGACTAGGAGTCTTCTGAATTTTCTGAAAAGAAGTATTTGTGGTCCCATGCTTCCTAGCAATTCTATGCTGCTATGCTGTCGATGGGGACACTAAACAATACTTCCTATACCCCCCCCCCCACACTATTAGTGAGCCCTGTGTTAGAGATATTCCCAACTTTTTCCCATCAGATATTGGGGAACAGGTTACGCTCATATGCAGTAGCCACACCTCCTTCAATAGGAACAGGGGTTCAGCTACTTTCTGTTTCTCATTATACAGCTACTTTCTGTTTCTCATTATACAGAGTTACATGATCACCCAGGGGACAATTGCTAAAAGGAACTTGAGGCCCACTTTAAAACAATGTTAACGTTGAGCCCAAACAAATCAATGAAGCATCCAGCAAGACTATTAATACCGTAAAGTGTATTCTATGAATTATTGACATAAGCTACATTTTAATAATGGAAAATAACTTATTAAAACGTATTCAGTGATTCTGCTCTAAATAAACTGTGAATATTATTAGACCCATTTACACTAATTTCTGTCTTAAAAATAACACATTTTAAAATCATTGGACTAATGTTCGCAGATTTTTCAGATTCATTCCTTGTGATGCAATTTTGGAAGGCATTCTTGTGTTTACTTTTCTTGACAAGTGTACCTGGAATAAAAAGAATGCTTACTTAATCAGAATGTTTATGGCAAATGGATTTTTATTAAAGATAATTATTAAATAGCATACGTGCCTAGGCTTTATGTATGTCTGAGTCAATTTAGTCAAAGTTGCATTTAGGGGGTAATTTACTAAAGCTATCACATCATTATTGCTGCAAACATCCCTTATTCGCACATTTCATTCACATTTGCATTCACATGGCAGCAGCTTGCGCTGGCGTCCCGGCGGTTTTGACCTATTTACATCGGCGCAGCAGAACTGTTGCGAGTCTGTCACATGTGCGAGTGCCATAGAAACCAATGTTATGTTTTGGTGAATGTGTGGCACCTTTGTAAAAAGGCACCCCAGCAAAGCAGACCACTGTGCATCATCGATAACATCTCTGACACTTAAGAGTCCTATAGTGTTTGATTTATTAGTATAAAGCATTGCACACATGACTTTTGCTGAAGACATTTAGGCCATGTCAATTGTGCACTGAAAGAGCTCGCTATGGTCACAGCTCCCATACCCCACAGGATCACGCGTATCTGAATCCTGCATACTGGCTAGTTCAAAGCATCTGTATGTTTATTGTGGCGTTACTGTTTCTGCAAGTCAGTTTTGTTTCACTGTAATATAGCCGGCAGGTGGCGACATAAAGTTTACATTTGGCTTACTGCGCCAGCAAAGTGTTCAGTACTTTTCGTGCCTTTTACGCTACCTTCGTAAATGCCAAAATGAAATGTCCCGCGCACCCAATGGCATGGTCTGACGCTTGCGTACTTCCATCGGAAGCCAATCAGAGGCTGGCGTATTTCAACAGACACTGTAGCGGCACAACAGTTGATGAACGACGCACATGAAAAAGTGCCCAAATCGAAATTTTCAAAAACTGATTGTTATATGAATTAACTTCTTTCTTTCACTAATAGGTACACTGAACTTTAATTAGTCTTACCTACAGTGTAGTAACAGCTTGGAAGTTACACACAGACTGCCTCACTACCCTCTATGTGCCCATACTCTTGTGGAGACATCTGCTGGAGACATGTGGCCCTGCATGTCAGAAGCATTATTTACCTATAATCACCTTGCTAAGTGGTGCATAGGTAAACTTAAAGGGCTATTGTTCATTATTGTTCGTTCTCTCTTTTGTTCCAGCCCCTGGTGGAAGCAGTATATCCTTACCAAAATTTCTGATCGCCTGGATAAGGACTACAAAAAACAAATATGAGTGACCAGATCTGTAGACAGTGGTTGGAACTTAAATGGTTATATCCAATCACTGTCTATAAAATTTATGATGCAGAATTTCCGTGTGAGTAATGGTTATAAGGGGTATACTTTTAGCACTGCCAATGTGCCATATTTTTTTCTATTTTGAACCTGTAATTTAGATTGATGTCTTCATGTTATTCAACCTACCAACTTGTTAGTACAATGTTCAACACCTCACCCACAACCCCACATGACCTCTTAAATATTAGAAACTGGGCCATGTTGCTTTGTTCCTCTGTAGATAGAGACTCAAGTAGTGGTACGTTCTTGGTTAATGGGGCAGCTTTGTTAACTATTTGTGAGTCAGATCAGGATAGTTTAATGTCTAACTGTGATAGCTCTATCTTTTGCTCCTGCTGTGACTACAACAAAATAGAAACAGAAAAAAATAATATTGCTCCATTCTCCAATTTCAAAGTTACAATCCCTTTACATAACTAGTAAATCTTGTCAGCAGCTGTGAGACATTCTAAACCACACATGACTAAACATTTCCATTTTCAATAGCTGGCCAAGAGATGTGATTAGATATTGACTTGTTGATGTTCTATAACGATGGTCAAAAGGCAATATCTGATTTCATCAATGCCACACAACCGTATAGTCGCCAACAGTAAACAGTGTTTTGGTCATCTGCCTTTGTTGTCTCTCTTCAAATCATAGTTCTTTAGTAACATTAACATGGATATTATGTGAAATAGGCTACAGAAGTGTTTTATGTAGGTGAACTAAGGTTTGAAAATCACTTTATTTTCCTCACACCTTTTGATTTGTATTTCAGAAATGTCCTGTCTAATATGTGGCAGTACATGCAGAACATGAAGGCCATGTTAATGGAGGTGGTGGAAATGGCCCAAACAACACAAGCCTGAGTTTTATGAAGGCAAAACCTTTTTATAATGTAAATAGTAAATTATTATTTTTGGTTGACCTTCTGTTAATACAGCAATATATTAAACTTTTACAATTGTATAGTTTGTACTTTTATAAAAATGAATTTTATGATTAAACAAAGTTACTACTTGAAATTTGTTGGCTTTTATTTATTATATGATTTAGAAGTTTGCTAATAAGTATTTATGACCCATACTTTTTTATGAGACGAACCCAAAACTAATTAGATTCTCCTTAGCATCCAACCCTGTAGGCAAATTTAAATATACACGGGTAGACAGAAATGAATGCAAACAGTTTATTGGTTGCCAGACAAATTAGGATCCAGAAATGGATTTCTTAAGAGATCAGGGGGTAATTGGGAAGTTGACACAGATGATTGTTGGGATATTGGGGATTGTGAACTATTTGTGGGGAAGGAAAGGGGTTAAAAAATGCAGGGTCTGATGGATTAACAGACTGAGGCATCAACACATGTTTCATCAGATGATTTACAACCAAAATAAAAGATTTAATATCCTGTGTTAATACAAGATTGGTCTTTTTGTATATTGAACAGCCACTCTGAATTTTGGTTATTATGAACAAGGATATCATGGAGCTGCCTGCTGCAACATGTTATTGCCTCAGAAAACATCTGCAAGGTGGGCTGGAGGGCACTTGTAACAGTGGCAACTACTAGGTCACACATGGCTAGCTGATGATGCTGGTTGATGTTACTTACTCAACTGCAAGCCTTCTTTGTAGGTCAGCTAATTGTCCATCACTAGTGGAAGGCGGCCTCTCTGGATGTTGCCTTTTCTCAGTGACGTTCAGATAACTTTGAAGTAATCTCTCACCCAGATGTAAGAGAAGTGATGAGGACCTCTGTGGACTGAAATGTTTGGGGTGGCTTTTGTAAACTCTACCTTCACCGGCACATAACCACATTAATTTGTAAGCATTTTTACCGTAGTCCCTTCAGCCATACCTGCTTTGAAAAAAGAGGTGACATTCATGTTATTATTGACTGGCTAAGTTTTTTTTGAAAAATAATTGAAATACAAAAATCTAATTCTGTGGAGCTACATATTTGTCTTCTATGTGTCCAGATCTATAGTCACTGTTAACCACCTGTGAGTCCAGGTACATAACACTAACCTCCTTGATCATCAGTTAGTTGCAGTCTTAGAAAAAAAAGCAGGACTTACCTCATTCCAAGGTTCCCAAACACTTGGAGTATCCTACAAGGCAAGCATGTCCAAAGTCCTGGGATTCTGGGTGCATTCCTGACGGATCTTGCGGTGTCAAAGTTTGTTCTCTGCAAGGTTCTTACTGCAAAAAACAGGCCAAGAGGCAAGTCAAAATTAGCCACAAGCACCTGGTGCCAACTAAATTGCACACACACACACACACACACACACACACACAAACATAGACACTGGTTACCTAGTAAAAAGTTGGCAACTTTCTATGATCCATTTCAAGGAGTTTGTCGGTGAGGGTTCAGCTGCAGAAAGCAGGCCATGAAGCCAGAAAGAATTAGGCACAATCACCTGTTGCCAAGTACATTTTACACACCACCAGATGCTGGTTACCTCGGACAAATTAGGGCCCCTTCTTTGATCCACCTGCTGACAAGAAATAAAACAAAGGCCTATGAGGAAGGCATTTGTAATTGTATGTTAAACTAACCTTCAAATGAAATATTTATATAGTAAAAGTTTGTCAAAGGACCTAACCTGTGCTTCCAAAGCTTGTGAGTCTTCTTCCTCCTGTAGTGAGTCTACATTATAGAGTTCTGTGGAGGTGATGTTACAAATAAATCTAGACAGCAAGCACATATGTTTCTGCCATAGGACACTATATATACTTCAAACATACATACCAACAAGGTCCTCAAACCTTTGATTCAGAGCAACAGTAGCACTGCTGAAAGAAACACACATACATAAGATTCAGAATTTACAGGACCTGCAATACCAATAGCTTGGTTAAAATTATAATCATTAGGTTTCACTCCTATGTGTAGGCACATTAATGTTGGAGAAATCTAAGGAATGGGGAGTAATGTGCTCTTCAGGCTCCTCAACCTCCTGCTCCAAATTCACATCCATGGCCAACTGTTCCTCATCCTCCTCCTCAGGGGGGATCTATTTAGTCAAACAAAACAAATGTCACATTCTCTACAAACATGTTTTATGTTCGACAGATATGATACGTGTTTGGCAGCTTTTAGAATCATTAGTGTCCCAATTTCCATGTATTGTTTCCATAGAAATATAGGGCTTGACCATCAATTCATAATCTGTATACTTTGGCTTCGGCCCAGAAATAAGTCCTCTTTCGATACCCTTTTCTTTGGTCATTTTTCTCCTGAGAAATCTCCACAGTGACTGAAATATCTTTTTGGTACAGTTACCACTCCTTTTGTGTGGGGAAAAGGAATTAATTTGTTTGTTGTCAAATTGCATTTTCCTCATCCTTGCCCATAGCACGTGCCTCTCCATAGAGGCTGCGCCAATTGTCTCATGCCATTTCACAGAGGGTCATGTTCTCCTCTATGATAAATTTTGGTCCACGTTTCAAAGTAGCTCCTGTCTTATTGACTTTTTTTTCACTTCCTCTGTTGTGATGTTTGTGGGGGTTCCACATTCCCCACTTTCACAAAGCCTCCAGCGTCTGCCATGAGCAGTGGTGACCTGACTGTCACCTGGGGCTTGTTCTGTCTCAAGTGTTGAAATAGATGTCATGATGGCACCTTGGCCAGGAACTACAACTGGTAATTAGGTAGGGGCCGAAGCTTATGCACATCCCCTTGAACATGTTGAAAGATTATTTATGGTTCAAACTGATCTTGATCTGATGGATGATGAGCAGACCCATACTAGATCCTGATTTATCTGTAATGCCATTCTGGATTTATATCAAATGATCAGGCCATCATCGATCCCACCACTGCTCGAAGCCATGCAGTGCCCCGGCATGGTGAGACATTTGGCCACAATGTACATCCTTGGAAGAGGGAGTTTTCAGACATCCTCTGCTCTGTTTACAGGCATATTTCAGCCAATGGTATTGTGCACCTTCATGAAAGTTATATTGGCTATCTGCGACTTATTGGCACAGTATATAAGATTTCCAACAACTAGGACAGAAGGTAATGCTATAAAAATTGGATTTCTACTGGCAGGCTGGTCTCCCTGTTTAGTTGGAGCACACATAGCATTGCAGCCATTTCACAAGCCTAGGCTGCAGCGTACAGAGGCCACAGTGTCAGCACTTTCAGCTAGCGCTGAATGGCCTCCACATGCTGCACACAGTGATTGTGGTGCACTCAGCTAAAATCACAAGGGGCCTGCATTGACTCACATCGCCATCTAGATTGTGAGCACTGTGCTCTGAGGATGCTGGAGGCAGAAGATTTGGGAAGCACTGTGATTGCTTGTCAAACATCGAAATGACATGTCAAAGCATCCATAGCATAGTGTGTGCAGCTTTTTACAGAAGGCTGTGGGACATTGGGCCAGATACAAAAGCAATTCAAATCTACGCTGGTGTTAAACCAGCCTATGTGAATGGATGGTGGGGGAAGCACTGACAGGCCTAGGAAGCAGGGATGTGTGGCCACTATATAAACATTGCTAAGGAAGGCAGGAAGAGGTGGAGTGGAGTGTCACGAGGAGGCACAACCATCGCGGATAACAGATTTCACATGGCATGGGTGAAGAGCAGTGCACTTTCATGCAGGGGTGTCGTGGGTTTACTTGTTAAGATGATTTAGGATTACATTTTGACTCTTTTCCGTTCTAGCTGATTGTGACTATAGGCAAATGCCATGGTTAATGACCCCTTTTCAACGACTTGTCTCCGAATCACAGAAGTGTTACAACACTGCTCACGGAACAAGACGAATAATCGAACAAACCATTGGACTCTTAAAATCCAGATTTATTTGTGTGGCAAAACCAGAGGAGACACCTGCTTTACAGCCCTGAAAAGTATCAAAGATCATAACTGCTTGCTGCATCCTGCACAATCTATGCATTGGACATAAGGTGCCCCTCCCGGAAAATGTTGAAATAGTGCATGATGGAAGTTGGGAGGGAGCACCCCAAAAGGAAGGAAGCCCAACAGGGGTACAGGCACATCAGCAGATGGTGGATTCTTTTTTAGGTGAGTGTTGAAGTATGTGAACATTTTCCTTGCTAAGAATTGCCCACATTACCTTAAAATATATTTACCTTAACATTTTTCTTACAGTAATGAAAACAAACACACAGCAGGGAGACCTGAACCCAACTGATCAATAATAGAAATCACATCAAAAAAACAAATGTTCAGTTTGTGATATGGTGGTTTTGTGTGATTGTGGGCAACTGGGCCAGTGCTGCCTTTCCACCCTTCCTGGAGTGCAGCATTTTGTTCTTCCTCCCTTCCTGCATTGCTGCATGCTTCTCTTCCTCCCTTCCTGGAGTGCAGCATTTTGTTCTTCTTCCCTTCCTGCATTGTTGCATGCTTCTCTTCCTCCCTTCCTGGAGTGCAGCATTTTGTTCTTCTTCCCTTCCTGCATTGCTGCATGCTTCTCTTCCTCCCTTACTGGAGTGCAGCATTTTGTTCTTCTAACCCTTCCTGCATTGCTGCATGCTTCTCTTCCTCCCTTCCTGCATTGCTGCATGCTTCCCTTCCTCTCTTCCTAGAGTGCAGAATTTAGTTCTTCCTCCCTTCCTGCATTGCTGCATGCTTCTCTTCCTCCCTTCCTGCAGTACTGCATGCTTCCCTTCCTCTCTTCCTGGAGTGCAGCATTTTGTTCTTCCTCCGTTCCTGCAGTACTGCATGGTTTTCTTATTCCCTTATGGGGACCTGTGCTTGATGGTTAAAGTTTGTTGTAATGTGGAAATTACATTTCTTTGGTGAATTCCTCAACTTATCAAGCAATGGCTAGTTTGCTTTCACCTCGCTATCCGTTCACTGGGATGGCTTTCTCTGTGCCAACAGGTCTGTCCCAGTTTCGCCAGTATCCGTGAACCACAATACGATGCTATGATCACCATTTGAAGGGGTAATGCAGTAAACAGGCAAATATGCAACAGCTTAGTAAATGACCCCCTTAATAGCATAAATGTGTGCATTAATATTGCAATGTTAAACACTTACAATGTCCAAGAGAGAAGTATTCGGGAGAGAAAATGGAATGCTATTAGAGCTAAATAATACATTATATAGAAACTGTACGTGTCCTAATAAAATGACAGAAGATAACAATTAAGTCTGCAGTATTTTGCTATTTTCCCATAGCAGCTCTGTGAACATTTTAGAAGATGTAAGTCCTTGCATTGTTCAAAGTAGCTACAGAGGTACACTAAATGTCAAGAGCACATTAAACAGAATAAAACTAGGGATTTTTGACTTTCCCAAGTTTGTTCAGTGCCCCTGATCAGGAGTGCATCAGTTGCAACCACCAGCAGCGCTGGAGCACTGGGGGCTGGAGAGCACTCATAGCCCAAAGATGCAGGGATGCGACCACCCGATTTGGCATGCATCTGTGGTAATTTTAATGGGTCTAGTCAGCCCATCAATGTTAAGAGTCTTAATCGATTTGCCTATATTTTTCCCAGTTTTGCAGCCATAACATGAACCACATCGGTAAAAACCGATCGGAGGATCTTTAACACAAGAAATGGGTTTGGGTGGATCTACATAACTACGGACCAGACGGTCTCTTAGGTTAGGCGCCCGCCAAAAAATACAAACCGGTTTGTCAGGCAGGGCCGGGCCCAGGACCAGATCATCCTTTAACAAATGCCAATGTTTACCCAAAACACCTTTCACCTTTCGGTGTTGTAGACTAAATCCAGACAGAAAAGAAAAATCATTCCCATTTTCCTCATTTGATCTCTTGACACGAGGTTGCAAAAGTGTGGTCCTGTCAATTTCCCTAACTTTATCACTCTGTGATTTGACAGTGTCATATGCATAGCCTTTCTCAAGGAACTTTTTTGTTAGCTTCTTTGATTGGCTGTCAAAGTCATTGACTCCCGTACAATTCCTCCTTAACCTCATAAATTGACCTCTAGGTATGGCCCGCAGCCATGATGGATGGTGACAGCTATTATTTGGGACATACCCATTGCGGTCTGTGGGTTTAAAGTAGGTAATTGTAGTAAGTTTAGACACCTCACGTATAATCGTAAGATCTAAAAAAATAACCTTATGTGGATCAATCTCAGCTGTAAATTCTAAATTAAAAACATTCCTGTTCACTTCATTCATAAATTCTGTCAAGGAGGATAAGGATCCCTCCCACAAAATCAGGACGTCATCTATGTATCGACGCCATAGTTTTAAAGGGGACCAGGCCCTATTAAATACAAAGAAGGCCTCCCAGTAGCCAACATATACGTTGGCCATACTGGGAGCAAATTTCGCTCCCATGGCCACACCCCTGGTCTGGAGGTAAAATTTCCCTCCGTACCAGAAGTAATTGTGGTCAAGGGCGAACACCAAACAAGTAATTATAAAATCTATCTGTTGTTGCGTTAAGCCAGATTGGTGTTCTAAAAAATACTGAACCGCAGAGACCCCCAAATCGTGCGGAATCACGGTATACAGAGATGTAACATCCGCCGTGGCTAATAAACAATCTTCAGACACAGTCAAAGTTTCCACCAAGGTTAAAACCTGTCCTGAATCCCTCAGATACGCTGGTAAGGATACAACAAGAGGTTGCAAATATTTATCCACATATTCACCCAGGCGGCAGGTAATAGAATTCACACCACTTACGATCGGCCACCCGGGGGGCTTTGTTTGATTCTTGTGAATTTTTGGGAGTTGGTAAATAGTGGGGATTCGAGGACAACTGATGTTTAAATATTCAAATTCTTTGTTATCTAAAATCCCCAAAGTTTTTCCTTGTTTCAAAAGCTCCAGAAGGTCCTTCTGGAAATCCTTAGTTGGATCTCCTTCCAACAGAGAATAGGTCTCATGGTCTGTTAAAAGACGTGAGAGCTCGTCTAAATAATCCGGCTTGTCAAGGATTACCAAGCCACCGCCTTTATCGGCGGGCTTGATAACCACATTGGAATTCTTTTCCAGATTTCCAATAACCTTAGACTGAAGAAACAGGGAATAGTTATTTTTTTTTTCTTTTTAATCTGGATTTTTTTTAAATCTTTAATAACCGCTTTTTTGAAGGCATCCAACTGTGAATTGGATGTGTTCAACGGATTGAACACAGACTTGTTTTTAAGTCCACTATGTTCATAGTTGTCCTGAGTGCAGATAGTTTCCTGCTCTCTGGCCGAAGGGATGTTATCGGATAAGGGCTGACCAGTGGATTTGTTAAGAAAAAACTTTTTCACGTTTAATTTACGCATAAACTTAAGGAAATCCACATGCAACTGAAATTTGTCTAAGTCTTTAGGAGGGGCATATTTTAGACCACGATCTAAAATCCTAAGTTCATCTATACTCAGTTCTACAAAACTAAGGCTTTTTTTCACTTCATATGCACATTGAGAGACTGCATCTTTTCTTAAAAATTATTTATAGCTCTGTGTTTTATTAATTATTTTCTAGATTTATGTTAAAGGTTGGGGATCCTTTTATAACACGTTGAGCTTGTTTATATGTTATTTGATTGGCAGCGTGGGTTTTATTATTTACTACTTCTTCTATGAATATAGTTGATGACCCATGTCTTAACCTATGGCTATTTTTATCCCTTGATGACATGTTAAACAATAATGTTGCTTAGAATGTGTAATTTATGTAAGTATTTTGTTATTCTTTCAGGGGATTCTGGATATCTGCTCATGCCCTGGCTCCTGGCGCCCGTTCTTCGCCTGCAGAATGCGGCCCATGAGTCGTATAATCGGGCCCATCGGAAGATCTGGGCCGTAGTGGAGAGGGCCTTTGTTCTGCTGAAGTCCAGATTCAGATGTTTGGACCATACAGGGGGGGCACTGCAGTATGACCCCAACAAGGTCATCAAAATCATCATAGCATGCTGCGTGCAGCATAATTTTGCCCTGATGCAGCATGTCCCCGTTATGTGGATCTGCCCCCCTTTCAACCCAGGCAGGAGGCAGATGACATCTATGATGGCACCCCTAGTGCCTCTGGGCAATCTGTGTGTGCCCATGTTATTTTTTCTTATTTTTCTTAACATTTGTTTATTTTGTTTTTTTTTGTCTATTTGTTGGCTATGTGAAGGCCTCTTTTTTTTAAACAATGTTGTAATGCCTTAATTACAAAACATTTTACACCTGATTTGAGCGTAATCAACAAGGTCATCCAAATCATCATAGCATGCTGCGTGCTGCATAATTTTGCCCTGATGCAGCATGTCCCCCGTTATGTGGATCTGCCCCCCTCTCCACCCAAGCAGGAGGCAGATGACATCTATGATGGCACCCCTAGTGCCTCTGGGCAATCTGTGCGTGCCCATGTTATTTTTTCTTATTTTTCTTAACATTTATTTTGGTTTTTTTTTGTCTGTTTGTTGTATTTGTTGGCTATGTGAAGGCCTCTTTTTTTTAAACAATGTTGTAATGCCTTAATTACAAAACATTTTACACCTGATTTGAGCGTAATGCAGTTTATTTTCTCATGTTTGTCATGACAAACCTTCATTATTTGTAAAAACAACACAAACATGAATGCATCAACTTAGGCAAGAACAGCCAAACAGCCGAACAGTCAAATTCCATGCATTTTCAGCAAATATGACAAATTTTGGGTGAAGGGCACTCGCAGACTTCATGGACATACATTTTCAAACATAACTCAAAATTGGACCTGAATCCTGGCCCCTAGCAATTGGCCACATCCAGGCCCAAGTTTACCCGCCTAACAACATCCAGAACCACAGGGAGCATGACTTTCAAGAGGAATATTCGGCCAGGGATATATAGGGCCACATACACACCCTCTCCTGCTTGTAATTTTGCCAGCCTATGACAGCCAGACTCCAGTCCAATCTTTTCCATGGCCAAATTTGTTTTTTTTCCAGCGAAGAATGTCCCCCAATATTGACAACCAACAGGATGAGGCAGGCAGCATTTCCTTAGGCCCAAGGATGCTGTGTGGATCTTGAGCTGCCGCTCCACTGAGGCTTAAGCTTAGCCACTGGCTAGTGGGGTATGTGAGTACTCTAATGAGCTATATGGGCGAATTCCAAAACAAACCAGCAAAGCCATAAACAAACCAATCTTGGTTGTGCTCACCACACAGGTAAATAGAGTTGGGATGTAGAGGAAAGATGTGTAGCAGATCCAGGACAAAAAATTAATATTGATGTTGGCCATAATAAGGTTGTGGTGGGCCTTGGAGGTGGCCCAACACATGGGCATGTGTGGCATTCATAATCTGCCACTGCTCCAGCATCTGTCTGTTGCTGGTTCTAAATTCATCTAGCATGGCAGTGAAGTTAGTATTTAAGGTGGCTATTTGTTCTGCCATCTGTCTGTTTAAGGTGGCCATTTGTCCTGCCATCTGGCTGTTGCTTGTCCTAAATTCCATCAGCATGGTGGTGAATGTTGTATTTAAGTTCTTGAATTGTACAGTAATCTTCTCTGTTGTTCTTTTAGTCACCTGCCGAAAGTAACGGCTGTCATGGCGCCATGCTGACTCCAGGATCGGCACGCGCCTCCCTTGGGAAACTGGTTGACGTTGTTGACTGCGTCTTCCAATTCCCCGGGTTAGAGCGCCTGCAGATGCTGGACCTCTAGGGAGAGCAACAGTATCAGATGTACTAGGCAAAACCTCTGCAGCAAGGCTACCACTGGGGACTGTAGGCTCAGTCTCAGCCTGCTGCCCACGATGGGCTGGCAGCATGCATCCAGCTTCACTTTGCTGCAGAGGATTTGGTGCAGTAGGATGCTGGGGCAGTGGCAGATTAGGTTCCAGGTAGGTAATTAGCGAAGGTCCAATCCGGCTGGCATCGTCTTCCTCCATATCCTGGATTACATCCATTAGTGGTGGAGTCTGTTGGGACATGTGAAAAAGTGTGTCATATTGTTGGCTAAATCTGTTTGGGATCAATTAGTCATGTGCATTCACATGCATCACCAGTTTCAGCAAAGTATACTTACCCTATATATCTGGTCCTATGTCCTAGGCAGCAAGGAAGTAGATGGCATGCTAACAATGGAGGAGGCTTCCACACTTCCAGAGGCAGGATGCTGTGCTATGGTAAAAGTAAAAGGCACTTAAACACACAAACATCGCTTGATGAGGCTGAGGAGTACATATGCTTTACAACACACGTGGGCAAGCAGGAATAACAACTCTCCCAACGGTTAAAGTTGACCTTCCCAATGAATCTGAGTCTATCTTATGTGTATGACTCACCCTGTACCTACAGATTGGTCACCTTAAATAATAGAAACATGCATGTCCTGCATGTTAGGAGGCTTTACACATACAAAATGCTGCTGTGCATTCTTGCAATGTTGACCTTTCCCTGACTGCAGCTCAAGTTTGTCTGACCAAAGCACAGCTAGAACCCCAGTGGGAGAAAGACAGACAAGTAATTGTTGTCCATTTTTTACTATAATCACATCACATGCAGTGCTTTGGTAAGCAAAATTGTTTTAGATTTTCAAGCAATAATGTTAAAGGTCATGTATCGACTGAAAACCTTTCTAAGGACCATTAACTACTGCACCCTGGGAGAGTGTCCATCATTAAGCCCATTCCTCAGCCATTAAACACCCGCCTACAACAGTAACCTCCCCTCAAAGCCACTCCCTAGGGTCCTGTGTTCATAACTGGCTGTGAGCATCATTTACAAAGTTTACAATATCTCACATTAAATTAATCATTACTAACCTGCAGAAATGCCCTGGCTGTCCGTGGCGTGTCTGCCAGAGAGGCCCTGTAATGCGACGGGGTGTATTAAAGCCAGGACCATTTCTTCAGCTCTGGTGTATTGTAATTTTGTGGGGAAGCCTCTGCCTGTTTGCAAGCTGAAAATAAGAGTAAAAATATCATTTTGTGAATACTCACCTGTAAAATGGGTATTATGAGTATGTCACACACCCCGCTTCAAGAAATTCATAACGTGTGGGTAATACTGACCTGTAGAGGGCGATATGCAGAGATGCCAGGAAAAAAGAGAGCCCCTCCCAGTCCATAAATACCTGGGACCTCCCACTCATTACCTAGTATAAGAACAGCAGTAAGGTAAGGGACCAGGAAGAGACCAACACAAAGCATAACAACGCAAAGTTCACCATATAAAGGATCCAGAATACAAAAGGGCAGGGTGAAGCGGGGTGTGTGACATACTTACAATACCCATTTTACAGTTGAGTATTCACAAAATGGTATTATTCTATGTATGTCACACACGCCGCTTCAAGAAATTCATAACGTGTGGGACATCCAACAGCAGTGTCCATAAAGGGCGGGGATCCAAAACAAGGCAACAAGGCACAACTTAAACCACTGCAGCTTGCAGAACTTTGCGGCCAAACACAGCATCCGCTGAGGCCCGAACATCAACCTTGTAAAACTTTGAAAAAGTGTGAACACAAGACCAAGTAGCAGCCTTACAAACTTGCTCAACAGAGGCCTGGTGCTGAAAAGCCCAGGACGCCCCAACCGCACGAGTAGAATGAGCAGTAACACAAAAAGGGGGTAGCTTCCCTTTGCCAGAATAGGCCCCAACTATGGTCTGACGGATCCATTTACTAATGGAAGTCTTGGCAGGCGCCAAGCCTTTTCGGGGCCCGGAGGGCACCACAAAAAAAGGCATCCGTCTTACGAAAGGAAGACGTTACCTCCAAATAATACTTCACAACACGGACCACATCCAAAGAATGCAGGGCCCTCTCCTTGTCATTGCTGGGATTAGGACACAGAGAGGGCAGAACAATCCCCTCGATTCAAAGAGCCAAAGTTAATTGATTTCGTATCGAGAATCGTAAGTTTGGGTGGGTGTTTGTCATTTTTTCTTGTTTTTTTGGCCATTTCGTATTCGCACGATCGTTCGCGCATAGACGTATATGAACATACGCATTTCGTACGAGAATCGTATAATTTGCGTTAGTTCGTGTGTTTTTCCCGTCCAAATCGTATTATTTGCGTCCGATCCTATTTTTTACGTCCTTCACATGGGCTTGCGCCCAATTCAGAGAGGTGATTGCTAATTGTTTTGAAGCCCATTAAAGAGCTGCTTTACGAAATGTTTGCCGGCAGCTATTTGGCCTCGGGAGTAGGATGGAGCGGAGCGAGTTTGTGGCACATCAAGGGCTTATGCTTTTTGGCATTGAGTTGATCGAGATGTCTGAGAGCAGATTGCCCCTGCGTCGTCGCATGAACATCGATAGCATGAATGATGTTGAGCTGTTCGAGCTGACCAGGCTTAATCGCGCTTCCCTCCATAAATTATATAGTGAGCTGCGGCCATGGTTAGCCCGCACCACAAGGAAGGGGCATGCAATTTCAGGTATGACCAAGATGCTTGGCTGCCTGCAATTTTTGGCGAACGGCTCGTTCCAGAGGCTGGGTGCCCTCTCTGTGGGGATGTCACAGCCTACGCTGAGCCGCGCACTGTCTAAATTTTTGGAAGGCATGGCTGCCATAACTCAAAAATATATTTATTTTCCTGATGATATGGCAGCCAGAAACGCCATTAAGCTTGGGTTTTATAATGTGGCCGACATGCCCAACGTTATTGGTGCAATTGACTGCACACATGTGGCACTCGTACCTAGGGCAGCCGACGAGTATATATATAGGTATTGAGATTGGTTATTATGTTGCCCAACGTGTCATGTAACCTGTTTTCCTTTGCGGCAGCATATTTGTTTATCCCTCATTTGTGTAGCTGCTTTATCTCGGCTTTTCATTAGTCTTTCCCAATAGAGTGCAGACATGTTTTGTGGTTAATTTATTATTTTGGGTCAAATATCAATTACCCTTTTTGTATGTTTTTGCCTTAAGGAATCGTAAAATGGGACACTCCCTTAATGTCCAGGCCGTGGTTGGTCCGGATATGCGGTTTATGAGTGTCCTTGCCGGCTACCCCGGATCGTCCCACGACTCCTATATCCTCCGGCGATCTGGGTTGTTTCGGAGATTTGAGGCAGGTGAATTTTCGGGGGCATGGCTGCTTGGTAAGTGTGTCCTATTTGTGTGTTATTAAATGTGGCATTAATCTTGTATTTGTTGATATGTTTGTTTTTGAATTCTTTACATAAGCGTCCAACTGCCTTTTTCTTGGCTCATATATTAGGAACTTCCCAAAAAAATGCTTGCCTCGCTTTGGCCTTCAGAATGTTTTCCCTTTAGTTAGGATGTCTGTAAGTTCCTTGTGCCTAAATATATTGGTTTGGAGTTTATACCCAAGGATCTTTGACCTTTGGCTCCTTTTGTACTATTGGTCTTTAAATGTCAAAGTGGACTTAAACTGCATACATTGTAGTTTCCAGATAAATGTGGATAGGCCCTCAGCAGCATCCTAATTGTAACATGTCTGAAAACTACAAATATATGTAAAATCCAAATACCCTTGGCCGTGCAGATGTTTGTTAATTAATTGGTATATAGAAGTGCCATTTTTATTTAGGTTATACCTTAGTGGAATTTTTTGGGGCCCTAATGTGCCCTGTTTTTTTTTTGGCACACTTTACCTTACATCATTATGATATCTGTGAAATTTTGGGTGTTGGTTGTGTTGCCTTTTTAATTTTGATTACATTTAATTCTCTGTTTAAGGTGATTCCGGGTACCCACTTCTACCCTGGCTCATGACGCCTGTGCTGCGGCCCCAGGATGCCTCTCAGGAAGCGTATAACCGTGCGCATCGCAAGACCCGGGCTGTTGTGGAGAGGGCCTTTGGTCTGCTGAAGACACGTTTTCGTTGCCTTGACCATACTGGGGGGGCCCTGCAATATGATCCCAAGAAAGTGATCGACATTATAATGGCATGTGCTGTTTTGCACAATTTTGCCATCATGGAACGTGTCCCACGTTATGTGGACAGCCTGCCCTCTTCAGCCGTCGAGGATGAAGTCGAGAATTTTGTGGGGCCCCCCAGTGAGTCTTGCCAATCTGTTCGAGCCAACCTGATCAGCCAGCATTTTACTTAACTTTTTTCCCTGTCTCACCATTCTGTGTGTCTGTGTTATCCTTTTTGTTACATATGTTGTTTTGCCGTAATGTGGCATTACCTCTAAGTAAAACATTTAGACCTTAATTGTTGCCTAATGTATTTCATGTAGTTTCCTTAGCTTTAGCTTTGCATTGTTACATCTCTTCAAACCCAAATTATCTGGTTTAGCCCAAGCTGTTTAAAATGTCTTCCCACTAAAAACGCCACAAGTATTGTAAGTGAAGTTTTTTTTTTACTTTGAAAACGAAAAATTATAGTGCTTAACAGAAAACATTCCACATACATCTGTGGTTACAAATGGATAACATTACCAAAAAAACATCGAGCACATCTACACCTGGAAGTGAGTGGCACAACCAAACAAGGACACCCAGTCCAAAGGCCAGCCTAGTCCAGTCATTAATATTGCCTGTGCCCAGGGATATTTGGGCATGGCCATAATGTCACACAAACATGTCTGCAAACAGGAGGAGCACCAACCAAATACATATTTAAAGCCATAAGTGGCCAGATACACTCCACATAGACCTATGGCATTGGCTAGTGGCCTTAAGCATTACTCTAAGGAGCTATATGGGAGCAAATACAAAACACAACCTGCCTGAGCAACACAAAATGGATTGTTTGAAACCTCAAAGGACAAGTAAATACAGTGGGGGTTAAGAGAAAAGATGTCCCACACACCCATGGCTTAATAGGGTGGCTGCCCATAATACCCAGGTGGAGGTCCAGGTGGAGGTCCATGTGAATGGGACCTAGCCTGGGCCATGGCAGCATTGTGAATTTGAAACTGCTCCACAATGTTTCTCTGCATATTGGTCATCTCAGCCATGGCTGACTGGATGCCATTACTTGCATTGGCCACGTTGCTGTTGAGGGTACGCAACTCCGCGAGGATGCCCTGTAGACTGGTATGGATGTTGACCATGTCGGCATGCCTTTGCTCACGCTCTGTAACGAGCTGGGCGTCATAAGAGTCCCTTTGTTGGGTCCATAATTGAAGCAGGGCACTCTGCCTCCCCTGGGAAATTGTGGGGCGGCGTAATGGCGTCCGCCGCACAATTACCCTGGCTCTTGGGCGTGCCCTGCCGCGTGGTGTCGTACCCTCAACAGCAACCGGCCTGCTTTGCAAATCCTCAGCAGCAGAGTGAACACTGGGGACTGTAGTGTCAGTCTCCCCATGTGCATGCACAATGGATGGAGATTCACTCTGCTGCTGAGGATTGGCCAGAGAAACATTATGGAGCAGTTCCAAATTGGGACCCAGGGGGAGTTCATCCGACGTGCCCTGCACGGAGACATCATCATCTTCCTCCATGTCCTGGATCTCTTCCATGAGTGTGCGGGTCTGTAGGGACATATAAAAAAAAAAGTGTAAGTTGGCGTCCAAATTTGGGATTCCAACAGTTTAACACATTCTTAAGCACTTGGTAGTATTTATGCTACTAAATTAACTTACCGGAAATCTCTGATCTGGGCTCCTATGCTGTACGGACCTGGTAGGCATAACCAAACTGGGGGGTGAGTTTACCCTTGCTGAGGGATCATGCTGGGCTGAAGAAGAGAAAAACAAACCACGTAAACACACACATAACCTTTTTTTGGATAGGTAATCAAATATAGCTCTATTTGTAATATTATTCAACTCTAGAGCAATGGTGACCTTTGTTCAAACACACGCAAGTTTACATAGGTGCAATGGCTCTCAAAAACTGCTAACTGACCTCAGTTCTAAGTCAGGAAGTGTACCCAGTCAGCATACAACTTTCAACGCACATTTTGGGATTTAGCGTACCATTCGCTAGGTCCGTGGTACTCAAACAATTGTTGTAAAGGCCCATTTCAAGGTATGTGGTGAGAGGTGAATGTCTGGCCATGGTGCTGACGCAGGGGGTGTCTAGTTAAAAATAAATACACTGGTGGAGGGGCTGGAGATTTCAAAGTGCCAACTAATAAAGGCTGCTTGCCCTTGCTGGGCTGGATGGGCCAGAGCTGAGGGGACAGGGATTGGATGGCTAAAGGGGGGAGTTAACGTATTGATGGTGATGGGATGGATGGAGCAAATCTGTTACAAATGTATGGGGCTTATGTGGGGGGGGGGCATGGGGGGACTGTGGCAGATGGGCCAGAGCAGGGGCAGCGGGACACGATTGTGCCAAGAGAAATTTTTACAAAGTTACTGTGTACCTTGCAATGCCACTTCCTGTGCAGTACTTCATATTGCAATGCTATGTTTCAGGGAGCCATCACATTGGGCAGGAGACCAACCACTACATCGCCGATCAAGGGGGCAGCTCTGAGCACGTCAACACAGAAGTAACTGAGTGCAGGGCTGTCTGGGCAGGGGTCCTTGAATGTGGTGCCAAGGTCCGCATTGGGACCCCGGGCCGCCAGTTGAGTCTCGCTGCTCTAGGTCAGATATGTTTGTGGGTGGCTAATTAAATTGTTAACTCAAACACAACTCACACAACCAAAAGGCAACCCATACATAATGATGTATGTTTTGTGATTGATTCCAAATATATCACTTATCTTGAGAAACTTCATGACTTTAACAATCCAATTGGACATTTGATCTTTGCCATAATGGCTGTGGGCCTAAATGTGTGATTCCCAGGGACCAAAAGAGGACACAAACAGCCACAGTAGTGCGAGGCCAAGCAAGGCAAACCATAGGGGCATCCCGTTATCTTGTTACTAGTGAACTGTAGATTATTTAGCAAACAGGCAAACATGCAGATTTAAGAGTACTCACCGTGGGTACGGGTCGGTGAGTCTGTGTCCCTTAGACCAGCATGTCCACCGACCGCGACCGGATGGAGAAGTTCAAGCACAATCTCCTCAGCAGGGGTAAACTCCAATTTAGATGGAAAGCCACCTCCAGTTTTCATGCTGAAAAGAGAAAATCGTTTGGTACTCAGAAAAGGTGCATACAGTACATCCAAAACATTATATTTAGCGAAAACATTTATTTACCTGTAATTATGCCTTTTAATTTCTTTTTGCCGTACAGCATACTTCAGATCAGAGATTTTCTTCTGAATTTGGGACACATCTTTCCTCTCTTCCCCCGCTGCATTTACTTGTCGGAGGATGGTTTCAAACAATTCCATCTTGCGCTGCTTGGTGGTGTGTTTGGATTTGCTCCCATATAGCTCGTCATAGTATAATGTAAGGCCACTAGCCAATGCCATATTTTGGTCATGGGAGAATCTCCCACTCAACTGGCCGCGGCGCAATGTGCGGCCAGATGGTTGGCTTGGCTGCTCCTCCATGTGTGCAGACACATGTGGTGACATTATGGCCTGGGGCTGGGTAGGGGAATGGCCGGATTGGTGGCTTCCCAATGACTGGACTGGACTGGCCAAGGGACTGGGTGTTCTGGCGTGGCTGGCCACCGAACTTCCAGGTGTAGATGTGGTCATGGTTGCAATTCGGGGCCCTCTTGGGGGGCTAGGTTCCCGGCTGGTGCCAGGTCGGGGGCTCTGTTCCCGGCTGGTGCCAGGTCGGGGGCTTCTGGCCCTGGATGGGGTTCTTCGGGCCCTGTAGGGGCTTCTGGCCCTGGATGGGGTTCTTCGGGCCCTGTAGGGGCTTCTGGCCCTGGATGGGGTTCTTCGGGCCCTGTAGGGGCTTCTGGCCCTGGATGGGGTTCTTCGGGCCCTGTAGGGGCTTCTGGCCCTGGATGGGGTTCTTCGGGCCCTGTAGGGGCTTCTGGCCCTGGATGGGGTTCGGCGGGCCCTGTAGGGGCTTCTGGCCCTGGATTGGGTTCTGCGGCCTCTGGCTGGGCTTCGTGCCCTGGATGGTGTTCGGGCCCTGGATTGGGTTCTGCGGCCTCTGGCTGGGCTTCGTGCCCTGGATGGTGTTCGGGCCCTGGATTGGGTTCTGCGGCCTCTGGCTGGGCTTCGTGCCCTGGATGGGGTTCGGGCCCTGGATTGGGTTCTGCGGCCTCTGGCTGGGCTTCGTGCCCTGGATGGGGTTCGGGCCCTGGATTGGGTCCTGCGGCCTCTGGCTGGGCTTCGTGCCCTGGATGGGGTTCGGGCCCTGGATTGGGTTCTGCGGCCTCTGGCTGGGCTTCGTGCCCTGGATGGGGTTCGGGCCCTGGATTGGGTTCTGCGGCCTCTGGCTGGGCTTCGTGCCCTGGATGGGGTTCGGGCCCTGGATTGGGTTCTGCGGCCTCTGGCTGGGCTTCGTGCCCTGGATGGGGTTCGGGCCCTGGATGGGCTTCGGGCCCTGCTGCGGGGCATGGGTTGCCGAACTGCCCTACTTGAAGGCATGGCCGGTGTGGGCTCCCTTGTGCTGCCTCTTCTGGGGGCAGAGGTGGTGGGTGCTGCAGTTGCCAGCTTTTTGGCTGCAGGGGCACGGGGCTTGGGGCCCCTTTTTTTGGTACCTGAGGGTCCAGGGTCCCTTGGTGGGGCCGAGGTGGGAGTCTTGCCTCTCAGTTTTCTCCGACCTTGCTGGGACCTTGTTGTTGGGCCCTCCGCGGTCTTGCTTTGCTGGGGTCGCTTGCTCATAGGCTTTTTAGGTGCCATCGTACACAAATGCTCAAAGAGAATGAGCTTTGGGTGCAGGGACCTTTAAATAATGAGCCCAGCGTGTGACGCCTATGCGCACGACTACGCGCTCGTACGAACGTACGTTCGAGCGGAACCAGGAAACCGCTGGGGTTTCACTTATCTGCTGCCTTGAAGAAGCATAAAGATGGCGCCCACTATCTTCACCCGTCAACAGGAAGAGATCCTCATGCTGGTAAGTGGCTGCCTGTGCATTTGAATCTAATAGTCAATGATGGCCTAAATGTAAATGATGCGTTTGGAACTAGTTTGGGGTCTCTTAATGTTTAATCACTGGCTCCTCACACTTCATCCTCAAGGGCCGAGCCTGGCCACGTTTTCAACTGTCTATGCTGATGTCCTAATTCGGCCAATTGCTCCGGCTTAGCAACAGTTTATTAACCTGTGGAGTAGCGGGGCGAGCTGGCAAACCTGGCCTGTCTCGGACCTTGATGCGGATGTTTGAGGAACACTGTTTTCCTAAGCCATACAAACACAACGGGAAGCCACACACGTGGTCCAAAAGCCTAAGCATTAGGCTACATCTTGGATGTTTAAACCATCCTAACATGCCATAGATGCAGGTGGGCTGATTCTTGATGTTGGCTATTATCTGTATGTACATGGTGTGTGATACATATAACATAAGACCAGACTGTCATTCACAGTCAACGTCCTCTTTAAGGCACTCCCCAAAAATGGCTGCCACTCGAAATGTGTGTGTTAATGACATTAAATTCTCAACTTGTGATGCAACACATATGGGTCTGTGTGTAAAAGTAAAAGCTCTGTGTGTCCATTATGTATTTCAGATCATGCTTCAGCGCCGGTATGACTTCGCGCCCAATGTGTGCGAGAAAAGGGACATCGCCCGGGAGATCATCGCGGAAATCCACCGTGTGACCAGCACCACCTTCACTCACACCCAGATAATGCAGCATTGGTCGGACCTGAAACGTCTGCACATGCCCCGGGTGCGGAGGTTTTTTGGAATCCATTTCCCAAGTAAGTACAAAGCAATTGCATGGTATATGTTCCAAATGTATAAGTTATGCCTTTATTTATAATGACTTTTCTTTGGTAGTGTTGGAAATGGATTTCAGAATTCGCCGCAGCCGGAGACGTACAGGCCGACCAGTGCTGCATGACTCTGCATCTGTGAGTGAAGGTGGTGGATCTCCCGGGCGACGGACCTACCCCTCCTCTGTGGCCTCCTCAGACCAGCCCCTGGACCTTACCACAGAGGAGGGGCCAAGCCGCGTGGGCGTGGAGTCATACCTGGCCACGCATGGGGAAGGCTCTGGTATGTCACTCTTCATGTATAGGCACAAAGATATACATGGCAGGCCAAAAACTAAGTTATCCTTTATTATGTATTTGTAGAAGCTTCTGGAGCGGGTGAGATAGTGGAGGAGGAGGCAGCAGAGATGCTTGAAGTCGATCCTGGCGAAGGTGAGTGATGTCAGCCAGACTGGGAGCCAGATATGTTGGGAATAGTGACTCTCTACAAGTACTAACCAAATGTCACATGTTTCTCCAGGGACGTCTTCACAGCAGAGCCAGGACCAAGGGCAGCCTGTTGGCCCCAACCAGCCATCTGTCGGCCACCAACTCCGTAAGTCTCCATGCCATTATTCATATTAATGTTTGGTTAGCTAATAACACACACATAACTAAAGGCGTAGCCAATGTGTAGTTCACACTTTCATGTGGGCACTTCGTTAGCTTAAAGAGGACCCTAACTAGTATTAAGAACCAAAGAATTAGCCATCACACTGTACCTACAGATTAGAACCATGGAAAAACACCCTTCACCCATCTAATGCATGTTATTAGACTGAACCAAACCAATATTGGGGAATATGGAATGCTCAATATTTACAGGCAGCATGGGATACAGATTGAAAAAAGGAAGGTGCTGCCATGCATTGTGTGAGTGATGACCTTTCCCTCAACCCAGCTATGCTCGGGATTCCCAACGCACCACTGTAACCTACTCCCCTGTACTTTATCCAACTCTCCACTCCTCATTAAGTGTTATGCTTCAGAGTCCAGATGGCGGCGCTGTAATCCCCAAAAAACCCTAAATAACTTTGAGGTGGTGCAGAATCATTTGTGAATAGTTATTGGTTTTCATTAAATAATGTGGAAGGTCCGGTTTAAGGAGTTTAAACACTTACCTGTGGGAAATGCATTAACTGTATCCCTTTGAAGAATGACATATGTCATGCATTTACATGTATTTGATTAACCCTAAATCTATTTCCAGCATACAAACCGGTCTGGGACTCCTATTTATGTTTCTTTCTCTATTGGTTACAGGGATGATCCCCCAAACCTTGGCGGGCAAAAAAAAAAGAATGAAGGAGTTGGTGGCCGAGCTGCTGGCCATACAGGCGACGTTGGGGCCAACAGATGAAGAAGAGGATGATGAATAGTGCCCTTGGTCCTGGCTCCTTTGTTTTACTTGTTTTTAAATATGTGAACATTTTAAAAAGCCTTTTATGTATTTTTAAAAAAAACAAAAATTATGTTTGTTTAAAAAAAAACAAAAAATGTGTTTTACTGTTGAAAAAAAAAAAAAATTTCTATGTGTTTTACTGTTTAAAAAAAAAAAAAAATTATATGTGTTTTACCGAGACAAAATAAAAAAAAAAAATATTTAAACAAAACAACCCCAAAAAAAAAAAGAGGTTTTAAAAATTATTTACAACAAAACCAAGCTAATAATGTAAATAAATTAGATTTTAAGCCTTCCTAAATGTGTCTTTTCTAATATGCACACACCCAAAAAATTACACAAACCAGAAACAACACGCTTAGAAACATATAGACATATGTACATTATGTGATTTTCTAACGTTTTAGGGACCGAGAAAGGAAGTTGGATGCAGGCGCTAAGAGGTTTAGGTAAGTTTGAGGGACCGAGAAATGAAGTTGGATGCAGCCGCTAAAGGGTTTAGGTAAGTTTGAGGGACCGAGAAATGAAGTTGGATGCAGCCGCTAAAGGGTTTAGGTAAGTTTGAGGGACCGAGAAATGAAGTTGGATGCAAGCGCTAAGAGGTTTAGGTAAGTTTGAGGGACCGAGAAATGAAGTTGGATGCAGCCGCTAAAGGGTTTAGGTAAGTTTGAGGGACCGAGAAATGAAGCTGGATGCAGCCGCTAAAGGGTTTAGGTAAGTTTGAGGGACCGAGAAATGAAGTTGGATGCAAGCGCTAAGAGGTTTAGGTAAGTTTGAGGGACCGAGAAATGAAGTTGGATGCAGCCGCTAAAGGGTTTAGGTAAGTTTGAGGGACCGAGAAATGAAGTTGGATGCAGCCGCTAAGGGGTTTAGGTAAGTTTGAGGGACCGAGAAATGAAGTTGGATGCAAGCGCTAAGAGGTTTAGGTAAGTTTGAGGGACCGAGAAATGAAGTTGGATGCAGCCGCTAAAGGGTTTAGGTAAGTTTGAGGGACCGAGAAATGAAGTTGGATGCAGCCGCTAAAGGGTTTAGGTAAGTTTGAGGGACCGAGAAATGAAGTTGGATGCAAGCGCTAAGAGGTTTAGGTAAGTTTGAGGGACCGAGAAATGAAGTTGGATGCAAGCGCTACGGGGTTTAGGTAAGTTTGAGGGACCGAGAAATGAAGTTGGATGCAAGCGCTAAGAGGTTTAGGTAAGTTTGAGGGACCGAGAAATGAAGTTGGATGCAAGCGCTACGGGGTTTAGGTAAGTTTGAGGGACCGAGAAATGAAGTTGGATGCAAGCGCTAAGAGGTTTAGGTAAGTTTGAGGGACCGAGAAATGAAGTTGGATGCAAGCGCTAAGAGGTTTAGGTAAGTTTGAGGGACCGAGAAATGAAGTTGGATGCAAGCGCTAAGAGGTTTAGGTAAGTTTGAGGGACCGAGAAATGAAGTTGGATGCAAGCGCTAAGGGGTTTAGGTAAGTTTCTGGTTGAGGGTGCGCATGCGCAAGATCTTATAAACATACGAACGCACGAATCTAAGAGGCCAAAAACCAATGAAAACCAGAGGCAAACGCAAGTAATTGGAAGAGGTTGACGATGGAAGCAGCCGAAAAAACAGGCTGCCGCCGCAACAGGTGAGCACATGAACGTGATTTTTACGATTGGCAACTGACTGAGGCAAGTTCGGGAGATATCATACGAACGGACGTATCTTTTAGGATAGAAACGTATTTGCTTATTGAATCACTCGCAAGTTCATACGAATGCACGAGCGGACGTGAAAAATAGGATGATCGTGAGCCAAATCCAAGCTGTTACATGTTTCTTTGAATCAACCCAAATGTCTTGGTTTAGGTGAAAGGCAGAAACAACCTTAGGAAGGAAATCGGAATTGAAACAAAAAACCACCTTGTCCTGATGCCCCTCAAAGTACGGGGCTTGAATGGACAAAGCCGCCAACTCAGAGACACGCCTAACCGAAGTGATGGCTACCAAAAAGGCCACCTTCTGCATAAGTGAAGACAAGGCAATATCATTCAAGTGCTCAAAAGGAGAATCCTGAAGAGCAGAAAGAACCAAATTCAAATCCCAAACAGGGAGCAAAGGTTTTCTAGGAGGCCGCACGTGCGTGACTCCCTGGAAAAAAGTCTTAACCAAAGGATGTAGGGCAAATGACCTTTGAAAGAACACCGCCAGGGCAGAAACCTGCCCCTTCAGAGTACTAAGCTGGAGCCCCAGGTCCAGACCATGTTGAAGAAACTCCAGGATTCTGGAGATGGAAAATTCCCTACAAGGCAACGCCCTGATCTCACACCAATCAATATAAGACCTCCAAGTCCTATAGTAGATATTAGAGGAAGACCGCTTCCTAGCACTAATGAGAGTTCGAATCACAGCATCGGAAAGACCTTCCTCCTTCAAGATGGAGGTTTCAGCAGCCACGCAGTCAAAGCCAGCGTTGGTAAATTGGGATAACATAGTTGACCCTGGGTGAGCAGATCCGGCAGCAGGGGCAGAACGAACTGATCCTCTGCTAACCTTACCACATCTGCGAACCAAACCTGTCTTGGCCAGCTTGGAGCCACCAGAATTGCTGACGCACCCTCCAGGGCCAGCTTGCGCACCACTCTGGCCACCAAGGGAAACGGAGGGAACAGATACAGAAACCCCAGATCCCTCCAGTTCAGAGACATGGCATCCACTGCCAGAGCCAGTGGATCCCGTGAGAGAGACACAAATGTCGGAAGTTTGTGATTGTGACGAGAGGCAAAGAGGTCCACCACCGGGGACCCCCACCTGAGACAAATCAAGCGAAACACTTTGGGGCTGAGAGACCATTCCCCCCGGCGAGCTGAGAACCTGCTCAGAGAGTCCGCCTCTGTGTTCTGCGCTCCCGGAATGTAAACTGCTGAAATGCACGGGACGTGGGTCTCCGCCCAGGCCAGAATCAAAGACACTTGAGGGCCTTGAGGGCACTCCTGCTGCGAGTCCCTCCCTGGTGATTGATGTAGGCGACCGCCGTCCATCTTTCCGACCGGACTTGAACCGGCAATCCTTGCAACTGATGAGTCAAGCGAAACAGAACCATCCTGATGGCCCTCAATTCCAGAACATTGATGGACTCGTGAGCCTCCTGAGGCCCCCACAGTCCCTGAAACTGACGATCCTTCCAGAACCCCCCCATCCTGATAGACTGACGGTGACCGTGTCCCAACAAGGGGCCAGAAAGGATCTGCCCCTCGACAGATTGATTGGATCCAGCCACCACTGAAGGGAGCACCGAACTCGGGGGGTCATCAGGAAGGACTGATCCAACGACAGTGGCGACCCGTCCCAGGACGCCAACAGATGGAGCTGGAGTGTCCTTGTGTGGAACTGAACAAAGGGAACCGCTTCGAAGGAGGCTACCATCAATCCCACCAGCCTCATCCCCAGTCTGATGGCCGACGAGGGATAGACAGGAGGAGTCGAACCAACTCCTGAATCAAGAGAACCTTGGACTGAGGAAGAAACACCCTGGCCTGGGAAGTATCCAGGGACATTCCCAGAAAAGACACTAACCTGGACGGAGAAAGGGAGGACTTGGGGTAGTTGATCACCCACCCGAATCTCTCCAGAGTGGACACCACAGTTCTGGTGTCCAATACCGCTTGGCTGAAGGAAGATGCCATAATGAGAAGGTCGTCCAGATAAGGGACAATGCGAATACCCTGGGCTCTGAGGAGAGCCATCACCCCGGCCAGCACCTTGGTGAAAACCCTTGGAGCTGAGGTAAGACCGAAAGTAAGTGCCACAAACTGAAAATGCCGATCCTCCACCACGAACCTGAGAAATCTCTGGTGCGCTGGAAAAATCGGCACATGCAGATAGGCGTCCTTGATGTCTACGGACGTCAGAAAGTCCCCCTGCCGAAGAGAATGGATAGCTGAACGCAGCGTTTCCATGCGAAATTTCCGCGGACGGACGAACTTGTTAAGGATCTTTAGATCCAGAATGGGTCGAACCGAGCCGTCCTTCTTAGGCACCGTGAACAGATTGGAATAAAAGCCCCTACCCCTGTCTGAGGGGGGAACTGGGTAAATAACTGCCATATCCAACAGACTCTTTACTGCCGCCTGGAGCTCCTGCGCGGCCAGAAGGTCCGAAGGCACCCGAGACCTGAGGAATCTGGGAGGGGGCCGGAGCTCGAAACTCCAGCTTGTAGCCGGAAGTCACCACTTCCCGGATCCATCTGTCCGAGACCTCCCGGTCCCAGACCTGGGAGAAGTGTTGCAGCCGCCCCCCCACCCACATGGGTGAGGGTGCCCCCTCATTGCTGAGCTGGCTTGGCAGCGGGTTTGGGCTTAGAGCCCCAGCTGTATCCTGGGCGGGCACGTCCTCTGCCCCTGTTCCAGGAATCTCCTCTGGCTGCGGGGAAAACAATTCCTCTGCCAGCTCTAGCCCCACGAAAGGAAGCAAAGGAACCCGCCCCCCGAAAGGGACGACGCTGTTTTTTGCGTTGAGGTAACTTACCACCCTTGGCAACTGAATCCAACTTCTCACCAAAGAGCCGTAATCCCACAAAGGGAAGAGAGGTCAGCGACTTTTTAGACACAAAATCAGCCGCCCACTGGCGCAACCAAACCGAATGCCGAATAGTCACCAATAGAGCCGACGTTCTGCCACACATCATCAGTGTGTCATCCAAGGTGGCTAGTACAAATTACAAAAACAATTCACACCTTTTAAGGCCAAGGAACTCGTCACTATCCGGATCTAACCCGGAAGAAGTCAACAGGTCCCTGACCACCGACCTGGTAGCCACCACCAGCAGCGCTGAAGCACAAACCGGCCTCATGGCTGACCCAACACTGGCAAAACCATGACAAGCCCTTTGGTCAATGCGTTTATCCTCACCATCTTTAAGCATGGAGCAATCAGGAGAATTTAAAACAGTAGTGTTGGATAAACCCAGAATCTGTGCTTCCACCTCGGGAGGGGACGCCCAACGCTTAACCGTATCCAAGGGAAAGGGATATTTTTTGTCCCAACCCTGAGGGACACCTGGGAGCCGGGCAGGCCTCTCCCATTCCTTAGCAATAATCCCATCAAAATGCTTTTGGCTAGGAAATTCCAAGCGCGGCCTGGATTCTTCGAAAAATTCCCCCTTTTGCTGTGGAACCACCTCAGGAGGAGAAATAGCCAAAACCTCAAACATCTGAGCCAGAACATTAGGAGTATACGAAGACCTCCCCAAGCCCTGCTCGGTATCAGCACCCACAAACTGCTGATCGTCTGAATTATCTGATTCTTCATATACCTCCCCTTCCTCAAGTTGGGAGTAATCAGACCAGTCCAGATTATCAAGATCATCCAAGTCGGCCGCCGGTGAAGATGGCGACAAGTGCTTTCTTATAGCCGGAGCATTTCTGGTGACCATGCTGGAGAATAATTTTTCAAGATTGGCCAATCGGGCACACATCTCCGATTGCAACTGCCCGCCCATGACAACGTCAGACTGGGCACGGATCAAACTGGGAGGGGGGGGGAGGAGAGACCGGCGGCGCTGAACCAGACGCCTGGGGTCCGGACTGCCGCGTAATAGTCTGCTGTGCGCATGGTATACACAGATATAAATCATCGCCAGTAAGGGATGCCCCACACCCCATACACTTCCGGGATTGCCCCGAGGGGAGCCCGAGCCCAGTATCCGGGGATGCCTCCATAAGGTGAACTTATAGTTGGTCGAGGGAATTACGCATATAAGCAACCCGGGATGCCCCTTTAATGTCCCAAGTGGGAGGATTTGCAATAAGCCAATTAAGAACCCAGGGACCCTAGAACCGGGAGAAACCCCCTAACACCACTGTAGGTTATATCTGAAAGACATAATAAAAAAGGCTAATAAGAAAAGCGGAGTATAAAATATATATATATATGACATAAAAATATATAATTATAGGTGATGGGACAGAAGGGGGGCCCACCAGGCCACTCACTGTGGTCCTGAAGACAGCTTCCTCTCTCCGTGAGGTAAAGAGCAGCTCTGAGGAGAGAAGGGGGCGTGGCCAGCTCCTTCTGAGGAAACAGGCACAGAGAAAAGCACCTCAACGGTGCCTGTGATACAGGGGCGGGCCGCAGCGCTGGAAAGCCCGGCCCCGCCCCCAAGAGTGAAAGCGTGAGGGGAGAAGCTCCCCTCCGCCATGACAATGCAAAAAGGCCGGCACCGCAGCCATGTGTGGGCGCGGCGCCGGTCTCAGAAGAGACAGAAGGAGGGGAGCGGGCCGTGGCTTTGACCCTGATGCCCGGCACCGCCCCTTTTACCTCAGGGAGAAAGCCTGCATAAAAATGGCGGCCACAGCTCCGTTTTGACAGAGAAATACATGCTGTTATGAAGTAATAAATAAGTTAATAACTATTGGGAGGATAATTTAATAAATTAATACATTAAAACATTATTAAGAATTAATGATTACAAAATTTGGACCTAACACCGAATAAGGGGCCCTGCTCCTACCCTCCGCTATCCCGCTAGAGAGAGGGGCATTACCCAAAGGGGAGGACCACCCAAAGTGTAAGGCCAAGGGACGGGGCATCCCAAACCGGGGTCACCGTCCCGGATGACTGCCTACCCTCTTATATAGGGTCTCACGGGAGAGCATTTGCTCTTAAGCACCAAGGGTGCTTTTCTACCCTCTCCCGAACCGTCAGCCTAGGCTGGGAGGCATGAGGTAACAGAAAAAAAAGATCCAGGCGGAAATAGATAACTAAAGGGCCGGGAGTCATCCCGGCTACCTGAAATCCTCCTGTGCAAGGAGGAGACCACATCTTCTGACTTGCTCGCCGTCTGCAGAGATGAAGACTGGGTAATGAGTGGGAGGTCCCAGGTATTTATGGACTGGGAGGGGCTCTCTTTTTTCCTGGCATCTCTGCATATCGCCCTCTACAGGTCAGTATTACCCACACTTTATGAATTTCTTGAAGCGGGGTGTGTGACATACTTAGAATACATTATTTGGCATTGTGGTCACTACAGCAAGCTGCAAAATGCAAACATCAAATATGTACCTCTGATTGCGCCGTTTATTCTGCTTCTTCCTTACTGAATATTTTAGGTCAGATATTTTTCTCTGGATCTGCTCCACATTTTTCCTCTCGTCCCCCGCTACATTCACCTGTCTGATGAGCTCTTCCTATATTTGTTTTTTTCTCACTTTTCTAGTTGCTTTTGAATAGTGCCCATATAGCTCATCAAAATGCAGTGTAAGGCCACTTGCCAAGGCTAGGGTTTGTGCCTCACCAAACCGGCCGCTCAACTGGCATCGGCGCAAGGTTCGGCCTAATGGTTGGTCTTCTGGCTCTTGTCTTGTTGGTGGCAATTCAGGGGACATTCTTGGCTGGGTTTGTGGTGAGGAATAGGCAGTCACTTTGCTTGAAAAAGATTTGACTGGGCTGGCATTAGGACTGTAGAACTGGGGGTCATTGGCTGGGGGGCCACAGAACTAGCAGCCATCGATGTTGCATAGGTCTTGCTGGTTTCCACGTGTGACGGTGCCAAATGTGGCCAAGCAGGAGAGGGTGTGCTTGGTGGGCTCGGGCTTCTCGCCCTCTGCTTACTTTTCCCCTTGGACATTGTGCTCCCTTTATCTTTGGATGTGGTAGGCCAGGGAGCAGGAGAGGGTGTGCTTAGTTGGCTTTGGCATCGCGCCCTCTTCTTCTTTTGTCCCTTGGACGTTGTGCTCCCTTTATCTTTGGATGTGGCAGGCCAGGGAGCAGGAGAGGGTGTTCTTGGTCGGCTGGGGCTTCGCACCGTCTGCTTACTTTTCCCCTTGGATGTTGCACGGGGAGCCTTCTTCTTGGAGAAAGGTTTAAAACTTTTGCGGGTGCTTGAAGTATTTGACGGTCCTGGAGTTGTGGCCAATGTAGCCTTGTGGTGGCCACCTTCAGGCACCTTTGTAGGAGCTTTGTGCAAGCTAGTGCTCGGTCTGGAGGATGAGGTGTCCTCATGCCACTCTTGCCTTTTTGTCTTGGCCTCCTTTGCAGCTGGTTGCTAGTTTTTTTGGGTGCCATGATGAAAATCACAAAGAGAATGAGCTGTGTGTCCATTACCCTTTAAATAGAAATGCCTGGGTATGACGCGTTCGCGTACGCATGCGTTCGGCCATCCATCCGGCCATGCAGAACCCGGAAACCGCTGGGGCATTACCTATCTGCTGCGGCCAAGAAGAAAGATGGCGCCCACGATCTTCACCCGCCAACAACAAGATCTGATTATGCTTGTAAGTGTATTGTAGGGACTTTGATTTGCCATCTAAATGCATGCATAGTCCTTAAGGAAGCACAGGAAGAAACAGTTGTTTTTAAAAGCGATATAAAATCTGTGCCAAACAGAAGTTAGTGCGCACATGTGCGAACCAACTCACTTGCATCTAGAAGGATAGGTTAAGTCTAGAAATGTGTAGTGGAATGTCATTTAGTCAACTGATCTAATTGGGAATGATATTTGTACGCTGTTTGATCTAACAACTATTTTGTTTTTTGTGTTTTTTAGACTATGCTTGAGCGACTGCAAATGCCCCGGGTGCGGCGATTTTTTGCAAACCATTTCCCAAGTAAGTACATAACGATTGCATGCTAGATGTAACAAATACAGAAGGTAGGCCTTTATTTATAAATGCTTTTCTTTTCTAGTGTCGGAAATGGACTATCGCTTTCGACCCACCCAGAGGCGCGCAGTCTGGCCAGTGCGGCATGAATCTGCACCACCAAGTGAAGGGGCGTCACGGCATGGGTAGGCAGTCGTACAAAACGACTCAGCCATTAGCATCAGGTATATGACTCTGAATGTAACCCCACACACATACATGCTATTTAAACAAAAGCTGATTCCCTTAATCTCTATTTATAGATGAATATGTAGTGGGTGAAGGATCTGGAGCAGAGACTGCAGCAGATCATGCCCAGGAGGAACATGGAGAAGGTGGGTGATGTCACACACACATTTTAAGTGTCATTTGGTTACTGTTGATTCAGACATTAGAAGTGAGACAATTTTAAATGTCTCTACAGCCTCACATTCTCAGCAGTGGCAGGCCCCAGACCGTAGGGTGGTCCCCGAAGCAGAGGTTGCCCACCACCGAAGTAAGTTGTAATGTAAATATATTGAGTATGTGGAAAATGTCATCATCACCAAAAAACCTAAATCTGTTGTCAATGTCATTAGTATAAGGACATATGGCCTCTTCCTTTAAGAAATTCCTTAGCATAATGACATATGGCCTCTTCATTTAAGAAATTCCTCAGCATAATGACATATGGCCTCATGAGGTAGATTTCAACCTAATAATCATTCCATCCACAGCTGTTAATCATGTATTTGCAGAACAATAATTTTCTTCTCTTTTTTTTTTAGACAGACCACACATGCGAGATTAGCGCAACTCACTGCGACGGTGTTTCGGCTGGTGGGCGATATGCAGGAGCTGCGAGATTCATTGGGGCCCACAGATGAAGATTAATTATCTTAGGCCTGCCATGTCTTTGTATATAGTTTTAGAGTTTTTATGTTTTAAAAAAAATGATATTTTGTACAATTTTAAAAAAAAATGTAAAAATGTTGCCAAGTAAAAAAAATTACATTACAATTACAATAAAAAAAAAAAAAAAACATAAAACTGGTTTCTGTGTCATTTTATGTTAAAAAAAATTCATCAAGGGTTGGTTACAGCAAAACGTAGGAAGAACTAAAAAAAAAAAGACCGCAAAATGAAGAATCTAGAAACCACAATAGAATTGAGGTAAGCATTAGGTGTGCAAAATGAAAAATCTAGAAACCACAATGGAATTGAGGTAAGCATTAGGTGCGCCAAATGAACAATCTAGAAACCGCGATGGAATTGAGGTAAGCATTAAGGGCGCAACATGAAGAATATACAGACCACGATGGAATTGAGGTAAGCATTAGGTGTGCAAAATGAAGAATATACAGACTGCGATAGAATTGAGGTAAGCATTTGGTGCGCCAAACGAAGAATATACAGACCGCAATGGAATTGAGGTAAGCATTAGGTGTGCTAAATGAAGAATTTAGAAACCGCGATGGAATTGAGGTAAGCATTAGGTGCGCTAAATGAAGAATTTAGAAACCGCGATGGAGTCGAGGTAAGCATTAAGGGCGCAACATGAAGAATATACAGTCCGCAATGGAATTGAGGTAAGCATTAGGTGAGCTAAATGAAGAATCTAGAAACCGCGATGGAATTGAGGTAAGCATTAGGTGCGCAAAATGAAGAATCTAGAAACCGCGATGGAATTGAGGTAGGCATTAAGGATGCAACATCAAGAATATACAGACCGCGATGAAATTGAGGTAAGCATTAAGTGCGCTAAATGAAGAATCTAAAAGCCGCGATGGAATTGAGGTAAGCATTATGGGCGCAACATGAAGAATATACAGACTGCGATGGAATTGAGGTAAGCATTAGGTGCGCTAAATGAAGAATATACAGACCGCGATGGAATTGAGGTAAGCATTAGGTGCCCAAAATGAAGAATCTAGAAACCGCAATGGAATTGAGGTGAGCATTTGGTGCGCTAAATTAAGAATATTCAGACCGCAATGGAATTGAGGTAAGCATTAGGTGCGCTAAATGAAGAATATACAGACCACGAGGGAATTGAGATAAGCATTAAGGGCGCAACATGAAGAATATACAGATCGCGAGGGAATTGAGGTAAGAATTAAGGGCGCAACGTGAAAAAGAATGAAACCGTGATGGAATTGAGCTAAGCATTGTAGCAGAAGTGAGTGATCAAAATATTGAGACGAGCACATGAATGAGTTAATTTTGTTGAGTGCATGCGTAAGGTCAGAAATATTTCCATCTGGACGTTTATTTAAAGAAAAAAAATTCAGAATCTAACGGGAAACGTAAATCATTCGTTCAAGGCGACTTTGGAAAAAGGCAAAAAACGGAAGCCTACCTTGTTTCCTAAGTAACCTAAACGAAAAAAGAAAGCTGAAAAATGACAAAATTCTCGTTGGCGTACGAACGGACGAACACTTGCTTGCGATGCATGCTTAGAATCACTCGTACACTCATACGCAAGCGGGAACAAAACCAAAAAAAAAAAAACAGATCGACACAAAAACGAAATTCATTTTATGTCTCCCTGAATCAACTCTATAGAGCGAGTGCAAACATGGATGCTTGCACACATAAGATAAGTCATTATTATATCATGGCTGAAGAGTTTTATAGGCATGGAAGACTTGTGGAATCCAGCAAGTGGCACCTGTATCTCCTTGACATATATAAAGCAAGATAGAAGGGGGAGAACAATGTAGCAACAAACATTTCATTTTTTGCAGCAAAACCTCAACTGCCTTCTTTCACTGGTCTGGGACACCCATTTAACTGTTCAACAGGGTGCCCAAGGAAAAAAGATCATTTTTAACTGCTTTTTTTTTTGCTTGAGTGAATTGTTCAGTGGTGTTTAATATAGTAAATTCTACATGCACTTCTGTGGATATATGTTGTGCTCTGTCCCTTTGCTACAGGAAATGGGGGATATGCACATGGGATAGGCTCCTTTCTGCCTTATTATTATTGTCTAGACTGTCCCTTAAAATGATTTTAACATCTTAGATGCAACTCTGTTGTTTAAATTACAGATCAGCATAGGCTTGTTTATGAAGACTCGCACCTGACCCATGCCTCCAGCTCCAACCCCTATCTGCAAATCACTTTCAAGCCCATTTTATCTGATTTATCACATCCTGTATTGCATTGCATAACTGCATTTACACAATACCCTAGATTAATATAAGTAACTAAACCAGGTGCAGTTGTTTCAGCCACCACTAGACTCCACTTGGTTCAAACCGGATGACAGGTTTGTTGCAGACAGCAGAATTTTTTTTTCACTTTCTTGCAGGCCCAAGAACCTGTCTCGGAGCAATCTCTTTTCTTTATACGTTCTATACATAAAAGCTAAGCTTGTTGTGAGACACTAATTGAAGTTGGTTCTACCCCTAGCTAATGAGCATGTTTATTATTTGTTCAGTACATTACGTTCAGCCTCATTGACACTAGAAAATCCTGTAAGTGAACAAGATAAAATGCAATGCTTAGGTACTTTGGTTATGAATTATGAAATCTGAGTCATATGGTTTCCTGCCGACACATTGTGTTAAGAATAAAGGCAGCATTACTTGAGACTAAACTTAATGTTGTCTGTAAACTATTTCCAGATGCATTTCAATTGATTTGAGTGTCACTTAAATGACAAGGGGGCAAGTAGTTTAAGGAGCTTTATAGTGAAATTATCAATTATTAAAAATGTTTATAAATATGCTAAATAGAGAAAGGAAGGAGTACTTTTACACCCCAACTGAAAAACAAAACCCTACCAAGCTTCAAGAGGAACTATGGTCAGAAATTACCATAGGCCCTCGTTAATATAGCCAGTAGCCAGGGAGCACGTCCCGGGCTGCCCCGCTGTGCATTAAAAACAGAACTTGCTGCCCGAGAAGTCACCTCTCCTGGGTCCTCTTCTATGGCTGTGAAATTTGTGTTTCCGGATGGCCAGTTCTTTGTTTTACTGGTGCCGATGCACAGCGGGATCATGCTGCCCCGCTGCTGCATGTGAAAGAGGGACTATGGTCATTTCTGAGTTCTTTACTTGTAGGATTTAAATCCAGGAATAACAAGTTTTTAAGTGTACCATTCAGACTTATACAGGGTAAAACTGCTCCCCTTTGATTGTCTCCAGAGCTAGCCTGTGGGGAACAATAGCGTTAACCGCTAAAAACACCTACACCTATCAGAAGAACAGCAATAGCAATAAGCTGTTATTGAAGCACCATCTGAATCAGGGGAAAGGCTGTTAGAATTATGAAATTCTCCACTTATAAAAGCAGGGTTGTCATGGCTGTCAACTAGTTAAAGTGATTTGAATGTGGAGTCTTTCTGTAGAGATGAATGGAGCACCTTTGAAATTACCAGATGCTTTTCAAAACGTTCTAGGAAAAATCAACGACCATCCACAAGCAATCACAAATAAAACATTGCCTACCTTTATCTTGACATAATAATGCTAAAAGTAAAAATTATGTTTTACAATATTGGTGTACACAAGCAATTCCCTCCTAAATTGGTAAAAGCCCATACCCTCATAATGTTTTCAAACTGCAAGCACACACACTCAGACACATTTTTAATTAACCTTTTATAGTACTTGCTAAAAAATTGGATACCTTTTTACTAGTAAGCAATACATAATTACACACACACTACTTCAACTTTGAGCCAAACTGTCTATAAGGGCTAGAGAGTCATTGTTTTTGCTGTCTGTACAAAACCTCTGCCTGTGCAAAAGATTTTACAATTTTTTTTGTGACACCTAGAACTTCATGCTCCACATCCTAGGAAACGTGGCTTGAGATGCCTGTCTGCTGGGGAATAATTCTTATGTGTCCTGCTCTCCAGCGCCATATGTGTTTTCCATGTGACAGCTTGTAGAAGGTGGAGTTTACTGTGCAAGGGTGGGTAGGTATTATGCTCCACAACTTTGACTTTTCACAGGACACTCAGCAGCAGGGCTCCCAATATGGCGGGGGGGGGGGGGGGGTAAAACAGCCCTGTTACCATATTATGTCTTTAGATCGGCAAGATGATGGGGTTTGCATGTACTAAAACAACACAAAACTAATTCTGATCCCACTAAGCAAAGATTTGCTGCTGTTTTAAGTGACAAGAAATGGTAATTATCCTGAAATGGGACACATAGAAGATGATTGATATTTTGACTTCTACCCTTTCTCTCTAAATTGAAAAAAAGGTTTACTGGCTGATTAAAAATGTACCTGCCAGCCAGCTGGCTTGATTGCAGAGCCTTACTTCCTAAGCCAGTCTGGTTTCTGCATGCTCCCCTGCCCAGCCTTGGTGCACTCACCCTGCTGCCAGTCATAAGGTCATTGATTGCCCACAACAGGCTTATCACATGAGATATACATTCGGTGGCAAACAATTGTGTGTATGCCAGGGCACCTGATGGGAGCATGTGGCCAGCTTTTGAGTGGATCGCTCCAAAATGAAACCAGTAGCATTAAGAATTATGGGTCAAAATGAATTTTCCATTTGTGAGGCCTTTGGGTAAGTAAACCATAATACTTTTTAAAAATTACAATTTCAGGCACCATATAGGTAAATTAAATTTCTCTTTACCTATTTAACAAATAAATGTAATGCATATCCTGCTTTAGACATTGTTCACACTTATCAGTTGCGCTAAGAGCATGCACTTTGTATGCCAGAGGTGCATTGAAACAAATTATTTGCTGTGTTTTTGACGCATTTGTGTTTTTGTAACATCATTTTTTTCACACAACAGATTAAAGGTAAGGTTTTTGGAAACCCAAGCACAAAACAGGTACACTGCATTATACATGTATAGGGCTTGCATTGCCATATACATCTATATGGCTGTTTTAGCGTTGCATTAAAATACTGTTGGTTGCATCTTCCCAACACGCTGAACAACACAGCGCATATATGTTAACTGGCCCATTAAAACTATTAGGCAGCATTTTCCCTTCCGTTGCAACAACTTACCACAAGCAGAAAGGTGTGAATATAGCCCCCTTTCATGCCCCCTTTCAGTCAGTGTCAACATGTTTATTAAAGGAGTTTTTCTGGTGTGTGGTGTCTTTTTCACTACCATACCATACAAGTTCAAAGAAAAGGAAAGGCATGCAAGTCACCTGCCAGCAAGTGAAGGACTTTCTGAAACCCCCACTTGATTGCCTGCAGCCCCAACCATGGGGTTTGCAAAAGAGCCCAGGGGCCATGTGGGATATGTGTACTGGTAGTGTTTAGTCTGCTTGGCCCCAGAGCCCTGGGCTACGAGCCCACATAGCTGATGTCCCGGCTGGTGGGGGAACCCCACGGCATTTAAAAAATATATATATCAGTGTGTCGGTCTCCTCGCCTTTCTCGCTCTTCTATGAGACGCGGACGTGCTCAATTGCTGACTGCACGCAGAAGCGCACTTTTGGGTGTTTGTACTAGATCTGGCTCTTCATCTGTTTCACTGATCAACAGCGCCACCTGGTGATCAGCACACTGCAAGTGCTCGAAGCCTAGAGTGTAAGCTCTTGGGCTTGCTTTTTACTTCCAGGTTTCCTTGGTCTGAATGGACAGGAAATGACCTCTCTCATACTCTGACACGTCCCTCCCCGCTCTAATTATATATATTTAAAAGGACAGCTGGTCTGCATCCATTGCTGTGTTATCAGCTGACTTCTTGGATTCTGTTTTCTTGATTCCTGAGTTTCCTGATTGTTTCCTGGATTAACCTTCGAACGGATTACATGGTTTTGACTTGGATATACTCCTTGGACTTCGCCTGTTTGCTGCAGCCCCTAAACTAGAACTTATTCTTTGGACTTCGCTCCTGATTTGGGTTAATTCATTGACCTTTGCCTGTCTGCCACCAGCCCTGACTTCTTATTTGCTCTTTTGGACTTATTTGCTTTGCTGCGCCCCACACCTGGAGCTCCTCTCAGCTCTATCCATGGATTTAGCCAGGAAGCTTGACACAGTGTTATTATTTTTTTTAAACAGTATCAGGGGTGATGTCATGGGGAAGGGTCATAGGGCTCACTACTTAGGGTATAAAAAGCTTCTACTTGCGGCGGGAGAGCTGGTAGATGGGCTGGCTAGGCAGAGGATTTGTTTCCTGTTCCTGGCCATAGAGTAAGGAGCTATGAGGGACACCCATGCCCTAGCATAGCAAGGAAGGAGGCTCATTTGCTGGGGTTTTCTTTTTTTAATATTCAGTCAGCATGACTCCCCAAAAATTTGGCTTTGTGTTGAATGAGTACCGTATGGGCAGCTCTGAGTACCGTATGGGCAGCACTGTGTTAGCCAGGACCTCGGAGGAGAGAGATTTAGGGGTACTGATTACTGATAGCTGCAAGATGAGTGGACAGTGTAGCCAGGCAGTGGGAAAAGCAAGCAGGATGCTCGGCTGCATAGCTCGAGGCATCACCAGTAGGAAGAGGGAGGTTGTGATGCCGCTGTATAGAGCCCTGGTGAGGCCACAGCTAGAATACTGTGTGCAGTTCTGGAGACCTTACCTGCAAAAAGACATTATTCAAATAGAACGTGTCCAAAGGCGGGCAACGAAAATGGTGGAAGGACTTAAACTTAAAACTCAGGAGAGACTTAAAGAACTTAATTTGTACAGTCTGGAGGAAAGAAGGGAGAGGGGGGACATGATTGAGACCTATAAATATGTGAAAGGATTGAATAAGGTTCAGGAGGGAAGTGTTTTTAAGAAGAAGCTTAATGATAGAACAAGGGGGCACAACCTAAAGCTAGTCTCGGGGAAGATCAGGAGCAATGTTAGAAAATATTTTTTTACAGAAAGAGTAGTAGATGCTTGGAACAAACTTCCAGCAGAGGTAGTTGAAAAATCAACAGTCACTGAATTTAAACATGCCTGGGATAAGCACACATCTATCCTAAGATAAAGAGTACATACAGTATACACATAAGGGCAGACTAGATGGACCGTATGGTCTCCTTCTGCCATCAACCTTCTATGTTTCTATGTTTCTATGAATTGATTTTTCCGTGTATTTATGAGCAAATTCTGATTTGTCTGAATCAGTTTACTCACCTACTTATAGATGTAACCTACCTAACAAAATGACCCTGCAAGCTAACACTAAATAGGTCCATACAATGCATTAACCAGCTCAATGAATGCAAACTAGAGCTTTATGACCCATGCAATGACCAATTCTGCTGTTATACCATGATCACTTAGGCTGGTCATCCATAACATTTTAAAACTCAATTTCAATCCCATAACAAAAAAATGCCTGGAGGTTAAAACTGGAGATGCTGCCAGAAACATTTTCATCTATTCTGCCTGAGACTTCATGGGAATGTTTCAGAAATTAGGTAGGTTTAGAGGGATTTCTGTTTTATGAATACGTCTAGTAGTATTGGTACTGCTAGACTGCTCTTGCTTGTAGTCATGCCAGTGTCATGTGTCAACCAATTAACTCTCAAGGAGGAGATAATTTATTGACTGTTGTGTTATGTAGGGCAACCATAGATCTGGGTATTTGGAGTGTGCAAATTGTGTTTTGACTGCACTTTCCGTCATAGCTCTATGAGCAAAATTATTATTGTGAGTTACTCATTACACAACGGTGATATACTGCCCTCATTGAGAGGAAGTTGGAACCCAAGATGCCATTCATCTTTAATTTTAATGCAGTAGTTCATGTGAAAATCAATTAGATCTCTTATTTAAGCCAATGATGAAATGCCGAAGGAAGCTAAAGCTTATGCAGTGACATACTTACGCTGACATTGACTGAATTGTCACATCAGTGCATCAAAGCCCATTATCATCAAAATAGCAAATAAAGTGGTGCATTTGTGTTTGATATTGATTGCAGGCTCAAGCCCTTTCTGCGCATTTACATCTAAAGGAAAGTCGTGACCAATGTGTTTGTAGTTTTGGTTCAGGCAGGAAGAAGGTGAACCAATTCTGAAAGCTATTAACCTCAGAAGTAGTATGTTGACACAGCAGAAGTAGCAGCGTAATCACATGCTGTAAAGCTACATTGTGCGCTAAACTGCCCATACACGCTCTTTGTGCATAAGCTTGCCTGAATTTCTGGTTCGGTGCTATAGAATAGAAAAAGTACAAATGCTGGGGATGCTATAGAGACAGTGATGCTTACAAACTTAAAAAAACTAAAAGTGGACATGGAGTGTGAGGGTCATTTTTTTAAATCCATATCCTTCAGCCTTGCCTGACTTGTAGACTTCAATGAAAAAAATAATCTCTGCGCAATCCCCTTCACTTCATGACAGGAGTGGACTACACTTCGGACTTTCTCTTAGTGCAGAGGACCTTCAATTGCCCATGAGTCACCCTATCAGAGAGGCAGCAGGGCTGCCTATAAAGTTCTAGCTCCATGTTAATTGACGCAGTTTAATCCTGCCTTAAAACAAACTAATATGAATGGGGAGACACTTTGGTACCATTGTTACCCCCTTAAAAACCCCAGCTCTCAGATGTTTGTCAAACCACAATAATTATTATAGCCACACTCAATGACATAAAATAAACAGGTTACCAGTGATTTTGAAAGTGTAGGGAAAAGTGTCAGACCACCTTATTTGCACACTAGTCTGAGAAGATCAACAATTATTGTGGATGCAAGAGTGAGATCTACGGATGTTATCCAGTGATCACTCTTATCTGGGCTCAGTTCAATATACAATATAAGTGAACCAAATCGGTTAAAGCCAATCTATAGCTAAAAAGATAAAGAAGACAGAAGATGAGTGTAGACTTTGACTCTCTGGACAGGGACTTCAACACCAGGTCAGCTGATCGAGTGATATACTGACAACAGAAGGTCACTCCCCTCTCAGTTATCAGATGCAACCTATACAGGTCCAGCAAACTCCCGACAGGACCAGCTGACAGAATGTCTGATCTATGGCCACTGTCAAAAACAGCTGGTAACAGAAAACAGACCCATCGTCTATTGTCAGCTCAGCATAAGATAAGCCAGCCTACCGGTAAAGTGAGTATATGATATGTTTCCACTGTAGATAGGCTTAAGGAATACTTTATAGTCTTGTTATTAGTTGGCTTGTGAGATAATCCACCCCATTTGGTGAGAGCCATTATGCTGTAGGTTTTTGGCCCACAATTTCTATGTTTTAAACTATTGTAGACACGTGATTTCATAATCTACCCTTAACTCACTCTATTTATCTATCTATGTATACATTTACCTAATGTATAGGCAAACTAGTGGCATTGCGCATACTGCACTCACCAATTCAACAGGATGATAGTTACAGGTATGGTTACAAGCATGTAAGGCCTCATTTAAAGTGAATGTTTCACCAGGAATGACTGTTAGAAGCGTCAGTGCAGGATAACAGACACTCCACTGCATGTGACAGTAGTTAGGCCCCTATTGGAAACAAAATGGTTGGTCTGAATTGTTACAAAATGCTAATTATTTATTAAGATATTTATATACGAGTACTTTTTCTAGCGGGTCAGATTTAGTATCAGAAATACTAAAAAAAGCAGAAAAATTAAATGTATTTTAGAAAGTGTATGCATATGCCGCTGATTTTGTCATGGATCCGTTTTTAAATGATTTCCCTGTCAGTCCCCTAAAATATGTCAAAGGCTCAATTGAAGAAACGTCTATAACAACGCTTTGTTTTCCATTGGTGGATGGGGGTTAAATTTGTTTTTTCTGTGCCTGTAACCTATTGAGAAGATCTATATCTAAGGGTGGCAAGTGATCCTAAATGATCACACACAGAACAAAAACATGGGAATTTGACCTTTCCGGGTTTTGTTTAGTGCCCCCTGAATGGGGGTGTGTGAAAACCCCCAGTTCGCCCATAAAAACTCACCTGTGTATGCACCAATGGCACGTGATCGGGCTCTCTTCCACTGAGTCTGCTTAGTTACGTAGTCACAGCAGGTGGCTCTTGCTGGAGCAGAAAAATAATTTTTATGGGCGAACTTGGGGTTTCATACAGAGGAAGACAACAGGAAGAAAAGCCAGTGGCTGGCCCTGGAATCTTTTAAGGAGGAGTACTGAAAAATTGTGTAATATTAAAAATCTAAATAAACACATTGGCTAATGAATGGTCCTTTTACACCCAAACTGAATAAAACTCCCACCAAGCTTGTAGTTTTCTTCTCCTGAGAATAAAATCCAGGGTTGACAGGTTTAAGTGTATCAGGGGTGACAGAGCATGTCACGCTGAATTTCCTTTTCCTTCTGTTTAAAAAAAAGAAACAAGCCTGGATGGACATTTCTTGATGACAGGTGTATTCGGGACTCCTCCTTCTGCCATCCAGGATATTTATATGGATTTTTATCAATGGGTCATTATTCCACAATAGTGCTCCTTTACGGTTGTCTCCTGCCGCCCACAGCTTCACAAATACTTACTACTTTCTGATAAATTAACCAAATTAACATTGCCACTCTAATACCTATCCATCAGCCACCTGTATATCTACTAAACTATCTAGAGATTGAGTCCAGTTCTCTATAACTTATCACTGAGGTCTTTAGGTGGAGTTATGATAAAGGCTTCTAGATATCCACAGCATGCTCTTCATCCCACATTTAACGCCATAGTCAATGCAATCAATAAGATTATTCTGGCTTTATCTACCTTTACTAAAGCTGTGCTGTTTTAGCTCTAACAGGTTGTTCATTTTTATATGGGAAATTATCTGTTTTTTCAAGAGTTTCCACTAGTTTCACAGAAGTTAAGCTAACTGGCCTGATGTTAAGCTAACTGGCTTCATCCCATGCACCCCTATACCTGTGCATACACATTACCTGCTCCACCAATGGGCATGATGGTGCGGATGAGCCTGGCTTGTAATGGTCAGGGCCAGGGGCTGGCTGGGCGGCACTTAAGCCCTGAAATTACAAGTCCCTATGCTAGGTTCACCTAGCTAGTAATGCTTAAATGAGAGGACCCCACGTATTTAAATTTTTTTTAACATTTTGGGGGCGGGGCTAAATTTAATATAATTTTCCTGCCAAAAATGTAAAAAAAAAATGTTTGGGGTTCTCCCCTCTAAGCATTACCAACCCAGTAAATCCAGGGCTCAAGGGCCACCCAGCCAGCCCCTGGCCCTGACCATTACAGACCTTATGCTCTATAGCACATGCTATGTGCTGCCGGGCTCATCCGCACCACCATACCAATTGGTGGTGCGGGTAATCGTGTATAAACTGGTATAGGGGTCCATGGGACCCCTTACCAGTTCAAAGTAAAAGTGTAGTTAAAAATACCTTATTAATCTTAATTAACTTATACTTACCTTCATTCAGGCTTCCATGCAGGCTCCTTTAAATGTATGCATTTAGGGATGTTCTGGCGGCATTTAGCAAGGAGGGGAACACAGGTTCCACTCCCTGTTCATCCTGGCTCCTGGCTGGGGACTCCATCATGAGCCTCTGGAGAGTGGCTTTTATACTAGGAGATGGGATCTCTCTGGAATCTTCCCAATGAGGCGCCTACAGGGGATTTTCCAGTGCCCCCCCTCTTGGCCCCTCCCTTTTTGTGATATTGGGAGATTGCAGAGAGGCCCCACCTCTTAATTTAAAAGCTGCTCCCCAGTGGCTCATCATGGATGATTATCATTACCCTGTGTTTCCTTCTTTCTAAATGGCGCAAAAGTGTCTTTAGACGCCCCCGTGGCATACATTTAAAGAAGAGGGGGAACGTAAGTATAAGTTAATTAGGAAGAAATGTGTGGTTTTTATTTACACTTTCCAAATTAACTGGTAAAGGGTCCCATGGACTTTTATACCAGTTACTACTGCATACTCCATTACACGCACGACCAATGAGAGGGAGGACCCTGAGCATTTAAAAAAAAATTTGCAGGAAAATATTTTTTAAACTCACCCACCCCCAACATTTATAAATACCCCCAGCTGGCCCCTGGGCCTGTCCATTACAATCTCTTATGTCCTATAGCACAGGTTTGTGGCCAGCACTGGCCCATGCTATGTGCCAACAGGCTCCATTGGTGGTGCGGGTAATGGAGTATGAACTGTTATAGGGTCCATGACCCCCTTGCCAGTTCATCTAGAAAATGTAAAAAAAAAACCTTATTAATCTTTATTTACTTATACTCAACAAGTGCTATACTGGTAAAATGACACATTACCCGCATCCCCATTTGGGGCATAGAGGTTGCGGAAGAGCCTGTTGCCCACTAGCCCAAGGCACCCCTGGAGGAGGCCTAAGCCCATACCAAAAGGCATAAGGGCTTGTAACTTGCAAGGACAGGAGCCACTAAAAGCACAGCCTCTGAACCCTGGGTTACAAGTATTTATGCTTGGTGCCTGGGCTGGTAGCCTTTTTTAATGTAAGAAACATTAAAAAAAATAAGATCCCAGCTGCCACTTTCCTGGCTTTGATGAATTTTGTTCATTAAATAGCAGGCCTTTAAAAGCTGCATTTAGAAAAACACTTAAAACGGAAAAAAGTAAAATAAAAAGGCAGGCTATTATTTGTTAGAAAAAAATGTATTTAACCAAAAAATGCCCCAAAAATGATCAAAAATATGATAAAATAAACCTTCAGGTTAATGTTAAAATGAATGCCTTTTATAAGCTGCATTTACTAAAACACATAAAGCCTTACTTATGTTTTTTTCCACTCGCGCAGAGCCACCTGGAGACAGTGTTCTCTCACTCCCAGTACAATACATGAAGATAAAACACAGCACCTGTACGGGCGCTGTCAAAAGGAGATTCCAGGCATACAGCACCTGTTGCAATCCCTGTTTTTATTTTTCTAGGTGATGGCACGAAAACACAGGGAATTACATTAGGGATACTTGAAAGACATGGCACATGTTTGCATGGCTCAAATCATAAGTTTGCAGAGCAACAGAAAAAGTGCAAAAAATGCATAAAAAAACAAATCCACTTGGATCCATCCCTATCCCCCTTTCCTCTCCCCATCCCCTTCTCTCCTCTTCTTCCTTCTTCTGCTCTTCCTTTTCTCTTCTTACCCCACTGTCAACCAATCCTATCTACTATGCATTAATCTTTAGCTCCGACCACTGATCTTTAGCACCAATGAAGAACGGGCGTGTTAAACATATCTCTTTAGTACAAGCTCCCCAGTCCAGACTACAACTCACTGCATCCCAAGCACTTGCTGTTCTGTGCCAGAAGTTGATCCTAATAGTTTTTAGTGCATGTTTTAGTGCAATTATACTCAGGAACCTTCACACCTCTTTTGACAACTATTGGAAACTCTGTCAATGCAAGTACACTCAGGAATATTCATATCTCTGTTGAAAATTATTTGATACTGTGTCATTATGTATATTCTGTAAACCTGTTCAACTGTCATCATTAATGCATATGTAATGTCTGACCCATGTATACTTTATATGAAAACCCAACAAATTCTTTGTAAAAGAAAAAAACAAATCCAAACAGCCTAGGGATCCGTGGCACATGCACCAGCCCTCCCAAAAAATAGCTCAAAATGATAACCAACCCAGCCCATCGATGAAATCTATGAGATAAGGCCACACAGTGAAGGGTGAGCACCTGGACTTATCTGGCACTGTAGAGAACACTGGCAATAGATGGGGCACTGCCTGGAAATATCAGCGACACTCTGGGTTTTTGACTTGATAACTACACCTTTTGCACTGGGACCTGACATTCACCTGATGTTCATCTGACACTACGTGGCACTAGCGCTTCTTAAATAAACCCCTAAAATTAGAAAATACAATTTAAAAAGTCGGGCTATTCTTCATTAGATAAAAATTGTATCCTAACAAAAATACCCCAAAAACTACCAAAAAATATTTTTGCCGCAGGCAGTTTCATTGTTAAATCTAACATGCATTTAATAAGACACTAAAAACTGAAAAAATACAATTAAGAAATAAAAAGTCAGACTATTCTTCATTAGATACAAATTGTACAAATTGAATCTAGCCCATCAACCAGCTTTTCTGTATTCATGCCAAACGCCAACCTCAGCACAAACTTGTGGGGGGACTTCTACTTGCAAAATTTGGCACGAACCGGAACTTTGCGACCTCAGCACCCCCTATAAATATGCAACTGATGAGTACAGCACTGGCTAGTCTTTGGGACCTCCCCTGTTAAAGTGGATCAACACCCAGGATTTTGACTATCCTGGGTCTTGGTCCACTTCGGTGGGGCACCCCCGATCGGGGTGCCCCGCTGTGTGAAACCCCCCCGAACCCCTCGAACTCACCTCTCCCCGAGCCGACGGACAAGCCGCGGACAAGCGGCTCCTCCGCCGCCGCCTCCCGCGCGTCCCTCTTGACGTGCGCCTGCCCGCGCCGGCCATTCACAGACGGTCGGCACGGGCGCGCGCACGTCTAGAGGGGCGCGAGGGAGGCGGCGGCGGCCGGCCGCCGCCGAAACTAAGGTAGGGAGTTTGGGGTGTTTGGGGGGGTTTCACCCCGCGGGACATCCCGATCTCGGATGTCCCGCGGGGAGGGAGGTGATCGGCCCGGGAATCTTATAGATTCCCGGGCCGATCACCGGTGGGTGTTGGTCCACTTTAAAGGGGAATGGTTAAGTAAATTATTTAGAAGTGCAGCAATTACAAATCTAAATTCTTTAATCTGTACCGCCTTGCACAAAACTCCAAAACTCACTTGCCCAATCTACATGCATGATACTGAATCATTTTCAGCACTCAAGAAACCCAGCAGTTTTTCCTCTTTGCAGGTTACTGGCAGATCCATAGGACGCCATTGATGGGGGAAATGCACAGCAGGAGTTACAAAAAGGCACATTTTTATGTGCAGCATTCTGAATTACCATGGGGATGGATGCATATGAGTAAGGGCATTGGTCCGGCTTAGGAACCCTGGGGTGGATGCCAACTGGACCTATTCCTCTACTTACCTTAATACATGCCCCCTCAGGTAACAAATCAGCCTCCACAAACGCTGCAGCTAAGCCGTCCAAGCTTGATGCCATGCCATGGCCATACATGCCATAGGTTTGAAAGCCACCTTCCGAAAATACTGAACAAAAGTAACCAGTAAAAAGGACCCTTTCAATGTGTGGAGTGGAGAATTATTTAATTGCTGCCATAAATATGCAGCATTGCTAAGAGTTCTACTTTATCAGCACTGTTTATCCTATTACCTTAAACAACCTTAAAGCTCTCTGACTGCTGTAGAGAACAGGTTGCAAATATCAGTGGAGTGGTCCAGGCCCAGCTAGGGATAAAAGATGATGGCAGCTCAAGTCAGGCTGCATTGCCAGAATTATTAATGGGTGTAATGGTCCACAAAGGAGACAATTTTTCACTTAGAATCCTAATACAAAAGCTTCCAGTTCTGTCACTGAATGATGCCATTTCCCAAATAAAGTGTATGTTACTTGAACATGAAAATAAAGTAGGCCTACACCCAAAAAGTCTGTCCTGTTCACGTCCCTATTGCCCCCCTGCTGTGGAGAGCCTATTGGGAGATAGTGGGTCAGTGTGGGGGATGCACCTACTTACACCAGCAATGCTGGAGCTCCCTGTCCTTCCTGTTATGGTAGGTTTCTGTGCAATCAGCTGACAGTGGGCTAATGCCTCTGCATAGGAAGGTCCACTGCTAATATAGCATTTCTTCTGCTGCCAATCAACAAGGTAACCTGTGGGGCTGGCAGCAGGGGTGCACAGTGTGGGCTGGCCAAGGAGTGGCCATTTGATCTGATGGCCCTGGAATGAAGCCACCATAGCACCCAGGACTGTGTGTGTAAATATATATATATACACCATATTTAACACTCTATAAGACTCACTACCCCCCCCCCCCCCCCCAAGGGCATCCTATTGGGCGAATGTAAAAAAAAAAAACTTACTATCCTGAGATTCCAAGCAGCCGCCTCCTGCTGACATAAACACATAGGCAGACACACAAACATACATTATCGCTGCCTCTGCTGCCATTGCCTCCAATGCACGAAGTGGCCCACTGCCTCTGCCACCATCTCCACTGCCTGCCACCATCACCTGCCGCAATCTGCTGTCTTTGCAGCCCTTTGACCTTTGCTGTCCCACACGTCTGCTGCCTCGACTACTTCTGCTGCCACTTTCACTGCCCGCCGTCTCTAGGCACAAGTTCCCAGGCATCGGTTCCAGCAACTGGCCTGTGACTTGTGCCAGTGTCCAATGACAGAAGCTGGAACTGGTGCCCCAGGAATACGTGTGTGGAGGCGAAGGGCAGCAGAGGTGACACCAGCAGGCAGCAGACGCCAGTAATGTATGTCTGTGTGTGCATGTGTCTCTTTTTGGTTTTGGGGGAATGCTGAACACTGCCTGTATTTAGGATGCCACTCACATTGCTTGTAATTGGGATGCCTCACACACTGCATGTATTTGGGATGCCACTTACATTGCTTGTATTTGGGATGCCTCACACACTGCCTGTATTTAGGATGTCACTCATATTGCTTGTATTTGGGGTGCCTCACATACTGTCTGTATTTGGGATGCCACTCACATTGCCTGTATTTGGGATGTCTCACACACTGCCTATATTTAGGATGCCACTCATATTGCTTGCATTTGGGATGCCTCACACACTGCCTGTATTTAGGATGCCCCTCACATTGCTTATATTTGGGATGCCACTCATTTTGCTTGTATTTGGGAGGCCTCACACACTGCCTGTATTTGAGATGCCTCACACACTGCCTGTATTTGGGGTTCCACACACACTGCCTGTATTTAGGATGCCACTCACATTGCTTGTAATTGGGATGCCTCACACACTTCCAGTATTTGGGATGCCTCACACACTGCCTGTATTTGGGATACCACTCACATTGCTTGTATTTGGGGTTCCACACACATTGCCTGTATTTAGGATGCCACTCACATTGCTTGCATTTGGGATGTCTCACACACTGCCTGTATTTGGGATGCCTCACACACTGTATTTGGGATGCCTCACACACTGCCTGTATTTGGGATGCCACTCACATTGCTTGTATTTGGGATGCCTCGCACACTGCCTGTATTTAGGATGCCACTGACACTTCTTGTATTTGGGGTTCCACACACTGCCTGTATTTAGGATGCCACTCACATTGCTTGTATTTGGGATGCCTCACACACTGCCAATATTTGGGATGCAACACACACTGCCTGTATTTGGGATGCCTCACACACTGCCTGTATTTGGAATGCCACTCACATTGCTTGTATTTGGGATGCCTCACACACTGCCTGTATTTGGGATGCCACTCACATTGCTTGTATTTGGGATGCCTCACACACTCCCTGTATTTAGGATGTCACTCACACTTCTTGTATGTGGGGTTCCACACACTGCCTGTATTTAGGATGCCAATCACATTGCTTGCATTTGGGATGCCTCACACACTGCCTATATTTGGGATGCCACACACACTGACTGTATTTGGGATGCCTCACACACTGCCTGTATTTAGGATGCCACTCACATTGCTTGTATTTGGGATGCCTCGCACACTGCCTGTATTTGGGATGCCTCACACACTGCCTGTATTTTGGATGCCACTCACACTGCTTGTATTTGGGATGCCTTGCACACTGCCTGTTTTTGGGATGCCACTCACACTACCTGTATTTGGGATGTCACTCACATTGCTTGTATTTGGGATGCCACACACACTGCCTGTATTTGGGATGCCACACACACTGCCTGTATTTGGGATGCCTCACACACTGCCTGTATTTGAAATGCCACACACACTGCCTGTATTTGGGATGCCTCACACACTGCCTGTATTTAGGATGCCACTCACATTGCTTCAATTTAGGATGCCTCACACACTGCCTGTACTTAATATGCCACTCACATTGCTAGTATTTGGGGTTCCACACACACTGCCTGTATTTAGGATGCCACTCACATTGCTTTTAATTGGGATGCCTCACACACTGCCTGTATTTGGGATGCCTCACACACTGCCTGTATTTGGGATGCCTCACACACTGCCTGTATTTGGGATGCCTCACACACTGCCTGTATTTAGGATGCCACTCACATTGCTTGTATTTGGGATGCCTCGCACACTGCCTTAATTTGGGATGCCTCACACACTGCCTGTATTTAGGATGCCACTCACACTGCTTGTATTTGGGATGCCTTGCACACTGCCTGTTTTGGGATGTCACTCACACTACCTGTATTTGGGATGTCACTCACATTGCTTGTATTTGGGATGCCACAAACACTGCCTGTATTTGGGATGCCACACACACTGCCTGTATTTGGGATGCTTCCCACACTGCCTGTATTTGGAATGCCACACACACTGCCTGTATTTGGGATGCCTCACACGTTGCCTGTATTTAGGATGCCACTCACATTGCTTCTATTTAGGATACCTCACACACTGCCTGTACTTTGGATGCCACTCACATTGCTAGTATTTGGGGTTCCACACACACTGCCTGTATTTAGGATGCAACTCACATTGTTTGTAATTGGGATGCCTCACACACTGCCTGTATTTGGGATGCCACTCACACTTCTTGTATTTGGGGTTTCACACACACGGCCTTTATTTAGGATGCCACTCATATTGCTTGTATTTGGGATCCCTCACACACTGCCTATATTTAGGATGCCACTCACATTGCTTGTATTTGGGATGCCTCACACACTGCCTGTATTTAGGATGACACTCACATTGCTTGTATTAGGGATGCCTCACACACTGCCAGTATTTGGGATGCCCGCACACTGCCTGTATTTGGTTGCCTCAAACACTGCCTGTATTTAGGATGCCACCCACACTGCTTGTATTTGGGATGCCTCGCACACTGCCTGTTTTTGGGATGCCACTCACACTACCTGTATTTGGGATGTCACTCACATTGCTTGTATTTAGGATGCCACACACACTGCCTGTATTTGGGATGCCGCACACACTGCCTGTATTTGGAATGCCACACACACTGCCTATATTTGGGATGCCACACACACTGCCTGTAATTGGGATGCCTCACACACTGCCTGTATTTAGGATGCCACTCACATTGCTTCGATTTAGGATGCCTCACACACTGCCTGTACTTAGGATGCCACTCACATTGCTAGTATTTGGGGTTCCACACACACTGCCTGTATTTAGGATGCCACTCACATTGCTTGTAATTGGGATGCCTCACACACTGCCTGTATTTGGGATGCCTCACACACTGCCTGTGTTTGGGATGCCTCACACACTGCCTGTATTTGGGATGCCACTCACACTTCTTGTATTTTGGGTTTCACACACACTGCCTGTATTTAGGATGTCACTCATATTGCTTGTATTTGGGATCCCTCACACACTGCCTATATTTAGGATGCCACTCACATTGCTTGTATTTGGGATGCCTCACACACTGCCTGTATTTAGGATGACACTCACATTGCTGGCATTTGGGATACCTCACACACTGCCTGTATTTAGGATGCCACTCACACTTCTTGTATTGGGGTTCCACACACTGCCTGTATTTGGGATGCCTCACACACTGCCAATATTTGGGATGCCACACGCACTGCCTATATTTGGGATGCCTCACACACTGCCTGTATTTGGGATGCCACTCACATTGCTTGTATTTGGGATGCCTCACACACTGCCTGTATTTGGGATGCCACTCACATTGCTAGTATTTGGTATGCCTCACACACTTCCTGTATTTAGGATGTCACTCACACTTCTTGTATTTAGGGTTCCACACACTGCCTGTATTTAGGATGCCACTCACATTGCTTGTATTTGGGATGCCTCACACACTGCCTATATTTGGGATGCCACACACACTGCCTGTATTTGGGATCCCTCACACACGGCCTGTATTTTGGATGCCACTCACATTGCTTGTATTTGGGATGCCTCGCACACTGCCAGTATTTGGGATGCCCGCACACTGCCTGTATTTGGGATGCCTCACACACTGCCTGTATTTAGTATGACACTCACATTGCATGCATTTGAGATGCCTCACACACTGTCTGTATTTAGGATGCCACTCACAGTGCTTGTATTTGGGATGCCTCGCACACTGGCTGTTTTTGGGATGCCACTCACACTACCTGTACTTGAGATGTCACTCACATTGCTTGTATTTGGGATGCCACACACACTGCCTGTATTTGGGATGCCACACATAATGCCTGTATTTGGGATGCCTCACACACTGCCTGTATTTGGAATGCCACACACACTGCCTATATTTGGGATGCCACACACACTGCCTGTATTTGGGATGCCTCACACACTGCCTGTATTTAGGATGCCACTCATATTGCTTCTATTTAGGATGCCTCACACACTGCCTGTACTTAGGGTGCGACACACATTGCTAGTATTTGGGGTTCCACACACACTGCCTGTATTTAGGATGCCACTCACATTGCTTGAAATTGGGATGCCTCACACACTGCCTGTATTTAGGATGCCACTCACACTTCTTGTATTTGCGGTTCCACACACTGCCTGTATTTAGGATGCCACTCACATTGCAAGTATTTGTGATGCCTTGCACATTGCCTATATTTGGGATGCCACTCACATTGCTTGAAATTGGGATGCCTCACACACTGCCTGTATTTAGGATGCCACTCACACTTCTTGTATTTGCGGTTCCACACACTGCCTGTATTTAGGATGCCACTCACATTGCAAGTATTTGTGATGCCTTGCACATTGCCTATATTTGGGATGCCACTCACACTGCTTGAATTTGGGATGCCTCGCACAATGCCTGTATTTGGGATTCAACTCACACTACCTGTATTTGGGATGTCACTCACATTGCTTGTATTTGGGATGCCAAACACACTGCCTGTATTTGGGATGCCACACACACTGCCTGTATTTGGGATGCCTCACACACTGCCTGTGTTCGGAATGCCACTCACATTGTTAGTATTTGGGGTTCCACACACACTGCCTGTATTTAGGATGCCACTCGCATTGCTTGTATTTGGGATGCCTCACACACTGCCTGTATTTGGGATGCCTCACACACTGCATGTATTTAGGATGCCACTCACACTTCTTGTATTTGGGGTTCCACACACACTGCCTGTATTTAGGATGCCACTCACATTGCTTGTATTTGGGATGCCTCACACACTGCCTGTATTTAGGATGCCCCTCACATTGCTTGTATTTGGGATGCCACACACTGTCTGTAGTTGGGATGCCACACACATTGCTTGTAATTGGGAATGCCTGTATTTAGGATGCCACTCACACTGACTGTATTTGGGGTGCCTCACACACTGTCTGTATTTGGAATGCCACTCACACTACCTGTATTTGGGATGCCACTCACATTGCTTGTATTTGGGATGCCTCACACACTGCCTATATTTGGGATGCCACACACACTGCCTGTATTTGGGATCCCTCACACACGGCCTGTATTTTGGATGCCACTCACATTGCTTGTATTTGGGATGCCTCGCACACTGCCAGTATTTGGGATGCCCGCACACTGCCTGTATTTGGGATGCCTCACACACTGCCTATATTTAGTATGACACTCACATTGCATGCATTTGGGATGCCTCACACACTGTCTGTATTTAGGATGCCACTCACAGTGCTTGTATTTGGGATGCCTCGCACACTGGCTGTTTTTGGGATGCCACTCACACTACCTGTACTTGAGATGTCACTCACATTGCTTGTATTTGGGATGCCACACACACTGCCTGTATTTGGGATGCCACACATAATGCCTGTATTTGGGATGCCTCACACACTGCCTGTATTTGGAATGCCACACACACTGCCTATATTTGGGATGCCACACACACTGCCTGTATTTGGGATGCCTCACACACTGCCTGTATTTAGGATGCCACTCATATTGCTTCTATTTAGGATGCCTCACACACTGCCTGTACTTAGGGTGTGACACACATTGCTAGTATTTGGGGTTCGACACACACTGCCTGTATTTAGGATGCCACTCACATTGCTTGAAATTGGGATGCCTCACACACTGCCTGTATTTAGGATGCCACTCACACTTCTTGTATTTGCGGTTCCACACACTGCCTGTATTTAGGACGCCACTCACATTGCAAGTATTTGTGATGCCTTGCACATTGCCTATATTTGGGATGCCACTCACACTGCTTGAATTTGGGATGCCTCGCACAATGCCTGTATTTGGGATTCAACTCACACTACCTGTATTTGGGATGTCACTCACATTGCTTGTATTTGGGATGCCAAACACACTGCCTGTATTTGGGATGCCACACACACTGCCTGTATTTGGGATGCCTCACACACTGCCTGTATTCGGAATGCCACTCACATTGTTAGTATTTGGGGTTCCACACACACTGCCTGTATTTAGGATGCCACTCGCATTGCTTGTATTTGGGATGCCTCACACACTGCCTGTATTTGGGATGCCTCACACACTGCATGTATTTAGGATGCCACTCACACTTCTTGTATTTGGGGTTCCACACACACTGCCTGTATTTAGGATGCCACTCACATTGCTTGTATTTGGGATGCCTCACACACTGCCTGTATTTAGGATGCCACTCACATTGCTTGTATTTGAGATGCCACACACTGTCTGTAGTTGGGATGCCACACACATTGCTTGTAATTTGGAATGCCTGTATTTAGGATGCCACTCACACTGACTGTATTTGGGGTGCCTCACACACTGTCTGTATTTGGAATGCCACTCACACTACCTGTATTTGGGATGCCACTCACATTGCTTGTATTTGGGATGAAACACACACTGCCTGTATTTAGGATGCCACTCACACTTCTTGTACTTGGGGTTCCACACAAACTTCCTGTATTTAGGATGCCACTGACATTGCTTGTATTTGGGGTGCCTCACTGCCTATAATTAGGATGCCACTCACATTGCTTTTATTTGTGATGCCTCACACACTGCCTGTATTTAGGATGCCACTCACATTGCCTGTATTTGGGATGCCTCACACACTGCCTGTATTTGGGATGCCACTCATATTGCTTGTATTTGGGATGCCTCACACACTGCCTTTTTTTAGGATGCCACTCACATTACTTGTAATTGGGATGCCTCACACACTGTCTGTATTTGGGATGCCTCACACACTGCCTGCATTTAGGATGCCACTCACACTTCTTGTATTTGGGGTTCCACACACACTGCCTGCATTTATGATGCCACTCACATTGCTTGCATTTGGGGTTCCACACACATTGCCTGTATTTAGGATGCCACTCACATTGCTTGCATTTGGGATGCCTCACACACTGTCTGTATTTGGGATGCCACTCACTTTGCTTGCATTTGGGTTGCCTCACACACTGTCTGTAGTTGGGATGCCACACACATTGCTTGTAATTGGTAATGCCTGTATTTAGGATGCCACTCACACTGACTGTATTTGGGATGCCTCACACACTGTCTGTATTTGGGATGCCACTCACACTACCTGTATTTGGGATGTCACTCACATTGCTTCTATTTGGGATGAAACACACACTGCCTGTATTTAGGATGCCACTCACACTTCTTGTATTTGGGATGCCTCACTGCCTATAATTAGGATGCCACTCACATTGCTTTTATTTGTGATGCCTCACACACTGCCTGTATTTAGTATGCCACTCACATTCCTTGTATTTGGGATGCCTCACACACTGCCTGTATTTGGGATGCCACTCACATTGCTTGTATTTGGGATGCCTCGAAAACTGCCTGTTTTTAGGATGCCACTCACATTACTTGTAATTGGGATGCCTCACACACTGCCTGTATTTGGGATGCCTCACACAATGCCTGCATTTAGGATGCCACTCACACTTCTTGTATTTGGGGTTCCACACACACTGCCTGCATTTAGGATGCCACTCACATTGCTTGTATTTGGGATGCCTCACACACTGTCTGTATTTGGGATGCCACTGACATTGCTTGTATTTGGGATGCCTCACACACTGCCTGTATTTGGGATGCCACTCACATTGCTTGTATTTGGGGTTCCACACACATTGCCTGTATTTAGGATGCCACTCACATTGCATGTATTTGGGATGCCTCACACACTGTCTGTATTTGGGATGCCACTCACATTGCTTGCATTTGGGATGCCTCACACACCGTCTGTATTTGGGATGCCACTCACATTGCTTGTATTTGGGATGCCTCACACACTGCCTGTATTTGGGATGCCACTAACATTGCTTGTATTTGGGGTTCCACACACATTGCCTGTATTTAGGATGCCACTCACATTGTTTGTATTTGGGATGCCTCACACACTGCCTGTATTTGGGATGCCACTCACATTGCTTGTATTTGGGATGCCTCACACACTGTCTGTATTTGGGATGCCACTCACTTTGCTTGTATTTAGGTTGCCTTACACACTGCCTGTATTTGGGATGCCACTTACATTGCTTGAATTTGGGTTTCCACACACACTGCCTGTATTTAGGATGCCACTGACATTGCATTTATTTGGGATGCCTCACACACTGCCTGTATTTGGGATGCCACTCACATTGCTTGTATTTGGGGTTCCACACACATTGCCTGTATTTAGGATGCCATTCACCTAGCATGTATTTGGAATGCCTCACACACTGTCTGTATTTGGGATGCCACTCACATTGCTTGCATTTGGGATGCCTCACACACCGTCTGTATTTGGGATGCCACTCACATTGCTTGTATTTGGGATGCCTCACACACTGTCTGTATTTGGGATGCCACTAACATTGCTTGTATTTGGGGTTCCACACACATTGCCTGTATTTAGGATGCCACTCACATTGTTTGTATTTGGGATGCCTCACACACTGCCTGTATTTGGGATGCCACTCACATTGCTTGTATTTGGGATGCCTCACACACTGTCTGTATTTGGGATGCCACTCACTTTGCTTGTATTTAGGTTGCCTTACACACTGCCTGTATTTGGGATGCCACTTACATTGCTTGAATTTGGGTTTCCACACACACTGCCTGTATTTAGGATGCCACTGACATTGCATTTATTTGGGATGCCTCACACACTGCCTGTATTTGGGATGCCTCACACACTGCATGTATTTGGGATGCCACTCACTTTGCTTGTATTTGGGATGCCTCACACACTGCCAGTGTTTGGGATGCCACTCACACTTCTTGTATTTGGGGTTCCACACACACTGCCTATATTTAGGATGCCACTGACATTGCCTGCATTTGGGTTGCCTCACACACTGCCTGTATTTGTGATGCCACACACATTGCTTGTAATTGGGATGCCTCACACACTGCCTGTATTTAGGATGCCACTCACACTGATTGTATTTGTGATGCCTCACACACTGCTTGTATTTAGGATGCCACTTACACTTCTTGTTAGAGATGAGCGAACTTTTGAAAAATTCGATTCGACTGATTCGCCGAATTTTCCGACAAAAATCGTTTCGACCCGAATAAATTCGCGATGAATCGCTATTAAAAACGGCTATTTCTGAGCCTCCTACAGCCTCAATAGGGTTGTAAACCATTCAGCCTTGCTGTAACACGCACAGGATGCGTGCTGGGTTTGTTAAATAATACTTTGAAGAAATATCACATGCAGATCAGAGGCATCGCTAATAGAATCGCAGAGCGGCACAATTGCAGAGAGTTGAAGTGGCATCACTATGAGGGGCAGAAGGAGCCCAAATATACACTGGAGTTGGCCTCAGGAGCCCAAAAATTGGATGAATCACACCCTGGAGTTGGCAGAAGTTGGCAGCAGCAGCAGGAGCCCAAATATACACTGGAGTTGGCTTCAGGAGCCCAAAAATTGGATGAATCACACCCTGGAGTTGGCAGAAGTTGGCAGCAGCAGGAGCAGGAGCCCAAATATACACTGGAGTTGGCCTCAGGAGCCCAAAAATTGGATGAATCACACCCTGGAGTTGGCAGAAGTTGGCAGCAGCAGCAGCAGGAGCCCAAATATACACTGGAGTTGGCCTCAGGAGCCCAAAAATTGGATGAATCACACCCTGGAGTTGGCAGGAGTTGACAGTAGTAGCAGCAGGAGCCCAAATATACACTGGAGTTGGCCTCAGGAGCCCAAAAATTGGATGAATCACACCCTGGAGTTGGCAGAAGTTGGCAGCAGCAGCAGCAGGAGCCCAAATATACACTGGAGTTGGCCTCAGGAGCCCAAAAATTGGATGAATCACACCCTGGAGTTGGCAGAAGTTGGCAGCAGCAGCAGCAGGAGCCCAAATATACACTGGAGTTGGCTTCAGGAGCCCAAAAATTGGATGAATCACACCCTGGAGTTGGCAGGAGTTGACAGTAGTAGCAGCAGGAGCCCAAATATACACTGGAGTTGGCTTCAGGAGCCCAAAAATTGGATGAATCACACCCTGGAGTTGGCAGAAGTTGGCAGCAGCAGCAGCAGCAGGAGCCCAAATATACACTGGAGTTGGCCTCAGGAGCCCAAAAATTGGATGAATCACACCCTGGAGTTGGCAGAAGTTGGCAGTAGTAGCAGCAGGAGCCCAAATATACACTGGAGTTGGCCTCAGGAGCCCAAAAATTGGATGAATCACACCCTGGAGTTTGCAGAAGTTTTGCAGTAGTAGCAGCAGGAGCCCAAATATACACTGGAGTTGGCTTCAGGAGCCCAAAAATTGGATGAATCACACCCTGGAGTTGGCAGAAGTTGGCAGTAGCAGCAGCAGGAGCCCAAATATACACTGGAGTTGGCTTCAGGAGCCCAAAAATTGGATGAATCACACCCTGGAGTTGGCAGGAGTTGACAGTAGCAGCAGCAGGAGCCCAAATATACACTGGAGTTGGCCTCAGGAGCCCAAAAATTGGATGAATCACACCCTGGAGTTGGCAGGAGTTGACAGTAGCAGCAGCAGGAGCCCAAATATACACTGGAGTTGGCTTCAGGAGCCCAAAAATTGGATGAATCACACCCTGGAGTTGGCAGAAGTTGGCAGCAGCAGCAGCAGCAGGAGCCCAAATATACACTGGAGTTGGCTTCAGGAGCCCAAAAATTGGATGAATCACACCCTGGAGTTGGCAGGAGTTGACAGTAGCAGCAGCAGGAGCCCAAATATACACTGGAGTTGGCCTCAGGAGCCCAAAAATTGGATGAATCACACCCTGGAGTTGGCAGAAGTTGGCAGCAGCAGCAGCAGGAGCCCAAATATACACTGGAGTTGGCCTCAGGAGCCCAAAAATTGGATGAATCACACCCTGGAGTTGGCAGGAGTTGACAGTAGTAGCAGCAGGAGCCCAAATATACACTGGAGTTGGCTTCAGGAGCCCAAAAATTGGATGAATCACACCCTGGAGTTGGCAGAAGTTGGCAGCAGCAGCAGCAGGAGCCCAAATATACACTGGAGTTGGCTTCAGGAGCCCAAAAATTGGATGAATCACACCCTGGAGTTGGCAGAAGTTGGCAGCAGCAGCAGCAGGAGCCCAAATATACACTGGAGTTGGCTTCAGGAGCCCAAAAATTGGATGAATCACACCCTGGAGTTGGCAGAAGTTGGCAGCAGCAGCAGCAGCAGGAGCCCAAATATACACTGGAGTTGGCTTCAGGAGCCCAAAAATTGGATGAATCACACCCTGGAGTTGGCAGGAGTTGACAGTAGCAGCAGCAGGAGCCCAAATATACACTGGAGTTGGCCTCAGGAGCCCAAAAATTGGATGAATCACACCCTGGAGTTGGCAGAAGTTGGCAGCAGCAGCAGCAGGAGCCCAAATATACACTGGAGTTGGCCTCAGGAGCCCAAAAATTGGATGAATCACACCCTGGAGTTGGCAGGAGTTGACAGTAGTAGCAGCAGGAGCCCAAATATACACTGGAGTTGGCCTCAGGAGCCCAAAAATTGGATGAATCACACCCTGGAGTTGGCAGAAGTTGGCAGCAGCAGCAGCAGGAGCCCAAATATACACTGGAGTTGGCCTCAGGAGCCCAAAAATTGGATGAATCACACCCTGGAGTTGGCAGGAGTTGACAGTAGTAGCAGCAGGAGCCCAAATATACACTGGAGTTGGCTTCAGGAGCCCAAAAATTGGATGAATCACACCCTGGAGTTGGCAGAAGTTGGCAGCAGCAGCAGCAGGAGCCCAAATATACACTGGAGTTGGCTTCAGGAGCCCAAAAATTGGATGAATCACACCCTGGAGTTGGCAGAAGTTGGCAGCAGCAGCAGCAGGAGCCCAAATATACACTGGAGTTGGCTTCAGGAGCCCAAAAATTGGATGAATCACACCCTGGAGTTGGCAGAAGTTGGCAGTAGTAGCAGCAGGAGCCCAAATATACACTGGAGTTGGCTTCAGGAGCCCAAAAATTGGATGAATCACACCCTGGAGTTGGCAGGAGTTGACAGTAGCAGCAGCAGGAGCCCAAATATACACTGGAGTTGGCCTCAGGAGCCCAAAAATTGGATGAATCACACCCTGGAGTTGGCAGGAGTTGACAGTAGTAGCAGCAGGAGCCCAAATATACACTGGAGTTGGCTTCAGGAGCCCAAAAATTGGATGAATCACACCCTGGAGTTGGCAGAAGTTGGCAGTAGCAGCAGCAGGAGCCCAAAAAATGGCCTAAAGACATAAATATGTTTTGCACCATTTGTAAAGTGTAAAACGTGGCACCATGCTGAATCTAGTCGCATGCATCAGGCATTGGTGGGTGGAAATCCTGGCTGATCCATCCCTGATTCATTTTGACAAAGGTGAGTCTCTCCACATTTTTAGTTGACAGACGAGTTCTCCTCGCCGTAACTATGGCCCCCGCCGCACTAAACACCCGCTCAGATGGCACGCTACTTGCCGGGCAGGACAGCTTTTCCAGGGCAAACTCTGCTAGTTGCGGCCACAAATCAAGTTTGGCTGCCCAGAAGTCCAGCGGATCCTCAAGGTGTGTTGGCATGGTCATGTCAAAGTATGACATGACCTGCTGGTTCAGGTCCTGCTCCAGGTCTTCCTGCTGCTCATGAGTAGCCTCACTATGCGGGTGTAGAAAGCTACTCATTAGCGACTGAAGACTGAGGCTGCTGCTGCTGATGGAGCTTCTGCTGCTGCTGCTGCCAACCCCCCCAGCGGCCATGGCAGTGGAAGGTGAGCGCAGAGGTCCCCTCGAGTCAGACCTGCGAGAGTATGGACCATGGCGCAGATAGGCATCGGCCAACTGCCTACGTAGAATGTCTTTGTAGTAGTTGAGTTTGTCCTCCCTCTCGGTGGGTTTAAAAAATGCCCCCATTTTGTGCCGGAAGCGAGGGTCCAATAAGGTGGACAGCCAGAAGTCATCCCGCCGACAGATGGAAACAATTCTGGGGTCACTACGCAAGCATGTGAGCATGCTTCGTGCCATTTGCGCAAGTGACTCGGATGGACTACCTGTCTCCATCTCCACTGCATACTGCCACGGTGTGCCCGGGTCCTCTGTCTCTCCTTCCTCAAAAACCTCTAGCTCCTCTGGCTGCTCCTGCTCCTCCTCTCCTGTCCGCTGACTAGATAAACCAGCCATTTCGCCAAGCCTAAACTGTGTTTCGCTGGGCAACTCCTCCTCCTCCTCTTCCTCCTCCTCCTCCTCCAGTTCAGCTCCAACGGGGTTCATGTGGCCGTAAGATGTAAACGCCATGTCTCCAGTGCCCTGACCAGCCATGGTTTCCAACATGTGCTGTAGTACATGAAGCAGTGGAATCACGTCGTTCATCCCGTAATCCTGCCGACTGACAAATAAAGTGGCTTCCTCAAAGGGCCTGAGCAAACGGCAGGTGTCACGTATGAGCTGCCACTGGTTGACATTGAAGTTACACAGGGGAGTCCCCCTATCTGCTTGGATCATCAGGAAATCCGTGATGGCTTTTCTCTGTTCATATAATCGGTCCAACATGTGAAGGGTGGAATTCCAACGGGTGGAAACATCGCAAATCAGACTATGTTGGGGGATACCATTCTGACGCTGTAGCTCAAGAAGGGTGTGTTTGGCGGTGTAGGAGTGGCTGAAGTGCATGCAAAGTTTCCGTGAAGTTGTTAGGATGTCCTGCAGATGGGGGGAACACTTCAGAAACCGCTTGACAACCAGATTGAAGACGTGAGCCATGCAGGGGGCATGGGTCAGGCTTCCTTGGCGCAGCGCAGACAAAATGTTCTTCCCATTGTCGGTAACCATGATTCCCATTTTAACCCTTTCGCTGCCAGCCTACCTGCAGCATTTGCCACTCCCTGTTGCCAGACTGAGTTTGACTGTTTCGCGCTACACATGTTCAACTGTCATTTTTGAAAGGATTTCCAGGGATTTCCCAGGATAATTATATATTGTTTTTTTCAACAGAGTCTGGGCTTTAACATGAAATGTCTTGTTTGTATTTTTTAGGTGTATTCTCAACATTTTTGGGTGAAATGTGTGAAAAAAATTAAAAAAAATATATTTTTTTACAATTTGTCGAGTTTTTTGTAATAAAAAATGTAAGTTTGTCAATAAAATCTTATTGCGTGAGAAACCCCAATTTCTCCCGGTTACAGCGATACCACATATGTATAGGTAGACACCCTTTCCTGCCCAGAAGCCTTTTATAGCTGCTGGATGACAAATGGTTAATTCAAAAAAAAAAATGACATAGGGTCCCCCTTCCCGGGGAGGGAGACCCCATTTTTTTTTGGATTTTTAAGGGTTAAAAACCCTTAAAAATCCAAAAAAAAAAATGACGTGGGGTCCCCCTTACCCAAAGTAACCAGCCCGGGACCAGCTATGGGGGCTTGTAGGCACAGAGTGGGGGGGCCAGCTTTGGTGGCCCCCCCACCCTGCAGCCTACGAGCCCACATAGCCTATGTGGGCCCGGGCTCTTCTGCCCCCCCCTGGCCTTTGGGGAGGCAGGTAATGGGGGTGCGGGGGTTAATGGCAAGCCACCCGCTAGGGCAGGTGACTTGCCACCCCCCCAGCCTTGTGAACTGGTATAAGGGGTCTCATGGACCCCTTACCAGCTCACAAAGGGTTAATGTGAAAAAAAAACACCACACAATAATAAAAAGTATTTTATTAGAAAAAAAAAAAATTTTTTTTTACTGTACTTACCTTCGATTGCAAGCTCTTGTCCCTCGCCGCTCAGCTGACAGATGCCGGTGATCGGCATCCAGAGAAGGAGAAGGCAGGAGATCAGAGGATCTCCTGTCACCTCCTTCCAGGGCACCGATCACCGGCATCTGAGAAGCTGAGAAAGCTGAAGCCGGTGATCGGGACCGGGATGACGTCATAAGCCCCGCCCCCAAGGGGGCGGGGCTTAGAGGCAAGATGGCGGCCGCCATCTTGAAGAAGAGAGGAGAGAGCCTCCCAGGCTCTCTCCTGAAGAACGGTAAGTCCTGGGGGGGGATCGGAGGCCCCCCAGGTGAAGAGGAGGGACAGCGGGAGCCAGCGCACACACAGGTAAGTGAATGTCATTTTTATTTATTTTTTTTTTTTACAGTTAGCAGCTGCTGCTGCAGAAGCGGGGGGGGGCGGCCTATTCCGGGGGCTCTCCTGGAGCCATCCGACCCCCCACGGGGGATCGGATGGCACCAAATTAAAGAGGAGACCCGGCCGGATCCAACAAGGGGTCAGGTGAGTATTTTTGATTTTTATTTTTTAAACTAGAAGCGAGGAAAGTCAAGCACGTAACACCTACGGGCTTGGCACTTAAGGCCCAGCCAAGCCAGCACGTAGGTGTTACGTGCTTGGCACCAAAAGGGTTAAGTTTTCTCGGAGTAAGCCATGTTTGGATTTCCTGATGAATACATTTAAGCAGTTCCTCCCCTGTGTGACTCCGTTCGCCAAGACAAACCATGTGAAGCACTGCGTGACACCTCCGTGCCCTGCACACATGGTAGACTGGAGGGGCACTGAGACTTGAGCCTACAGTGGAGGGTGAGGAGATGGCGGAGGATGAGGAGGCCGAGTCGCACGGTGTCACAGGCCCAATGGGCAGAGAGCGCGGAGGCCGAAGCGGCGTGACCTGTCCAAGTTGCTGCTGCAAAGGGACCACATTCACCCAGTGGGCCGTAAACGACATGTACTGCCCCTGACCGTAGTTACAGCTCCAGATGTCGGCGCTGCCATGTATTTTGCTACACACCGACAGGCTCAAGGACTGGCCCACCTTCTGTTCAACAAAAGTGTGCAGCGCTGGTACTGCCTTCTTGGCAAAGAAATGACGGCTTGGGACTCTCCACCTCGGCTCGGCACAAGCCATCAGTTCTCTGAAAGGTGCAGATTCCACCACCTGAAAAGGGAGCGACTGCAGCACCAGCAACTTGGACAGGAGCACATTCAGCTTCTGCGCCGTAGGATGAGTGGGCGCATACTGCTGTCTCTTGGACATGGCTTCGCTGATGGATTGCTGGCGGGATGCATGACTTGGAGGAGGAGGAGGAGGAGCAGGAGCGACAGAGGATGGGTGTGACGCACAGCTGCCTTCGGCTGAGGTGCTGGAGCCTTGGCTGGCAGAAATTGGGAGCTCACTTGGTGAGGAAGCAGACTGGACCACCCCTTGGGAGCCTCGGTTCTCCCAGGTCGTTTTATGGTGACGCATCATATGTTGACGCAGGGCCGTGGTGCCAACATTTGGACCCTGGCCACGCTTCACCTTTTGCCTACATATCTTGCATGTGGCCATGTTACCCTCCTGCGGATGCCTCAGGAAAAACTGCCACACTGCCGAGTAGCTACTTTTCCCACCCCCTGGCCTCACTGATTCACTGCTGCTGTTGCCAACTCCAGGAACCCCTGCTCCACTACCTCCCGATAAGGTAGACTGCCGCACAGCAGGTGCTCTACCCCGGCCCCGGCCCCGGCCGGCTCCAGCCTTTGGAATTGTGCCCCCATGCTGACTGCTACCACCTTGCTGCCTCAGCTGCTGACTCCGGGGCAACCTGCGCCCCTCTTCTCCTGATGATGACGATGAAGCCCCTTCATCACCCGGCTCCCAAGTGCGATCGGCTTCATCGTCATCATCATCATCATCACCGGGTTGTGGCTGTACGTCACTGATGTTCGTGGATTCGTCAACAGTGTCTGGCGCAGGAGCTGGAACGCTCGCAGCACCCACGACACTGTCCACATCACTATTTGTCTGCCTAGCTAAAGAAGCCACCTCCATTTCTTGGCTGGGCAGTAGCTGCTGACTGTCCTCCTGTATCTGATCGTCCTCCTCACTAAAGAGTGGAGCTGAACCCAAAGCATAGGATACGTCGCTGGGGGAGGGAACGGCGTAGGACAGAGGCAATGGGAGGACAGGGACTGCTCTCGGGGCATGCCAACTCAGGGTTGTGTCAGAGGAACCTACCGACCCTAGACTGGGGGTCTCAGATGTAAGTTGTGATGATGTTGTTGATGAGCGCGTCAGCCAATCTACCACGGCAGATGCGTTACTGGTGGAGACCCGACCGCTAGCAGATACTGGCAGATTAGGTCTCTCAGCGTGACTCCTGCTGCTACTGGCCCCCAGTCTGATGCGAGCTCTGCCTGCGGAATCTTGGCCTCTGCCACTCCTCTTTTCACTTCCAGGCACTTGTCTGCCCGACATAGTCTAACTGGCGTGGTAGTAGGTGATATTTTAAGAACCCCCAGGCAGCAGTGGGTCTATATAAAACAGAATATAATGCACACCAAAAGTGAGCAGTAACACTCAGCCTCCAACAGGCCTGCTTAGTGTAAATAAGAGAGCTGCTTAGTGTAAATAAAGAGGGGTATGCTATGTTACAGAATGGGATGCCTCAACAGAAGTGCACCTGGCAGGCAGCAGTAAGCCTATGCCCAGCAAAAGTGTCTTATAATATAAATATAATAAGAGCAAATGCTTATATGGTCTTAAACAGAGGCTGCTTTAGTCACAGAATGGGATGCCCTGGGCAGGAATGGACCTGGCAGGGTCCAGTAGGGCTTTGGCCAGCAAAAGTGTCTTTATCAGGCTAATTTCAAATATGATAAGAGCAAATGCTTATATGGTCTTAAACAGAGGCTGCTGTAGTCACAGAATGGGATGCCCCGGGCAGGAATCGACCTGGCAGGGTCCAGTAGGGCTTTGGCCAGCAAAAGTGTCTTTATCAGGCCTGATTTCTATGAGAATAAGTGCAAATGTTTATTATGCTATTAAATAGAGGCTGCTTTAGTCACAGAATGGGATGCCAGTGCCACAAAAACCAGAGAGCATGCACAGCAAAAGTGTCTTTATCAGGCCTGATTTCTATGAGAATAAGTGCAAATGGTTATTATGCTATTAAATAGAGGCTGCTTTAGTCACAGAATGGGATGCCAGTGCCACAAAAACCAGAGAGCATGCACAGCAAAAGTGTCTTTATCAGGCCTGATTTCTATGAGAATAAGTGCAAATGTTTATTATGCTATTAAATAGAGGCTGCTTTAGTCACAGAATGGGATGCCAGTGCCACAAAAACCAGAGAGCATGCACAGCAAAAGTGTCTTTATCAGGCCTGATTTCTATGAGAATAAGTGCAAATGGTTATTATGCTATTAAATAGAGGCTGCTTTAGTCACAGAATGGGATGCCAGTGCCACAAAAACCAGAGAGCATGCACAGCAAAAGTGTCTTTATCAGGCCTGATTTCTATGAGAATAAGTGCAAATGTTTATTATGCTATTAAATAGAGGCTGCTTTAGTCACAGAATGGGATGCCAGTGCCACAAAAACCAGAGAGCATGCACAGCAAAAGTGTCTTTATCAGGCCTGATTTCTATGAGAATAAGTGCAAATGTTTATTATGCTATTAAATAGAGGCTGCTTTAGTCACGGAATGGGATGCCAGTGCCACAAAAACCAGAGAGCATGCACAGCAAAAGTGTCTTTATCAGGCCTGATTTCTATGAGAATAAGTGCAAATGTTTATTATGCTATTAAATAGAGGCTGCTTTAGTCACAGAATGGGATGCCAGTGCCACAAAAACCAGAGAGCATGCACAGCAAAAGTGTCTTTATCAGGCCTGATTTCTATGAGAATAAGTGCAAATGTTTATTATGCTATTAAATAGAGGCTGCTTTAGTCACGGAATGGGATGCCAGTGCCACAAAAACCAGAGAGCATGCACAGCAAAAGTGTCTTTATCAGGCCTGATTTCTATGAGAATAAGTGCAAATGTTTATTATGCTATTAAATAGAGGCTGCTTTAGTCACGGAATGGGATGCCAGTGCCACAAAAACCAGAGAGCATGCACAGCAAAAGTGTCTTTATCAGGCCTGATTTCTATGAGAATAAGTGCAAATGTTTATTATGCTATTAAATAGAGGCTGCTTTAGTCACAGAATGGGATGCCAGTGCCACAAAAACCAGAGAGCATGCACAGCAAAAGTGTCTTTATCAGGCCTGATTTCTATGAGAATAAGTGCAAATGTTTATTATGCTATTAAATAGAGGCTGCTTTAGTCACAGAATGGGATGCCAGTGCCACAAAAACCAGAGAGCATGCACAGCAAAAGTGTCTTTATCAGGCCTGATTTCTATGAGAATAAGTGCAAATGTTTATTATGCTATTAAATAGAGGCTGCTTTAGTCACGGAATGGGATGCCAGTGCCACAAAAACCAGAGAGCATGCACAGCAAAAGTGTCTTTATCAGGCCTGATTTCTATGAGAATAAGTGCAAATGTTTATTATGCTATTAAATAGAGGCTGCTTTAGTCACAGAATGGGATGCCAGTGCCACAAAAACCAGAGAGCATGCACAGCAAAAGTGTCTTTATCAGGCCTGATTTCTATGAGAATAAGTGCAAATGTTTATTATGCTATTAAATAGAGGCTGCTTTAGTCACAGAATGGGATGCCAGTGCCACAAAAACCAGAGAGCATGCACAGCAAAAGTGTCTTTATCAGGCCTGATTTCTATGAGAATAAGTGCAAATGTTTATTATGCTATTAAATAGAGGCTGCTTTAGTCACAGAATGGGATGCCAGTGCCACAAAAACCAGAGAGCATGCACAGCAAAAGTGTCTTTATCAGGCCTGATTTCTATGAGAATAAGTGCAAATGTTTATTATGCTATTAAATAGAGGCTGCTTTAGTCACAGAATGGGATGCCAGTGCCACAAAAACCAGAGAGCATGCACAGCAAAAGTGTCTTTATCAGGCCTGATTTCTATGAGAATAAGTGCAAATGTTTATTATGCTATTAAATAGAGGCTGCTTTAGTCACAGAATGGGATGCCAGTGCCACAAAAACCAGAGAGCATGCACAGCAAAAGTGTCTTTATCAGGCCTGATTTCTATGAGAATAAGTGCAAATGTTTATTATGCTATTAAATAGAGGCTGCTTTAGTCACAGAATGGGATGCCAGTGCCACAAAAACCAGAGAGCATGCACAGCAAAAGTGTCTTTATCAGGCCTGATTTCTATGAGAATAAGTGCAAATGTTTATTATGCTATTAAATAGAGGCTGCTTTAGTCACAGAATGGGATGCCAGTGCCACAAAAACCAGAGAGCATGCACAGCAAAAGTGTCTTTATCAGGCCTGATTTCTATGAGAATAAGTGCAAATGTTTATTATGCTATTAAATAGAGGCTGCTTTAGTCACAGAATGGGATGCCAGTGCCACAAAAACCAGAGAGCATGCACAGCAAAAGTGTCTTTATCAGGCCTGATTTCTATGAGAATAAGTGCAAATGTTTATTATGCTATTAAATAGAGGCTGCTTTAGTCACGGAATGGGATGCCAGTGCCACAAAAACCAGAGAGCATGCACAGCAAAAGTGTCTTTATCAGGCCTGATTTCTATGAGAATAAGTGCAAATGTTTATTATGCTATTAAATAGAGGCTGCTTTAGTCACAGAATGGGATGCCAGTGCCACAAAAACCAGAGAGCATGCACAGCAAAAGTGTCTTTATCAGGCCTGATTTCTATGAGAATAAGTGCAAATGTTTATTATGCTATTAAATAGAGGCTGCTTTAGTCACGGAATGGGATGCCAGTGCCACAAAAACCAGAGAGCATGCACAGCAAAAGTGTCTTTATCAGGCCTGATTTCTATGAGAATAAGTGCAAATGTTTATTATGCTATTAAATAGAGGCTGCTTTAGTCACGGAATGGGATGCCAGTGCCACAAAAACCAGAGAGCATGCACAGCAAAAGTGTCTTTATCAGGCCTGATTTCTATGAGAATAAGTGCAAATGTTTATTATGCTATTAAATAGAGGCTGCTTTAGTCACGGAATGGGATGCCAGTGCCACAAAAACTAGAGAGCATGCACAGCAAAAGTGTCTTTATCAGGCCTGATTTCTATGAGAATAAGTGCAAATGTTTATTATGCTATTAAATAGAGGCTGCTTTAGTCACGGAATGGGATGCCAGTGCCACAAAAACCAGAGAGCATGCACAGCAAAAGTGTCTTTATCAGGCCTGATTTCTATGAGAATAAGTGCAAATGTTTATTATGCTATTAAATAGAGGCTGCTTTAGTCACGGAATGGGATGCCAGTGCCACAAAAACCAGAGAGCATGCACAGCAAAAGTGTCTTTATCAGGCCTGATTTCTATGAGAATAAGTGCAAATGTTTATTATGCTATTAAATAGAGGCTGCTTTAGTCACAGAATGGGATGCCAGTGCCACAAAAACCAGAGAGCATGCACAGCAAAAGTGTCTTTATCAGGCCTGATTTCTATGAGAATAAGTGCAAATGTTTATTATGCTATTAAATAGAGGCTGCTTTAGTCACAGAATGGGATGCCAGTGCCACAAAAACCAGAGAGCATGCACAGCAAAAGTGTCTTTATCAGGCTGATTTCTATGAGAATAAGTGCAAATGTTTATTATGCTATTAAATAGAGGCTGCTTTAGTCACGGAATGGGATGCCAGTGCCACAAAAACCAGAGAGCATGCACAGCAAAAGTGTCTTTATCAGGCCTGATTTCTATGAGAATAAGTGCAAATGTTTATTATGCTATTAAATAGAGGCTGCTTTAGTCACAGAATGGGATGCCAGTGCCACAAAAACCAGAGAGCATGCACAGCAAAAGTGTCTTTATCAGGCCTGATTTCTATGAGAATAAGTGCAAATGTTTATTATGCTATTAAATAGAGGCTGCTTTAGTCACAGAATGGGATGCCAGTGCCACAAAAACCAGAGAGCATGCACAGCAAAAGTGTCTTTATCAGGCCTGATTTCTATGAGAATAAGTGCAAATGTTTATTATGCTATTAAATAGAGGCTGCTTTAGTCACGGAATGGGATGCCAGTGCCACAAAAACCAGAGAGCATGCACAGCAAAAGTGTCTTTATCAGGCCTGATTTCTATGAGAATAAGTGCAAATGTTTATTATGCTATTAAATAGAGGCTGCTTTAGTCACAGAATGGGATGCCAGTGCCACAAAAACCAGAGAGCATGCACAGCAAAAGTGTCTTTATCAGGCCTGATTTCTATGAGAATAAGTGCAAATGTTTATTATGCTATTAAATAGAGGCTGCTTTAGTCACGGAATGGGATGCCAGTGCCACAAAAACCAGAGAGCATGCACAGCAAAAGTGTCTTTATCAGGCCTGATTTCTATGAGAATAAGTGCAAATGTTTATTATGCTATTAAATAGAGGCTGCTTTAGTCACGGAATGGGATGCCAGTGCCACAAAAACCAGAGAGCATGCACAGCAAAAGTGTCTTTATCAGGCCTGATTTCTATGAGAATAAGTGCAAATGTTTATTATGCTATTAAATAGAGGCTGCTTTAGTCACGGAATGGGATGCCAGTGCCACAAAAACCAGAGAGCATGCACAGCAAAAGTGTCTTTATCAGGCCTGATTTCTATGAGAATAAGTGCAAATGTTTATTATGCTATTAAATAGAGGCTGCTTTAGTCACGGAATGGGATGCCAGTGCCACAAAAACCAGAGAGCATGCACAGCAAAAGTGTCTTTATCAGGCCTGATTTCTATGAGAATAAGTGCAAATGTTTATTATGCTATTAAATAGAGGCTGCTTTAGTCACGGAATGGGATGCCAGTGCCACAAAAACCAGAGAGCATGCACAGCAAAAGTGTCTTTATCAGGCCTGATTTCTATGAGAATAAGTGCAAATGTTTATTATGCTATTAAATAGAGGCTGCTTTAGTCACAGAATGGGATGCCAGTGCCACAAAAACCAGAGAGCATGCACAGCAAAAGTGTCTTTATCAGGCCTGATTTCTATGAGAATAAGTGCAAATGTTTATTATGCTATTAAATAGAGGCTGCTTTAGTCACAGAATGGGATGCCAGTGCCACAAAAACCAGAGAGCATGCACAGCAAAAGTGTCTTTATCAGGCCTGATTTCTATGAGAATAAGTGCAAATGTTTATTATGCTATTAAATAGAGGCTGCTTTAGTCACGGAATGGGATGCCAGTGCCACAAAAACCAGAGAGCATGCACAGCAAAAGTGTCTTTATCAGGCCTGATTTCTATGAGAATAAGTGCAAATGTTTATTATGCTATTAAATAGAGGCTGCTTTAGTCACGGAATGGGATGCCAGTGCCACAAAAACCAGAGAGCATGCACAGCAAAAGTGTCTTTATCAGGCCTGATTTCTATGAGAATAAGTGCAAATGTTTATTATGCTATTAAATAGAGGCTGCTTTAGTCACAGAATGGGATGCCAGTGCCACAAAAACCAGAGAGCATGCACAGCAAAAGTGTCTTTATCAGGCCTGATTTCTATGAGAATAAGTGCAAATGTTTATTATGCTATTAAATAGAGGCTGCTTTAGTCACAGAATGGGATGCCAGTGCCACAAAAACCAGAGAGCATGCACAGCAAAAGTGTCTTTATCAGGCCTGATTTCTATGAGAATAAGTGCAAATGTTTATTATGCTATTAAATAGAGGCTGCTTTAGTCACAGAATGGGATGCCAGTGCCACAAAAACCAGAGAGCATGCACAGCAAAAGTGTCTTTATCAGGCCTGATTTCTATGAGAATAAGTGCAAATGTTTATTATGCTATTAAATAGAGGCTGCTTTAGTCACAGAATGGGATGCCAGTGCCACAAAAACCAGAGAGCATGCACAGCAAAAGTGTCTTTATCAGGCCTGATTTCTATGAGAATAAGTGCAAATGTTTATTATGCTATTAAATAGAGGCTGCTTTAGTCACAGAATGGGATGCCAGTGCCACAAAAACCAGAGAGCATGCACAGCAAAAGTGTCTTTATCAGGCCTGATTTCTATGAGAATAAGTGCAAATGTTTATTATGCTATTAAATAGAGGCTGCTTTAGTCACAGAATGGGATGCCAGTGCCACAAAAACCAGAGAGCATGCACAGCAAAAGTGTCTTTATCAGGCCTGATTTCTATGAGAATAAGTGCAAATGTTTATTATGCTATTAAATAGAGGCTGCTTTAGTCACAGAATGGGATGCCAGTGCCACAAAAACCAGAGAGCATGCACAGCAAAAGTGTCTTTATCAGGCCTGATTTCTATGAGAATAAGTGCAAATGTTTATTATGCTATTAAATAGAGGCTGCTTTAGTCACAGAATGGGATGCCAGTGCCACAAAAACCAGAGAGCATGCACAGCAAAAGTGTCTTTATCAGGCCTGATTTCTATGAGAATAAGTGCAAATGTTTATTATGCTATTAAATAGAGGCTGCTTTAGTCACAGAATGGGATGCCAGTGCCACAAAAACCAGAGAGCATGCACAGCAAAAGTGTCTTTATCAGGCCTGATTTCTATGAGAATAAGTGCAAATGTTTATTATGCTATTAAATAGAGGCTGCTTTAGTCACAGAATGGGATGCCAGTGCCACAAAAACCAGAGAGCATGCACAGCAAAAGTGTCTTTATCAGGCCTGATTTCTATGAGAATAAGTGCAAATGTTTATTATGCTATTAAATAGAGGCTGCTTTAGTCACAGAATGGGATGCCAGTGCCACAAAAACCAGAGAGCATGCACAGCAAAAGTGTCTTTATCAGGCCTGATTTCTATGAGAATAAGTGCAAATGTTTATTATGCTATTAAATAGAGGCTGCTTTAGTCACGGAATGGGATGCCAGTGCCACAAAAACCAGAGAGCATGCACAGCAAAAGTGTCTTTATCAGGCCTGATTTCTATGAGAATAAGTGCAAATGTTTATTATGCTATTAAATAGAGGCTGCTTTAGTCACGAATGGGATGCCAGTGCCACAAAAACCAGAGAGCATGCACAGCAAAAGTGTCTTTATCAGGCCTGATTTCTATGAGAATAAGTGCAAATGTTTATTATGCTATTAAATAGAGGCTGCTTTAGTCACGGAATGGGATGCCAGTGCCACAAAAACCAGAGAGCATGCACAGCAAAAGTGTCTTTATCAGGCCTGATTTCTATGAGAATAAGTGCAAATGTTTATTATGCTATTAAATAGAGGCTGCTTTAGTCACGGAATGGGATGCCAGTGCCACAAAAACCAGAGAGCATGCACAGCAAAAGTGTCTTTATCAGGCCTGATTTCTATGAGAATAAGTGCAAATGTTTATTATGCTATTAAATAGAGGCTGCTTTAGTCACGGAATGGGATGCCAGTGCCACAAAAACCAGAGAGCATGCACAGCAAAAGTGTCTTTATCAGGCCTGATTTCTATGAGAATAAGTGCAAATGTTTATTATGCTATTAAATAGAGGCTGCTTTAGTCACGGAATGGGATGCCAGTGCCACAAAAACCAGAGAGCATGCACAGCAAAAGTGTCTTTATCAGGCCTGATTTCTATGAGAATAAGTGCAAATGTTTATTATGCTATTAAATAGAGGCTGCTTTAGTCACAGAATGGGATGCCAGTGCCACAAAAACCAGAGAGCATGCACAGCAAAAGTGTCTTTATCAGGCCTGATTTCTATGAGAATAAGTGCAAATGTTTATTATGCTATTAAATAGAGGCTGCTTTAGTCACGGAATGGGATGCCAGTGCCACAAAAACCAGAGAGCATGCACAGCAAAAGTGTCTTTATCAGGCCTGATTTCTATGAGAATAAGTGCAAATGTTTATTATGCTATTAAATAGAGGCTGCTTTAGTCACAGAATGGGATGCCAGTGCCACAAAAACCAGAGAGCATGCACAGCAAAAGTGTCTTTATCAGGCCTGATTTCTATGAGAATAAGTGCAAATGTTTATTATGCTATTAAATAGAGGCTGCTTTAGTCACAGAATGGGATGCCAGTGCCACAAAAACCAGAGAGCATGCACAGCAAAAGTGTCTTTATCAGGCCTGATTTCTATGAGAATAAGTGCAAATGTTTATTATGCTATTAAATAGAGGCTGCTTTAGTCACGGAATGGGATGCCAGTGCCACAAAAACCAGAGAGCATGCACAGCAAAAGTGTCTTTATCAGGCCTGATTTCTATGAGAATAAGTGCAAATGTTTATTATGCTATTAAATAGAGGCTGCTTTAGTCACAGAATGGGATGCCAGTGCCACAAAAACCAGAGAGCATGCACAGCAAAAGTGTCTTTATCAGGGA